>JANFOE010000100.1:2500-602500 GCA_025667525.1 Glebionis coronaria | reverse complement strand
GGTAAGGAGCTTTAGATACTGGTTTTGCACCTGGAATGAGATCAATACCAAATTCTACCTCTCGCATGGGAGGTAAACCTGAAAGTTCCTCTGGAAAGACATCTGGAAAATCTGACACCACTGGCTGATCCTGAATTGAAGGTGCCTCAGAAGTCGTGTCATAGACTGTAGCTAGGTAACCCTCACAACCATGGTATAATAAGGTACGAGCCTGTAAAGCCGAAATGATCTGAACATGTTTTCCTGGTAGGAAACCATGGTGAATAAACTCTGGTGTGTGGACATCACCAAAGATAACCCGGTGAGCATGACAATCTATGGTGGCACGATGAACCGACAACCAATCCATACCCAAAATAACATCGAATTCACACATATCTAAAGGAAGGGCACTGACTGGACGGATTTTATCATCAAACTCAAGAAGAAGATCCTTATATACTTGGGTAATGAGTACAAAGTCTCGCATGGGGGTAGATATACTAAGTACACTGTCTAGTGGCGTAGGGGTCATGTTTATTTTAACAGCATATGAAGTAGATATAACTGAGTGGGTGGTGCCTGTATCAAAAAGTACGCAAGCAGCATGTCCGTGTATAAACAAAATGCCAATAATGGTACCTGTGGTCTTATTTGCTTGTTCACGGGTAGTAGTGTAGACACGACCAGTGGTTGGTGGTATCGGTGGTGGTGGAGGTAAAATCTGAGGAATCTGGCCTGAGGTACCAGCAGCATTCCCGCTCTTGCAATCCCTCTTCAGATGGCCCGGCTGACCACACTGGAAACAACCACTTGTACCACGACGGCACGGTCCCGTGTGTTTCTTCCCACATGTGATGCAAGTGGGATAAGTATACACGGTAGAAGCAGCTCTGGTTTGCTGAGAACCTGATTTACGTTGAAAAACACGTGTCACGATTCTGATATCTTAACCTGAAATAAGGTTGTCTGACTGAAATTAAAATTACCAGAATTTGTCGGTCGGGCAACCTGCTGACCCCTGTTGTTTTGGTCACGCCCCTGTCCAGCATCTCTGTTGGAATTTACAAAAATTTAAGATCTGTTTTACACGATAGTTTAGTATTTATGGAGCTTAAAGACTCACATGTAGCTGCCAGATGAGTTGGAGCTGCCGCGGTAATTATCATCGCCGCTCCTCTTATCTGACCGATTACGGTCATATGACTGACCGTGGTTCCTGTAGTTCTGATGCGGAGTAGCCGATTGGGATCGGTCTCCTCCTCTGTGTCTGTAAGATTATAATTGGATAAGTCATAACATATAAGTTGACAAGCAATAATGGGGCTAAATTGTTTAAGTCTGTTGGGTGAGATGTACCTCTTCTCCGGACGCTCTACATTCTCGAGCTCATCCCTCTCGAAAAGCATCTCGACATCCTGAGCTGCATTAGCTACTTGTGACACATTAGTGAATGTGGCACTCATCAGTCTATCTGCAGTCCTAGAGTGAAGAGCCCAGCGAAATTGCTTCGCTTGCTCCTCTGCGGTACCCGCAGCCTCCCCTAAGAATCCAGCCATCCTGAGGTATCGGTGCATGAACTCTATACTGTTCTCGCCATGATTCTGACGAATAACGTAGAAGTCCCTCTTCATTTTAGCTTGCTCCGCATGCGGGAAAAACTGGTCATAGAACATCGTCTTGAAACGTGCCCAGGTTAATGTAAGCTCCCAAGCATCTCCCCCATTGGACAGTTTCTGAGACCTCCACCAATGCAGAGCAGGACCCTCCAGCTTGTAAACTGCAAGCCTAACTTTGAAAACATCACCACAACCCATAGCTCCAAAAAATTTCTCTATATGGTAGATCCAGTCTTCTGCGTCAGTTGGAGCTACAGTCTGCTCAAACAGTCGGGGTTTCTGCTTGTTAAACAGATCCAGCCAAGCGGGTAAAGTGGTAGGTGGTGGAGCAGGAGGGTTGTTATTCTGCTGAGGTCCATTTTGATATTCAGCTCGGATCTCATCACGAATTTGGGGTAACATGGCCTGTATAGCAGCCTGAACAACAGCAGCAATGGCAGCTGCGTTAGGATCATTCTCGGTTTCGCGTCTGGGTGGCATCTGAAATAAAAGAGGATAAGTTGATAAAACTACCAAAATCTGGGGTAATAAATCTGAATATGCATAGTGTAATTCATGAAGGTATAGTCAATAAAATATGACATGAATACTGGTGAACGCCTAGGGTCAGTTCACAAAATGACAATTACTGAAACATAAATCCGACATGAGTAAGGATGAACGCCTATGGTCAGTTCATCCATACAAAATTTAAACGGGCGAGGGTGAACGCCTATGGTCAATTCACCAAAACGAAATGTTCGCTGAAAAGCACATGCGATTAAGTATGGCCAGTCATGTACCAACCATTTACTTAATCCAAATTTTGCAAATCCGACAGATAAAATTCATGAGTAGCATGGAAGATAACGACGCCAAAATACAGGAAGTTCTTGGTGACTACCCACTAGTCACAGGTCAAGTTTTAGAGCCTACAGGTCGAACCTTGCGCTCTGATACCATAATTGTAACATCCCACTCGGATAAGTGGACCGTTACGTGTATTTATGGCGTGTCATCAAAGCATGCAAGGCAATGTATTAGAACATTAACTGACCAAACGGAAGTATCGGTAGTCCAACATAAGCTCAAAATATAAAGATTAAGTACTGAAAGAAAAAGGACGAAACAGTGTCCAAACAACACAAGTAAGTAACGTAATGTGTGCATAAAAATAAAGGAGTCTAGATAGCTCCCATCCAAATGCACGTACTCTCTTAGAAGTCCTAAGATCGTCCCTGTGTACCTGTCGTTTGGAAACATGAAAGGAAACTACGGCTGAGCATAACGCTCAGTGGACGGATACAGCATGATAAGAATGTACTTAAAGTAATGAAACAGAAGGCAACAATGAAGCTATAAGACTGATATGTAACATGTGGTAGAACTTTGCATAAAATCTGAAAAACCTGGTTCATATATACTGATACTGAAATATAACTATAAATTTTGAAAACATGCATTTACTGTATTTTATTTGCCAGAGCTTATATAGGTCACGTGCTGTAACAACCGTGCATGAATAACTGGAGGGGTGACCTCGTCATGCTGTAGAGGGGTGACCTCTAAATAACTGTGCTGGGTGGAGGGATCAGCTCCAATGTGAAGGATGTAGAGCACACACCACATTCACCCTGATAACTTGTAACACATATAAGCCTAGGATGCATCCATACGCCCTACTAATAATACTGATAAAATGGCCAAGCTGAGCTGAGTGGGACGATGCAGGATATCACTCTCCTGCATGTGAGTCACGACACCGGTGCCTCTAGTGTCGTGGTTACGGTACCTCCGTAACTAGTACATAAACTGATCGTGCTTGTATATAATGCTCAGGCAATTTATTTAGTTGTTAACGTGATTACTGATAAACTTAAACATATACTGGGGAAAAACATTTGGCTGAAGACGGGGAATCCTAATCATGCATAGAAAGGAAGTCCTTACTGAAAGGACGGAAATCCGTACCTCGTGTCCAGTAACTGACTGAATGGAAGACTGAACGAATACTACTCGGGCTTCACGCGTGCTACATGAATAAAGGACGCGAATAAGTTAACTGATATTCGTTTATGGAATTTTACTGATCTTATTGGCTTCTTATTTATTTAATTTCTGAAATTCTGTACATATATTAACTGATAAATCTAATCTTATAATAATTCATTTTAATATATTATCGTTCTACTATTAGTTATGGTACAAGCGTATTTCTGACGCTATAGTAATACTATATTAAGTATCCCGCTAAAAATAGAAAGTTTCTTAAATTAGGAAGTACCCAAAATAATTTAATTCATTTAATAAAATTATACCCTTTTAAAATATTAAAGATCTATTTTAATTTAATACATTTAAAGTATATTTTAAACATTTATAAAACGATTAGTATAAAAAGGTATAATATAAAAATATTCATATTATTTATTATAATAATGTCCCGAGCCTACCGAGATACCCCATCTCGGTCGCACTAAACAAATCAACAAACTATGATATACAAAATCTGTCTATTTGAATTTGCGACAGAATCTGAGTCACTAAAAGTGTCGCTAAAGCTGCTGTTTAAAAAAACTGTCTAAAAAACCATTCTGTGACAGAAAAAGTGTCACAGAAAACTGTCGCTAATCTTAAAACAAAACCTCCATCTTTCTGTTTGTTTTTCCCACTGCCGTAACCCTACGTTCCCACTGTTAGTTTAATTATTCCCACTGCTAGTTTAATTATTCTAGCCAAACGTACCCTTATTTCAGATTTAGCCCGTTTGGTTTTTTTTTTTTTGTCAGCCAACGCAACACCCACCGAGACTTCTGACTCGGCTGGGCTTCAACCAACACCAACCGGAACCCCTTGCTGTGGTTGCTGATCGGGCTGGCAAAGAGAAACCACCAAGAGTCTATGACTCTCGGCTGAACATACTATGACCCACCGAGACATGGTGGTGTCACGGTTGCTGGTGTAGTCACACAACCCGAACCCCAATCTTGGCATGATTTATATGTTCGATTATAGGTTTTCTTCATATACCCTATAATAACATTTAAAACGTGATATCACGTGGAACAAGAATGAGATGATTACCGTAATGATTCTGAAGATGGAAAACTAATACCCGGATTGAATGGAAATCAAAACTCGAAGCTTTTTTTTTTAAACTGGCGGCGCCTAAACCCTAGAATCCCTCTCTCCTTTTTTTTAAATCGTGTCTGTGTATGTGGGAGGAGGGTTAACCCTTGTTTATTTGCAACCCTTAATGGGCTTAGCCCAATATCCTTTTTTTTTTTAAAACCGGTTATAATACATTCTTTCCTTTTATTTATTTTTATATTTAAAAAAAAAAAAAAACTTGTATATAATAATACTTGTATATAACTTCTTGCGTTTGCTTTCGTCAATAATTTCTTCGTAAATAGCTTAAGAAAATAAACCGCGTATTTATATTTCTCGATTTAAATACGGGTTTTACACCGGGCATCCATATCGTCGGTGATCGTCTACCACTACCGTTTCTACTCAATTGCTGAGTACGTGATTGACTTACCTCGTGGCTAAGGTGAGTTCATAGCCCCTTTTTACTTGTACATGGTTTCTAAACACGGGGAGAGATTTTACATGGTGGAACACAACCATTTAAAAAAACTGTATGCTATCCAGAACTTGTATGCTATCCAGATCGTGTAAGATTTTCATATTTTCGATATTATTATTGCTTTTAGACGTTAGCCTTGAGTTTCATCTCTTCGATCATGAACTGTTAATTTCGAGTACTAAGCGCGAATGTTGTAGGTGGATCCATCGGGATTGACTATCCCCGTCTCAAGTACCTTGACGCACTAATATTTGTTTATACCTGAGTATTTAGGCTGAATACTTACGTAGTTAAGCTTCGGTTCATGAAACTAAACAGCAATAATGATAATAGTATCGGACTGTGGTTGACGTATATAACCATTTCCCCTACTACGTGTTTTCTAACGAATGTTTGTGTTCCACATCCTTATTACTAAACCTATGAATATCACTCAACTTTATGTTGACGATTTTACATGTTTAATCTCAGGTATTATTACTTAGCTTTGCTTGGATGGGAGTCCGCAGGATATTATCGCAACTTGGAGATTTTTGTGATGCTTTTGAAAGATTTGTTTTATATAAACTATCAGAAGTTTATTCAATCTTTTGGGCAACTTATTGTTATAAATCGAGACGAAATAATATAATTTTCCGCTTCTAAAACTCTGGGACCTATGTTTAAAAACTCTGACCTTTTTGATGTAATGTACATGTTTTTATTTCGTCAGCTTTGTATGAACTGTAATTCATTATTTCTTGTACTATGACATGTTACCCCCTCGTTGCCTAGTTGTTCCATGTCAGATTTTGGGGGTCTCACACCGCAGCTTACGGCTTCTTGAACATAGCCTTGAGCTCATCAAGCATTCGCTTAGGAGAAAATAGTTCATACTTCTGTTGAAGTGGAGGAGCCATTTTTCCTAGCATTAAGCAAGCTACCTCCGAGTGCTTCTTAACATTAGCAGCATATTCAAGCCTTTGCGCATCAGATGCTCCTTCAGCAAGATCCTCCGGATAGGGAGTAGTCAAGATATCGATGGTACCCGCTGCTCTCAAGAAAATTCTTAGCGAGCGGTACTAATCATTGAAGTTTGGGCTAGTAAGTTAGGGACGTTCAAAGAAAGCCTTGAACGCAGAACTTATAGTGTTATTGGTGGGTTGAGCCATTTCTACATAAATAAGTTCAAATATTAGTAATTTCGATAACAAAATACTTTCAAGAAAATAAAATTACCCCGGTATAAAAATCATATTATTTTCCTTGAATTCTAGAACTATATTGACATAAATCCATTACATCAGTTGATTTGCTAGTAATGAATGTACTCAACATAGCGACTTGTCGAACAATTCAATTGACAAACAATTTTCAATTTCTAGATATATAAGGGATTTACATTGCCAAAAATGTTTTACATTGTAAACATGTTCCATCCCTTCTGAATGCATTAAGTTTCCATATCTCACTGAGTAACTTAATTAAATCGTCTAATCTGAGTAACGTAAAACCATCATACGAATTCTCATTCTACAAATGGGTTTCTCTCCATCACAACATCACCCAAAAATCTCATTTGATGACGAAGTAATTTCAAGTGTTCGTCAGTTAGGAGCATTCGACTTAAATTTTAAGGGTATAAATTTTGATGTCAAAATCAATGTATGGAGAAGCATGCAAATAATCTCCATAGAATAAGTTTAATAAAACTTATAGTAAACTTTTTCACGAGATTAAATTTTTACATAAATTATGTTGAGGAATTGGTTAAACCAATTAAAGAATTTATCCACAACTATTCACAACGTACTTTTGCTATAACTCGGCTACGCACAAAGCAATACCCTTATTCATTTTGTTTCGGATGTGAGTTTGTGATAAATCACCCTTAAGGTATAATTCAATTAATAATCAGGTAATTTCAATTTTACGCACAGGCGAGCCGGGAATTTGGTCAGCGACTAATGGCATAACACCTCCTTCCTAAACCGAATACATGACCAGCGGTGCGTTATACCCACTTTATAGTTTTTTAAAAAGAGTAGGCCGTTAGATTATTATTGCAATTCACCAATCAACTTAATCTTATGTAATTTAAATCTCTAACAAATCATTACTTTTAAATACGATTTAGTCCATATTATTTCTTTTAATAAAAAACCCTTGTTTACAACAATTCAACAAATTTTATATAAACAAGTAAAAAAACTAAATCATAAACACCTAATAACACATTATATGTGCAAAAAATGAATCAAATAGCCACATGCATATGATTCATTCAATAATCATCAAATCTAGGTCTTTATATTAATATAAAAGTCTTCCCTAATTCTAGATTTATTGAATCAAATAATCATGTAGCACATAAAATAATATAAACATATAATTTTACGATCCATGAAAACATGCACGTTATCCTGGACTCCCCATAAATCTTAACAATTAAATCTCTACGGATCGTAGCCATACATGACATAACAATTAATCATGCAATTTAATCTAAAATTATCCCACATGTAATTTAGGGTTTCAAAACAATTCTTTTTTAATTAAAAATTCGGTCAAAACCCTAATTTTTTTAAAAAATAAAACCCTAATTTTATGAAAACCTAAAAACATGTAGTTTTAACTCAAAACAATTATTAGTTAAAAAAATTTAGATTTTCGATATTATAACATGTTAAAACGGCTTTGATATCACTGAAGGTTTATTAACATCATAACAATTATATAAAACCCTAAACGAGATCAAAGACATATAGCGGAACCGATTTAATAAGATCATAATAATAACACATTTATAATTAATCGAATTAGGGTTACATACCTTTACGCTAAAGCAATCCACAAGATGAAGAACGAATCACCAATTCGGGTTTATACCGTAATACACCAAGATATAGTCTAAAGTAAGACTATATTACGATCTTGTACACACGTAATACAACGAGCTAACCGTGATTCTAGTACGTGAAAACCGAGCTACAACGCTTGTATATAATATACCCAACAACCCTAGAGAGGGGCTAGGACTAGATTATTAACACAATCGATCAACCAAGAAAACCAACATAAAACCCTTCATGGGTTATGGCTTGCGATCGACTAAGAGGAGAGGGAGAGGGAGATATTCAAATTGTGTCGATTATGAGGGATAAGGAGGTGTATTTATAGGCCTCAAACCCATTGTATCCCAAGTAAATAAAAGGCAACTTTGCCCCCCCCCCCCCCTTTGGTGCCCTAACCGACGGTCGAACACCCCCTTGTGGGGTGTTCCGGAACCTTCCGTCCTTCTTCTTTTTAATCCTCTTACTATATATTATTTTAACATTTGCTAATACTTAACTATTAATTAATTAACGATCGTTAAAGTTATATAGTTACTTGCTCGATTTAATTTAATAAATACATAAATATATATATATATATATATATATATATATATATATATATATATATATATATATATATATATTATATATATATATATATATATATATATATATATATATATATATATATATATATATATATATATATATATATATATATATATATATATATATATATATATATATATATATATATATATATATATATATATATATATATATATATATATATATATATATATATATATATATATATATATATATATATATATATATATATATATATATATATATATATATACAGATATATATATATATATATATATATATATATATATATATACAGATATATATATATATATATATATATATATATATATATATATATATATATATATATATATATATCTATATATATATATATATATATCTATATATATATATATATATATATATAATATATATATATATATATATATATATATATATATATATATATATATATATATATATATATATATATATATATATATATATATATATATATATATATATATATATATATATATATATATATATATATATATATATATATATATATATATATATATATCTTTACATTATATTTAAGAGGAGAGATTTGCCACGTCATCTATCAGGGCACTAATCCCAGTTAGCACATGGGCTTACGTTCTGGGCTTAACGTACCATGTTATGGGCTTACGTTCTGGGCTTTACATCACGACTCCGAATGATATATATATCCTTCCAAAACACTTTCCAGTCTTCTATTGTTTTCCAAACCCTAGATTGAACAACTAACCGATCCATATCTATCGTTATCAAAAAGTAGCAGATTATTTGAAAAACACATATGAACACACACTACTGGAAACGGCAAGGTACTTTTAATCGACTTTTCTTTTTGTTAATTCTGCTATTGTTAATTAAACCTTATTGTCTTCTTTTGGAGCTAATTTTTTTGAAGACTCAATGAAAACCATTGAATCACGAAGGTTTGTGGATCAAGTTAATGTTATCGAACTTTATTGTACATACAATTATAAGGTATTTGATATTTAATTGGTTTCGTTTCTTTTATTATTGATTGACTCTTTTGGGTAATTTTTATTTTTTTGTGACTGAATTCATATTACGTTTATTGATTATGAATTTAATTTTGTGATTAGTTTTAGTTACGAATTGGTAGATTCTTTTAACTTATGACATGTTTTTATAGGTTGTTGGTTAGGTTTTGCCATCCCTTAATGGAAAATTAACAGGAACTTCCGTGTCCCAACTGTTGATGTTTTAGTTGTGGACTTGACTGTTAGGATTGTAAAGAATGCTACCCATGAGCAAATCAAGGCTGCAATCAAGTAAGTTTTTACAGTAACAACATATTACACCATTCATACCAGTATTTTTGTTCAAAAATAATTACCATATGCATCAAGTAAGATTAATGGCTTTACACTCTTTGGTAGTTCAGATAACTGGATAGCTTTTGAGAATTAATTATAATAATCCTCTAATGTTCAGTTACTAATTTTATTTTGTTGGTGTATTGTTTTGGTTAATCTTTAATAGTTTTCCACTTGCAAGTGTCCTGCACTATAATTTAAGTCAATTTACAATCTTGATAATGATATGACAGCATGGATGTAGAAGCTAGAAGGTGATGGTGCTAAGTCAATTGGAAACAAGGTATTATCTGATCTTTATAAAAACAAGAAAATAAATTAATTGTAGAGGTTTTGATTAGCCACACATATGTAGGTTCATCTACTTCTGATTTTGTTTTATCAACTCTAATGGATGACACTATATACAATATCTTTGTATAAACATATACTGACAATTACATTTTCAGTTTGCCGGTTGTCTATAGGGTAGGGGATTAGTCTAATAAATTTAATTCTTGATCTGAACTTGAAAAATTAAACCCATGATCCTCGATATTTGATAGTCATTAAAGACCGTCATTGTTCTCTCAGTTTGATGTCTATATACTCATTAAACCACCCTTTCCTTTTACCATAGTTATAAACAGTCATATTAATTACATCAATGGACCATAGTGACAATTATGGCCATATGCTTCCTTATGTTGAACAAGAAATTAGATAACACACAAAAATGGAAGTATGTGTTTGGATGGACTGTGTTAGATCCAGGCTTCTATATTATATTACTTTGTGTACATAGATTCTAAGTTATCCATATCCTAAACCTTTTTGTAGGTTTTGTGATTGGTTGCTTGCGAGAAGTTTTATGTCTTGCTTATGTTTTTCACATGTAATACACCTTTTCTATCTAAATGTATGGAACGTTGAAAAATGTGTGTGTGGTCTCTCAGCCTTTTCTGTCCCCGATTTTAGAGAAGTTTATGGTTTAGTACCGAAGTTATAAAAGTGGTTGATCACAAGTTTTCCATGACGCTAATATTATTCGTTGTGGCCTATTGTTGCATGTCCTGAGTTAGATGTTGCATATCTTAAAGTATGGGCAATAACCATTTTTAATGTAAATTATCTAAATTTAGTTAAATATTTAGTTTGCACTTCTTTTTCGTAAATTAAAACATGGTAACATCTGAAACATTATATAAACAGGTGATAACTTGATCTTTTCCAAGTTCACTTTTTCAGATTATACTATAACTTGCAAATCCCATATGGATTCTTTTGCATGTACGGTTTTGTGGCTCACCTACCTATTGGCTACTATTCACCTAATAAACAACAGTAGCATGGATTTCAGGCTCGATTCCAAAACAAATGGGTCAAAATAAACATTCTCATTAAAATAACCTTTTTATAGGATGTTATTGACACCATTTGTGACATTTTTAAAAACTATTTTGTTTATTAGCAGGTGGAATACGACTTTAAATATATGAAGATGGATTATATTAATTTCAAAATGACGGGCATGTCCAATTCGGATTCCCGAAAAGCAGCATCTTATTGTGAATCAGTGAAATCTTATTTACTGAACTATGGTAATGATGGTTGTTCAAATAGGTTGGAAACGTGTATGATTAAGCAGCATCTAATTTGGTTACTAATTTAGAGGGTACAATCCAGCATCTCCTTGATATGGATGGAGGGATTTTGGATAGGGACACAGTTGTACTTGCTCTTCGTGTGGCATTCAACAATCAGAAAGAGTTGTAAAGTATCTCTGCTCTGTAAGTGATTTAGCAGTTTGGAATTGTTAATTTCATTAATGTGTTATACTATTTATGTAACACACACGAGAACTGTATATAATGTCAGGGTATCCCCGAGGCAGCCGAACTTCCTCTAGCAGCAGGAGCTTCACTAGTGCCAGGTTACTCATTTATACTTCATGACAGAAAGTCCTTGATAAAGATTGTTGAACTCAGATATACATGGAAAAAAGCATAAAAAAGTTTCACCTATTGGTAAGATTATGTCATTTTAATCCTTAAAAGTCTTGTTTTTTAATCTTTGATTTTGTTAGATTTTACATGCAAGAGTTTTTATGTGTGTTTGGTTGATGGGTTTCATAATATAGTGATCCTAGAGGTATCGGTATGAGTGGATTTGGTTGAAAAATGGATTTGACATGTTTTCTAAAAAGGAAATTTGGGACAGCAGCCTTAAACAGTATGTTTCGTAGGTTTAAAGTCTGAGAAAGGCTAATATTATTTGATATTGGTGTAGAGTTTTCTGAGACGGTCGTTTTGGTATAAGATAGAGCTTCTAAGTCATTACGAGTCAAAAGTTATGCTAGTTTTAGTTTTCGTGTACCGGGAGACGCAAGTCGGCACAATCCGAAATTGTGGCTGATTTTGGGTCGACTCTCGGGGACTTTAGGCCTAGTTAGATAAATGTATCTACTGATTTTCAAAGTTTACAAACTGAGTTTGATGAGTCTATTAGTGGTTTCAAAAGTCGGATTGTCGAGTTTGTACTTTTAAAGTGGTCCAAACGGTTTTACAAAACAAGTATACAAATCTGTCCCAAATTTGAAGTCGAGTAAAGTGTCGAGCTGATGGATTTTAAAGTGTGTACATTGGCTCAAATTTTGGTGAGGTCTTATACAGGTTATAAGTGACCTTTACACCAATTTTCATGTAAAACGGACAAGTCTAGATAGGGTAGATCGGTGTGTACATTCGGGGTGTACTTGCTGATTTTTATTTTGGACACGTAGTTCAATGCTTGTGTTGCGTGAGTTTGAGTGTTCACCATCGGACATGGTGACTTACTCAAGTGCTTAGTCATTATATAAATGACTTAGCTACTGGTCCAAGTATGGTTAAAGGATAGTTTGACTTGCGTTGACTTGACGCCGTATAACGGGTCATTTTCAAGTGTTCAAGTGTTTTAACGTGTAACGTTGGATAAATGTGTTCATTTGATTCGTGTCAATGGTTTCGAAACGTGTATACTTTGAAAACATTTGAGTCATATTATATTTGGTACATATCGATATTCGAGTCCGAGTCTTAACGCGCGCCTTATTTTGATAGGTTGCGGTTTTCGTGTTTCCCCGGGCATCCATATCGTCGGTGATCGTCTACCACTACCGTTTCTACTCAGTTGCTGAGTACGTGATTGACTTACCTCGTGGCTAAGGTGAGTTCATAGCCCCTTTTTACTTGTACATGGTTTCTAAACACGGGGTGAGATTTTACATGGTGGAACACAACCATTTAAAAAAAACTGTATGTTATCCAGAACTTGTATGCTATCCAGATCGTGTAAGATTTTCATATTTTCGATATTATTATTGCTTTTAGACGTTAGCCTTGAGTTTCATCTCTTCGATCATGAACCGTTAATTTCGAGTACTAAGCGCGAATGTTGTAGGTGGATCCATCGGGATTGACTATCCCCGTCTCAAGTACCTTGACGCACTAATATTTGTTTATACCTGAGTATTTAGGCTGAATACTTACGTAGTTAAGCTTCGGTTCATGAAACTAAACAGCAATAATGATAATAGTATCGGACTGTGGTTGACGTATATAACCATTTCCCCTACTACGTGTTTTCTAACGAATGCTTGTGTTCCACATCCTTATTACTAAACCTATGAATATCACTCAACTTTATGTTGACGATTTTACATGTTTAATCTCATGTATTATTACTTAGCTTTGCTTGGATGGGAGTCCGCAAGATATTATCGCAACTTGGAGATTTCTGTGATGCTTTTGAAAGATTTGTTTTATATAAACTATCAGAAGTTTATTCAATCTTTTGGGTAACTTATTGTTATAAATCGAGACGAAATAATATAATTTTCCGCTTCTAAAACTTTGGGACCTATGTTTAAAAACTCTGACCTTTTTGATGTAATGTACATGTTTTTATTTCGTCAGCTTTGTATGAACTGTAATTCATTATTTCTTGTACTATGACGTGTTACCTCCTCGTTGCCTAGTTGTTCCATGTCAGATTTTGGGGGTCTCACAGAGTGGTATCAGAGCGATGGTTATAGGGAACTGAGTCATTTTTCAAAACTTAGTCTATAACCGAAAGTTCAATTATTTCATGTTTTTAAGTGTCAATCACAGAATCCGCCAATGTTGTTCGATATCTGCGTGGGTAACTCTCTAATCCTTATTATTTACGTTTAATTATCGTTATAGTATTTCATCTCTTGATTACATGTTGAAATATTACGCTACCCTGATGACGGTAATTACTGTGTCTTTTCAAAGCCTTGTGCTTCATGGATTATCATTCGATATTACTTGATTACATCTTATTTCATTGACCATTCTACTTTTCGACTTCGACTTACAACATCTGTTGTACCTTGAACACATGATCGTCATTTATTATGTGACGAATGTTTGGAATACGATCCTACTTGTATCCTCCCTTTTTCATTAAACCTCCTCGCCTCAGGAGTGTGACTTGTTAATATTTTGTTTCTTTCTCGGTATGTCTTGTGATTTTGGAAAATCACGCCGCCAGGAGACTTTCCTGCATTGCATCTTGCAATCGAAGACATGGATGATATGCGACGTTTTTTATCTCTCAGATTATCGTTGGCATTCTTGAACCATTTTTATATTGTGTTTTCTTTACATGATTAATTACACGGTTTATCCTCTTTCGTCTTTATGGAATCCACTAGTTTTGTGTGTACATTAATTTTGAGTTATCATGAAATTTAGATTTAATTTCAAGCGGTGTCGAAAAATATACTTTGTATAGAAACTTTAAAGGAAGTTTAAAAGTGTCGAGAAAATATTTTTTTATAACTTTAGACATAAAAATATATATTTCTACTTGTTGAGACGTCCGTTTAGGACATAAAATTTGACCAGTAAACTTTAAATCGAGCAAGTTACGCTCATTTGAGATTGTAAAATTTAAGAACTTATTTTTGCGTAGTTCTAAAATATCGTTTTGCTGACAGATTTAATGCAAGGGCATTTTCGTCCATTTTTATTCTGTTTCAAGTCTCAGGTAAAACTAGAAAGTTGTTCAAAACACTGTTTTACATCGAAATGCATTAGACTTTGAGTCTTAGAATATCGTTTAGTGAGTTAATTGGTCTATGATGACGTATAGTCCCCAGCCGGGTCTCTAACCCGGCCCGAGGGTACTACCCGTATCCGGCCCATTATGTATGGGTGGGATAATGTCAGTCAGGCTTATGGGCCTGAGTGAACAGTAACCGCGCACACGTGTGCGGCCCACGGCCCGGTACGGCCGATACGGCCGACATAGGGTTAGACAGAATAATATCCTGTCTAGGGATATCTTTACCCCAATAAGAGAGGATATTCACTACCAGAATTAGAAGATTACAATCATTCTAATTCTGGTGTTTATCTCTTCCTTGGGGCCGAAGGATCAGTGAAAGCCCACTAGGGTTTCACTGCCTATAAAAGGAACCCCCAAGGGTTCCACAAAGGTATCACAATTCTCTCTAAACTCACATATAACCCTAAATCGATTACTTACTCTCACGCCGGAGTCTAATCGTGGGAAACCTTCCCACGGTAAGCCTAACGCGTGTTGTTTAGTGTGCAGGATCCCAACCAGAAGATTCACTTGGTGCAGGAGCCGGTACCCAGCCAACCCGAATTAAGCCTAATTCGGGTCTAACAAGGATCAACCAACTTTTGCATCAACAAGTTGGCGCCATCCGTGGGACCTTAACACTAAGCTAGAACAAAAACCTCATCTCGATCTTTTTCAATGACGAAGGGGCATCCGCCAGTTAACCCCAGGAACGTGAATCCTGGGAACCGGAAGTCCCCAGGGGAAGGGATTCTTATTCCCAACCAATCACCTAGCCGCCTCGCAGGCGGGCCAGGTAACCGTTAGCGGTCTTCAGTCCGCAGGAGTGACGAGCACGATCTCGGTGACACCTCCGCCCACTTCGACCCTGGATAACCCCGACCCGGGAAGTGCGCCAGACCCTCCTAACAAGGATCCACGTAGACCCTTAATGGAGGAAGAACATGAAGCTCAACCACTCAGCGAGGATGAGCTCACTCGAGTCCTCACTCAGAATTTTGAAAGGATCATCCCAGGGATCGCATCAAGATTGAGCCTGGGGAGGAACCTTTCAGCCCGACTCAACTTTGGCGACAGTGGACCATCCACCCCTTCCCGGAATCGGAAGAAAAGGAGGACTCAGCCTCGGGAGCAGGAAACCTTTGAGGAAGACCCTCAACCCTGGAATGTGTTTGAACGCATAGGGGATCGCATTATGCAAGAATTAACGCAGTCCCAAGATGGAGAAAGGCCGGAGGGCTCCCCCGAGCGGCCAGATCGAGAGCTAACCAGAACCACACGCCGCCCAAGTGTGTGGGATAGGATGAACACAGGGAGAGAGGCTCCTGGTTCATCTCAGAAAAGTGGCCCCTATTCAAAAGGTCGGGCACCACCACCGTCCCCAGACCCGTCTGGGGACGACTCGGATGACCATCCACCCAAGCGCCGCCGGCCTAGGCGCACGCCTCCACCACCAAACAATGATGAATATTATGGTGGCCCCTACTATCGGGATACGGAAGCAGAGGACCTCTCGCGTCCGTGGTGTGAGCCGTGGGATGACCCTAGACTCACACGACCATGGGCGGATCCCAGGGAAGATCCGTTTACCCTCCGCATACGGAATTATTCTGAGGACACAAAACGTCGCATGCCGGCATGTATCAAGACGTATGATGGGTCCGGGGATCCGGTCGATCACCTCAAAATATTCGATACTCAGGCTAAAATTGAACGATGGCCCATGCCTATATGGTGCCAAATGTTTAATTCGACCTTGATTGGAAACGCTCGTGACTGGTTTGAGGCACTTCCCCCACGCAGCATTGATAGTTTCACGGAACTACGCACTGCGTTTGAGAACAATTATACTCAAAGGAAGAAGTATAATAGGGATCCGGTCTCATTGGCAACTGTCAAGCAACGGCCGGGGGAGTCCACAGAAGCCTTCACTGAGCGCTTCAACGATGAGTGCACACGCACGAGAACCATGCCAGAGCTCCTGAAAATCTCTGACTATATGCATGCCATAACAGACAGAGAACTGATCAGGCGTCTCAACGACAAGCGCCCAGAAAGATATGATGACCTCATGGAGAGAGTGAGGAATTTCATAGAGGGAGAGACAGCGGTGGCCGCAGCCTACCCATCCCGAGGAAATGGGTACCGCTCAAATGACCAGTCCCGGAGACAGTCGGGTGGTCAAGGCAACCAGAACAATAACAAGGGCTCGGACTATAAGAGCCAGAGCAAAGGCGGACGGTCGGACGACAAGTTCACCCCCCTAAAGATGTCCTACCGGGAGATCTTGTTGACTGAAGGGGCGAATTTTCCAAGGCCTCCTCCAATGACCACACCCCCGGAACGTCGGCAGGGAAGTCGCTTCTGCGAATTCCATAATGACAAAGGACACGGCACGGAGGAGTGTATCCAGCTGAAGAAGCATATCGAGTCGCTAATCAAATCAGGCAAGCTCAAGCACCTGGTTAAGGATTGGAAAGACGGAAAGGACAACAACAAGAAGTATGATAAGAAGGACCCCCAAAAGGACAAGCCTTCTACCATATACATGATCCAATCCAGACAGCGCCGCACGAGACAGAAAATTGGCCAAAAATTTTCCCGCGGCAAGGAAATCTCATTCCCTCTCATCACAGCAAGTGACGTGGTTGATGCGCCTCTCACTATTGAGATAAGCATTGGAACACACAATGTCCGCCGCATGTATGTGGATGGAGGATCGTCAGCAGAGGTATTATATGAACACTGCTTTGTGCAGTTATGCCCAGAAATAAGAAGCCAATTAGTACCGGCCACATCGCCGCTTACTGGCTTTAGTGGAGATACTATCTGGCCAATAGGGCAGTTGCGTCTGCTTGTCACCATTGGGAATGAGGAACATTCCACTACAACATGGATGAACTTCATGGTGATACGTTCACATTCCCCTTATAATGGAATCATAGGCCGACCAGGCATTTTGGCCATCCGAGCAGTACCCTCTACGGCACACGGAATGATTAAGTTCCCCGTTGATGGGGGAATCGTTACTATTTATAACACAGTCGTGCCGACATCCGAGTGTCACACCGTGACAACACCGGCACCACCTGTACCACCCAAGGATGGGGCACCACCACCCAATTGGAGGGTGGCCATTCACCCTGACTACCCGGAACAGGAGGTATCCATAGGAGGGGCACTCTCAGATAGCGGCAAAAGGGCCATGTGTGCACTTTTAAGTGCAAATCTGGGCATATTCGCATGGGAGCCAAAACATATGACGGGTGTGCCACGTGCGATAGCAGAGCATAAGCTCCAGATCCGCCAAGGGTACCAACCCATCAAGCAAAAGAAGCGCGGCCAGGCGCCCGAAAGAAGCCAAGTTATATTGGAGGAAGTGCGGAAACTGGTGGACGCAGGCATTATGCGCGAGGTATACTACCACGAGTGGTTATCCAATCCAGTCATGGTCAAGAAACATGACGGAAGTTGGCGCATGTGCGTGGATTTCACGGACCTGAACAAGGCCTGCCCACAAGACTGTTACCCGCTTCCAGAAATTGACTGGAAAGTAGAATCCTTGTGTGGATATCCTTTCAAATGCTTCTTGGATGCATATAAAGGGTATCACCAAATCCAGATGGCGGAGGAGGATGAAGAAAAAACGGCGTTCCACACAAGCCAGGGCGTATATTGCTATACGAAAATGCCGTTTGGATTAAAGAACGCCGGCGCTACGTATCAGCGGTTGGTGGATAAAGCTTTCGAATCACAAATAGGACGCAACTTGGAGGTATATGTTGATGACTTGGTGATAAAAAGCCACACGGAGGAGGCACTCCTCCGGGATGTCCAGGAGACATTCGACACGCTGAGAAGGATTAATATGAAGTTAAATCCAAAGAAATGTACGTTTGGTGCAACAGAAGGAATGTTCTTGGGATATTTGATTGACCCAAACGGCATCAAACCTTGTCCAGAGAAGACGGACGCAGTGATACGGCTACCGTCCCCGCAGACACGGAAGGAGGTGCAGTCCCTGAATGGGAAGTTAGCCGGACTAAATAGATTTCTATCCAAATCTGCAGAGAAGTCACTGCCCTTATTTAAGACACTAAAGAAGTGTATTAGAAAGGGAGACTTCCGTTGGACGAAGGAAGCTGAGGAAGCCTTTGGCCAACTCAAGCAGCATCTCGCATCTCTCCCCATGTTGGTAGCTCCCCGCCCAAAGGAGGAGCTTGTTATGTATCTCTCGGCTACCCATGGCGCAATAAGCGCGGTACTGATGACGGATAGAGACACAATACAGACCCCGGTCTACTTTATAAGTAGAACATTACAAGGAGCGGAGCTGAACTATTCCCCCATGGAAAAATTGGTACTAGCACTAGTATTTGCTACAAAACGGCTGCGCCGGTACTTTCAAGCGCACCCGATTGTCGTGATTACGGATCAGCCAATCAAGCAGGTTATATCTAGACCAGACGTGGCAGGGAGACTAGAAAAGTGGAGCATCCTACTGGGAGGGCATAATATATCTTACAGACCAAGGACGGCTGTTAAAGGCCAGATCTTGGCAGATTTCCTGATCGAGAAGCCGGATGAGGAAGAACCAATCATTAAGCAAGAGGAGGCCCTAGCGGAACCTTGGGTGCTATTCACGGACGGGTCCTCGTGCACAGACGGGTCTGGGGCAGGCCTCATCCTCACAAATCCAGAAGGAATGGAATTCACATACGCCCTCCGTTTCGAGTTCAGGGCCACCAATAACGAAGCGGAATATGAAGCATTAATTGCGGGTTTAAAAATCGCCGCTAGAATGGGAGTCCGCAACCTGGAGGCCTAAGTGGACTCACGGCTTGTCGCGAACCATATTCTAGGTGAGTATGTGGCTAAGGAGGACAACATGGTCAAGTATCTGGAAAAAGTCAAGTCGTTAATCGCGACTTTCAGTAAGTTTTCCATCAAGCAGGTGCCAAGGGGCGAGAATAAAAAAGCGGACGCTCTCAGTAAGATCGCATCCACGAGCTTCGCCCACTTGTCTAAACAGGTTTTGGTGGAAATACTCAAGGAAAAGTCTATCATGGAAGGGGAAGTGACTGCTATAGTTGAAGAGGAGGGACCTACGTGGATGACCCCAATCATCAACTATTTGACTAATGAAACCCTTCCAGACGAGGAAAAAGCAGCAAGACGCGTTAAAAGGAAGTCACAACATTTCGAACTCCGGGAAGGCATCCTTTACAAGCGCTCTTTCTTGCAGCCGTGGCTGCGGTGTGTTGGACCACGCCAGGCGGCCTACGTTATCAGTGACATACACGAAGGATTGTGCGGCATGCATGCAGGCCCACGATCCGTGGTAGCCCGAGCCTTGCGAACAGGATACTATTGGCCCACTATGCACAGGGACGCGCGAGATATGATTCGCAGGTGCAATGATTGCCAAGTGCATAGGCCAGTACCGCGGCACCCGCAGCAGGAGCTTACACCTATCACGTCCCCGTGGCCATTTTACAAATGGGGGATTGACATTGCAGGACCATTTCCTGTAGCTGCGGGAGGGGTTAAATTCTTGATTGTTGCAATGGATTACTTTACACGATGGATAGAAGCCAAGGCAGTAAAATCTATCACGGGTAAACAGGTAAAAAAGTTTGTGTGGGAACACATCGTATGCCGTTTCGGTCTACCTGGAGAAATTATATCAGACAACGGCAAACAGTTCACGGATAACCCATTCAAAGACTGGTGTGCATCATTGAACATCAAGCGGCGCTTCGCGTCTGTCAAGCATCCACAAACGAACGGCCTTGTCGAACGAGCAAATAGGAGCTTGGGGAATGGGATCAAGGCGCGGCTGGATGAACGACAGGGCAAATGGGTCGATGAATTGTCGCACGTGCTATGGGCACATAGAACGATGATAAAAACAGCCAATGGAGATACTCCGTTTGCATTGGCTTACGGCACTGAAGCCGTTATACCAGCAGAAATAGGGATGCCTACTATCCGCACGGCGGAGGTTAATGCAGTCACAAACGATGAACAACTGCGAATCAACCTGGATCTGTTGGAAGAAAAAAGGGAAATAGCAGCCATCAATGAAGCTAAGTCCAAGGCTAAGATGAAGGCTTATTACGATGCCAAGGTCAAGGGTGTTTCTTTTCGACCGGGAGACTACGTCTATCGTGCTTATGAAGCAAAGTCGAGTGGAAAATACAGGAAAACTGGGCCCTAAATGGGAAGGACCGTATGAAGTCATCGAAACCTTGGGACGAGGCGCTTACAAGTTACGCGACATGGATGGCCGCGACCTAGAGCGCACATGGAACATCGCCAATCTAAAAAGGTGCTATCTTTGAAAGCTATGGCTCCCGCATGGATACTTCGCTCTAAGCGGTCTCAATAAAAACCATGCGGGTTTATTTGTCTTACTTGTTTTTCTTATGTTTGTTCTAGTTTCCTTTATGGATTTTTTTTTAGGACTTGTCATTATTCAAACAAAAATGTAAATGTTCTAATAAAATGACGTGGTGCCTAGCTAGCTCCACGGCCTGTTTCGTGCAAATTATTGTCATCTTTGTTAGATTCTTTGTTAGACGTATGAATTTTATTTGTGTTATAATATGCCATGTTTCTTTCATATGCATTCTCTCGAAATACCGTACATGTACCATACGCCTCCAGGTGGGGTAAGAGGATTAAGTGAACCTACTAATTCAACTTGCCGCATAAGAGGGATGCAACCCCAGCCGCACGGATCACGTATCCTTACTAGACACCTTACTCACAAGACGTTGGGGTAAGCTTCATATGCTATAGCCATACTGTGCTGCGCATAATAAAGACGCACGTCACACGTCTAGTAAATTATAGACTTTAATGTATTTTCTTTGTGAGTAAGACGTGGTATCATGCAGTATTGAACTACAATATTTCAAACACAAGCACAAATACACAAGTTTCCAAACAAATCAAAATTGTCGTGGTTACCCACGGACTTATATACAAAACGTAAAAGTCGTTAGCCGTGTACATACACGGACGAATCAAAACAATACATATTCATAGATTACAAAACAAGTGTTTGATTGTGGACAAAGGAGCATCCTAACTTGAGGGGAGAAACCTACCCATCTCTGCTTGTTCTTCCACCAGACGCGGTAACCATTCATCACGCTCTCCCCGCTTCTGGGCTTGGGCCGCGGTCCTTTCCAACACCACGTCTAGGGATTCCTCGTCAAGTACGACCCTGGTTACGTCCTCATATACAGGAAGGGTTAGAGGAAAGTTAGCAGTGGAAGGCAGGCTAGGACTGAGCTTCTCCATGATTACAGTGTTCGGGGCATCTTTTGTGGCCTCTAGCTCGTCCAGGAATGGGTAATGCAGATCTTGCATCGCGGCCATGGAGGCAGTCATCTTGCTGGCGGCTTCGGGCTTAAAAAAGGTGTGATGGGCGATGTCCCCACCTTTGGTGATCAGTTCAGCAGCCTCAACCATTCCTTCGTGCCGGCCATGGTCGATGCCATCAGATACAAGGTTGGCAAATTGTTGTACAAAGGATGGGGCCTCTAGCACCTTCGTCACGGCCAGGCGTGCCCCATGCCCAACCATCCACCTACGGCCCGCAATGGCTGTTAGCAGTTGAGGGCACAGTACATTGTCACGCTCAGCGGTCAGGGCATCCATCACCAATTCTTTTTGGGCAATTGCCTCTTTCAGCTCTTGGGTGATGGCCCTTTCCTCAGCAAGTTCTGTCTGCATTTTTTCCATGTTTTGGACGGCCAAATGCGCGTCCTTCAGCTTCTGGTTCAGATCATCTACTTGGCTGGCGTAAGAATGGGCAGAAGCTTCGGCCGTGGTCACCTATAGTAAAAGACGTGTTAGTACATTCATTGTTTGGTATATATGGGTGGTGCGGTACGGATATGTACCTTGATGTTTGCAGCATCTAGTTGAGACTCAAGGTGGGCTACTTGCTGATCGTGTTCACTCGCACGGGCTGATTGTGTCTTGATAGTTGCCTCAGCATTCGCCAGTTTGGATTGGAGGTCAGCAATTAGGGCTTCATTATCTTCAATCATTTTTTCCCTCCGTCCAACTTTCCTCTTGAGGGATTCGACGTGCCCAAGGGCAGCTTCAAACCTGACTCTCATCGCGGTTCCCATCGCCATTTGATGTACAAGCGTCCCGTTATACTCATCAGCCAAATCCGCATGATTTAGTGAGTTTACCTCTTGCACCAAGCTTGGTGGTATGCAGTTGTTAAGGTACTCACGACACTCCTCAGCACTCCTCAATCGCGACGCTGTGGTAATGGTCCATATAGGGTTAAAAGGTTGGGGAGCACCGGATGTGAGGAAGTCTTGGGAAATCAGGGGTGAACCATCTTCAAAAACAGGGCCGGACTTTGTGGGGACCGCAGGATTTTCTTCGACAGCTTTACCTTTTTCCTTATTCACTTGGGTGTCAGAAGGCGGTGCGGCCTCAGCTTGGTTGTCCCTGCGACATAAGTATCATGGAGTATCTTAAGTATGAAAAAAAAAAGAAGAAGAGAAGACATTCTTGCATGTTTGGATGGTTTCTTACATATTGCTTCTTGCTCCTTCGGAAGCAGTTGGGGCAATTTGGGTGACGGGATCGACATGAGTAACCCGGTTAGCCTCGGAACCCTGGGTGGCACTCCCAACAGATTGATACATAGGGTGGTCTTCTCGAAGCTTCTTACGGGGAGCATTGTGTTCACCAATCTCGGCCGATGCAGTCTCGCCTGCACGGTTCCCCCTCTTCCGGGTGCGCCTAGTGAGGGGCTGTGCTGAGATTTCAGCAATCTCCTCTTCGGCCTCCTCATCTTCGTCCAAGTTAACATGCTGTTGCACTTCATCATCATCGTCATCGCCCATCAGTCGACGGATGGTGGAGTCGGTTTCGATATTGTCTCCCTGTTGTTCTCTATGAGGTGAGGAAGGCCCGGCTCCCCCTTGGTTCATCTGGTCATTACCATCACCATGATCTCCATGTTCTTCATCAGAATGGGGATCAGGCACGGCTTCCAAGGCAACCGTCACTGGTCGGGTGTGCTCAAGGAGGGGCTGTTCATTTTCACGGAGAGGGCGGAGACCTTCTGGCACAAGCTTTGGATCGCCCTGGCGCAACAGTCCAAAGAAGTTCATTTCTGTCCAGCACAACACAAAAGATGTTAGTTGTTATACAAACACATATACATTTTTATGGACGTACGGATGGTGAGCCTACCTTCACCCTGCCTTCTCCAAAACACAGGATACCTGTTGGAGGGACCAAAGTAATTGCGGCTAATTCCTAGCAAGCATAAGAATGATTCCGGTAGGTTTCTATGGAATCCAGTCCTATTTAGATCTAACTCTTGCGAGTGAAGGGGATTGTATGTGCTGGCGTGCGGCTTAGGGTCGTGCGGTAGTCTGGTCCTAATGATGAAATCACCCGGCCATACAACTTCGTCAATGAAAAAATAATGGTCATACCAGTTTTTCAGTGAATCCATCGGTTTGTTGTGTGATTGTGGGCTGTTAGAGGCTCGTTTTTTGAAAGATACCCAACCGTTCACTAAGTTTGGGGTGTAAAACAACCTAAATAACTCTATGGTTGGGGGGATTCTCCTAGCACGGCAAAGGATTTCGAATTGGCTAATTTTACAGGCACCTATGCAGTGGAGCTGACTAATGTGTACATTGTAATATCCTAACAAATCTACGAGAAAATGGGTGAAAGGAATACGGTAATTCGCCGCATCAAACAGGCGAGTATAGAGGCCTATCTTACCCGCTGGAGCCTCAGTTATGAGGTCCCCGACGCCAGGAAGTGAGGGGTGTAGGTTGGAAGGGATGAAGTAATTTGTGCAAAAATGGTTTAACTGGTCTTGGGACATGACATTTAGCACGGATCCGATGGAAGGGCTGTTTCTATTGGCCATTACTAAAAAGAGTGTAAGGACGTGGTATTCTAACCTGCGTGTGAAGGGATCCGTGCGTGCTTGGTTCAAGATAAAAGGAAAGCTTTAATGGCAGAACTGGAGGTTGTGAACTGTGTGTTTCACACAGCCGTAGGGGTGGCTTATTTATAGGGTTACCTTGAGGGTCACAGCCTGTTGGATAAGTGACACGTGTTGGCCACTATTCTTAATCGTGTGGCTAGGGGGCAACTGGCAAATGAAATGTCAGGTGGGACCTACGGGTCATATCTGACCCACACGTTTACACTGCTCAATGTTCTGATTGTCTGCACTTTTGTCAGTCAAACAAGTCAGATGAACAGTTGTTCATGTCGGGTTATGCGGCTTTAACGTAAGACTTGGCATTTAATGATATATTTAATTTGTCTCGGCTACTATGTATCGAGCATCATTGTCCTTTGTTATGAATTCCTTGGTACGTCCGGGAGCATCTTTGTAGTCTAGAGGTTCCACCTACGGTTGTAACAACTAGACTGGGGGGACATGATGACGTATAGTCCCCAGCCGGGTCTCTAACCCGGCCCGAGTGTACTACCCGTATCCGGCCCATTATGTATGGGTGGGATAATGTCAGTCAGGCTTATGGGCCTGAGTGAACAGTAACCGCGCACACGTGTGCGGCCCACGGCCCGGTACGGCCGATACGGCCGACATAGGGTTAGATAGAATAATATCCTGTCTAGGGATATCTTTACCCCAATAAGAGAGGATATTCACTACCAGAATTAGAAGATTACAATCATTCTAATTCTGGTGTTTATCTCTTCCTTGGGGCCGAAGGATCAGTGAAAGCCCACTAGGGTTTCACTGCCTATAAAAGGAACCCCCAAGGGTTCCACAAAGGTATCACAATTCTCTCTAAACTCACATATAACCCTAAATCGATTACTTATTCTCACGCTGGAGTCTAATCGTGGGAAACCTTCCCACGGTAAGCCTAACGCGTGTTGTTTAGTGTGCAGGATCCCAACCAGAAGATTCACTTGGTGCAGGAGCCGGTACCCAGCCAACCCGAATTAAGCCTAATTCGGGTCTAACAAGGATCAACCAACTTTTGCATCAACAGTCTAGTCAAACCCAAAAGTCAAAACTGATAGACTTTAAAACTATGATTTCAAGCGTTTTTGAGTTCGTTGAGCTCGTAAAACTTTAACTAATGATATTTTGCAAACTAAAAACAAGGATTGCGTTTGAACAAGTATAAATAGTAACTTTGAATTCGGTCATACATATATATAGATCTTGAACTTTTGAAAATTCGGTAACTTCCTAATATAGAAACTTTTCGGAGTGAGTGTACTATTTGTTAACGGATACCCTACTTTCTTAAAAGTATAATTTTGTCAAATAAATCACGATGTGCACATATGGATTCCTTATTTCTTTCTTTTATATATGACTTATTTGTCATTCTATTGGATTTTTTTGCTTCTATCGTACCACTGAATTGGATCGAGGTTGAAGATCTTGCTTTCGTAACGTTTGTTATCATCTTGACACGCGTCTCACGACGATTCCTGCTAAACCTCTTGAAACCTTATCACCTTGTAACCATTTCGTTGACTGAGTCGAACTACTCCTTATTTCCCTCTTGTAACCCACTCGCTACTTTATAAACTATTGTCATGTTACCATATAACTCAAACAGATATTGTTTACAAATGAATGCTATCTTATAAAATTAATTTATATTAATTTTACAATGTATTTTCGCAAATTGTTCTCATACGGTATTATAAAGAACCCTTGTAACTATACAAATTGTTGATTTAAACAGTTAGCCAGTAACTTATAGGCGAAAAGTTTCATATGTTATTTTGATTCCTGTTTTTACGAATGCTATTATATACATATTTTAAATCATATGATATGTAATACTGGTTTGACGAAGATGAGCATCGCATTGCTAGTCCTAAATTATGCATAGCCTGATCACCTATGTTTAATTTAGAAGGAGCCATGCAAGGCCAAATAGTAATCGCCCTAAATATTTGACCAATAATCAACTTTTTAACGATGTTCCTTAAAAAGTTTGATAAAATAAAGTTTTGAAAACTTTTACTTCTTATGCGAGTATCAACAGTTCGCAACATACACATATAAACCCTTGTCTTTTCTTGAACAAAGTACATGCCTCAAGCACATATTTCCTTACTCAGTGATCTTTGCTTTACTTGTTACCTTATCATCCTCATGATACGATTTTCGTTACCATTTGCCTAAATTTTTACCATTGATACCAGACTTGAAAGTTTCAACGTTATTATGCCTCCTCATCGATCGACCTTCTCTATTTATTTTGGTAGACCTTCGAAACGTCTCTGGACGCGGATAATGATTTATTATTGGACGTGAACAATGATTTCGTGTATCAATCATTATGTGTGTTAGACTTTATCGTCTTGAAATTCGTTCGTGTGAACCATGTGTTGATTTCGCCTCTCATTGCGAATGTTGTTCATCTTACTGAATTTACTCTCAAGTGACTTCTTAAGAATTTTCTTTGATTCGAAAATTCATTGTGTGGCTTTTCCCTTTCGATCGTATTTCAACCACCGAGAACTTAATAAGCCGTTATTGGTGACGCCAACCGCACTCGTAAATTAATCTTGCTGAATCCTTTGTTTCTTATTCTTTTTACCATTGACGCGTCTATTCTATCATGTTTGCTAAGAATTGATGTGATTTTTGTTTTATTCCCTTGTGTTATCGCTCGCATACAAGATTGTGACCTTTATATGATTCATATTCATTGTTGTCTTGTCACCTTTTGAAACCAGAAAAAGTTACGTGTTTATCGTTTGATATCTTAAACACTTGAATTTTTAAAAATTATTATTAATTTTTAAGAACGTTCTATACATTTTATCAAATGTTTAAATTACCAAAATGACAGTTTCAAGTTAAGTACATGATCTATACATCCTCTTTGGTAATTTATAACTAGTATTTAAAAAGGATATCAAACTGTATCTTTTAAAGTATTTGATTATATCGTACTTTACTGTCAATATAATGAAATTATTAAATTAATTTATAATTTCTAACAATGATTCTAAATAACTTGGAAAAACCTGATTTTTCTAATGGTAACGATAAATCTGAGGTTCTAACGATAATTTCATGTAGTCACCCAAAAGTTCTTAAGCCGATCAGGATAACTATTTTGAATTGTTCTACTTTTGCTTCGAAAATTCTGATAAAGAAAAAATATTTGAAAACTGTTTACCCACTCATTTTATATAGAGTTTGATTCTTAATCACTACACCTGGTAAAATTTTCTTTTAATAAAGAAAATATTTAAAACTAAGTTTTAAAGTAATACCAAAATACTAGACAACGGATTTTGACAGCCTATATTTTAAATGATCGTATGTTATTCATTTTTTTCCCTTCTATCTCGTTTGTGACTTGATTCTTACATTTTAAGCTTGTCACATTTTACAGTTGCACGACTTGCGACCCCTTGTTGATTAGCAATTTTGGTTCATCTTATCGCACTTTGTCCGTTTAAGCGATTCTTGTGTTCATTCTTGTTAGTTTATCGCACGTATTTCCAACAACTTTATCTCTCGATGTATCTTCGTATTGAAAGATCGTTATCTTAATCCAAGACTGAAAAGTTATACGAAAAGGGAACTAAGAACTGAAGCGTAGTAAATTCTAACCGTTAAGATTCGTCGTGGTGCAGAAATTACCTGGGAAGCAATGAATTTTGTTCCACACTTTGTACCTCCTCTTGTTTGCATCTTCTACTATTTTCAGGAGAACTCTGGGGACCAGAGTTCCTTAAGGGGGGAAAACTGTGAGAACCCTTACTTTCCCAGCATTATTTTATTCTTTTTATTTGTGCTTCTTGCATTTTTCCAACGTATTACGTTTTCTTGTATTGTTATATGTAAATCCTGAGATTTTTAAATTATACTTTTTAAGTATTTTTCTGATCATCGATAAATACTTTTTATGGAATTATAAAATTTTTATTTTATTTTTCCGTATTTAATTTAAATCAAAGTTTTTGATTTAAAATCACCCGCGTGCGTTTTACAACGAGTTTATTCAAAAACAATGTACAACGAGAATTCCTAGTGATCGCGATACCGACGGATGCCCAAAACTTTACGTTTATTTATCGATTGTTTCGATAATTTATATTTTCGATGATTTCGTTTTAATTACGTATTAAGTCGTGTCGAGAAATCGTGTAATCATTTTTATGATGCATTGTAACTTTTGAAAAGTATTTTTACGAAATCCGAGCCCCGTAAATATTTTTAATATTTACCACTAACCATTTTCTACCCTTTAAAACTATTAATTTCTTTTAGGTCCACAAGTTTGCAAATTGGCAACTTAGGACCCTCCACTTAAACAACCATATAAAAATCCAATTTTCTTCCACAACTAGCACACAAATTCATTTTAAAAAAAACACAAATACCTCCCTCCTCCCTTTTGTTTTTCCGTCACCCTCAACCCACAAACACCCTCAAATCCTCAAGTTTTATCTTGATTCTCTTAAAACAAAAATTAGACCACACCTTGTAATTCAATTGTGGTTCTTTTGATACCAAAATCTTGTACATGCATCAAGGTTTTCAAGACTTTATAATTTCATGGTTGTATGATGATTTAATCATCATGCATGTATTGCTTTTGGTAAGATTATGTCATTTTAATCCTTAAAAGTCTTGTTTTTAATCTTTGATTTTGTTAGATTTTACATGCAAGAGTTTTTATGTGTGTTTGGTTGATGGGTTTCATAGTATAGTGATCCTAGAGGTATGGGTATGAGTGGATTTGGTTGAAAAGAGGATTTGACATGTTTTCTAAAAAGGCAATTTGGGACAGCAGCCTTAAACAGTATGTTTCGTGGGTTTAAAGTCTGAGAAAGGCTAATATTATTTGATATTGTTGTAGAGTTTTCCGAGACGGGTCGTTTTGGTATAAGATAGAGCTTCTAAGTCATTACGAGTCAAAAGTTATGCTAGTTTTAGTTTTCGTGTACCGGGAGACGCAAGTCGGCACAATCCGAAATTGTGGCTGATTTTGGGTCGACTCTCGGGGACTTTAGGCCTAGTTAGACAAATGTATCTACTTATTTTCAAAGTTTAGAAACTGAGTTTGATGAGTCTATTAGTGGTTTCAAAAGTCGGATTGTCGAGTTTGTACTTTTAAAGTGGTCCAAACGGTTTTACAAAACAAGTGTACAAATCTGTCCCAATTTGAAGTCGAGTAAAGTGTCGAGCTGATGGATTTTAAAGTGTGCACATTGGCTCAAATTTTGGTGAGGTCTTATACAGGTTATAAGTGACCTTTACACCAATTTTCATGTAAAACGGACAAGTCTAGATAGGGTAGATCGGTGTGTACATTCGGGGTGTACTTGCTGATTTTTATTTTGGACACGTAGTTCAATGCTTGTGTTGCGTGAGTTTGATTGTTCACCATCGGACATGGTGACTTACTCAAGTGCTTAGTCATTATATAAATGACTTAGCTACTGGTCTAAGTATGGTTAAAGTATAGTTTGACTTGGGTTGACTTGACGCCGTATAACGGGTCATTTTCAAGTGTTCAAGTGTTTTAACGTGTAACGTTGGATAAATGTGTTCATTTGATTCGTGTCAATGGTTTCGAAACGTGTATACTTTGAAAACATTTGAGTCATATTATATTTGGTACATATCGATATTCGAGTCCGAGTCTTAACGCGCGCCTTATTTTGATAGGTTGCGGTTTTCGTGTTTCCCCGGGTGTAACACCCCACTCGGATAAGTGGACCGTTACGTGTAATTATGGCGTGTCATCAAAGCATGCAAGGCAATGTATTTGAACATTAACTGACCAAACGGAAGTACCGGAATCAAACATCGGTAGTCCAACATAAGCTCAAAATATAAAGATTAAGTACTGAAAGAAAAAGGACGAAACAGTGTCCAAACAACCAAAGTAAGTAACGTAATGTGTGCATAAAAATAAAGGAGTCTGTATAGCTCCCATCCAAATGCACATACTCTCTTAGGAGTCCTAAGATCGTCCCTGTGTACCTGTCGTTTGGAAACATGAAAGGAAACTACGGCTGAGCATAACGCTCAGTGGACGGATATAGCATGATAAGAATGTACTTAAAGTAATGAAACAGAAGGCAACAATGAAGCTATAAGACTGATATATAACATGTGGTAGAACTTTGCATAAAATCTAAAAAACCTGGTTCATAAATACTGATACTGAAATATAACTATAAATTCTGAAAACATGCATTTACTGTATTTTATTTGCCAGAGCTTATATAGGTCACGTGTTGTAACAACCGTGCATGAATAACTGGAGGGGTGACCTCGTCATGCTGTAGAGGGGTGACCTCTAAATAACTGTGTTGGGTGGAGGGATCAGCTCCAATGTGAAGGATGTAGAGCACACACCACATTCACCCTGATAACTTGTAACACATATAAGCCTAAGATGCATCCATACGCCCCACTAATAATACTGATAAAATGGCCAAGCTGAGCTGAGTGGGACGATGCAGGATATCACTCTCCTGCATGTGAGTCACGACACTGGTGCCTCTAGTGTCGTGGTTACGGTACCTCCGTAACTAGTACATAAACTGGTCGTGCTTGTATATAATGCTCAGGCAATTTATTTAGTTGTTAACGTGATTACTGATAAACTTAAACATATACTGGGGAAAAACATTTGGCTGAAGACGGGGAATCCTAATCATGCATAGAAAGGAAGTCCTTACTGAAAGGATGGAAATCCGTACCTCGTGTCCAGTAACTGACTGAATGGAAGACTGAACGAATACTACTCGGGCTTCACGCGTGCTACATGAATAAAGGACGCGAATAAGTTAACTGATATTCGTTTATGGAATTTTACTGATCTTATTGGCTTCTTATTTATTTAATTTCTGAAAGTCTGTACATATATTAACTGATAAATCAAATCTTATAATAATTCATTTTAATATATTATCGTTCTACTATTAGTTATGGTACAAGCGTATTTCTGACGCTATAGTAATACTATATTAAGTATCCCGCTAAAAATAGAAAGTTTCTTAAATTAGGAAGTACCCAAAATAATTTAATTCATTTAAAAAAATTATACCCTTTTAAAATATTAAAGATCTATTTTAATTTAATACATTTAAAGTATATTTTAAACATTTATAAAACGATTAGTATAAAAAGGTATAATATAAAAATATTCATATTATTTATTATAATAATGTCCCGAGCCTACCGAGATACCCCATCTCGGTCGCACTAAACAAATCAACAAACTATGATATACAAAATCTGTCTATTTGAATTTGCGACAGAATCTGAGTCACTAAAAGTGTCACTAAAGCTGCTGTTTAAAAAAAAAACTGTCTAAAAAACCATTCTGTGACAGAAAAAGTGTCACAGAAAACTGTCGCTAATCCTAAAACAAAACCTCCATCTTTCTGTTTGTTTTTCCTGCCGTAACCCTATGTTCCCACTGTTAGTTTAATTATTCCCACTGCTAGTTTAATTATTCTAGCCAAACGCACCCTTATTTCAGATTTAGCCCGTTTGGTTTTTTTTTTTTGTCAGCCAACGCAACACCCACCGAGACTTCTGTCTCGGCTGGGCTTCAACCAACACCAACCGGAACCCCTTGTTGTGGTTGCTGATCGGGCTGGCAAAGAGAAACCACCAAGAGTCTATGACTCTCGGCTGAACATACTATGACCCACCGAGACATGGTGGTGTCTCGGTTGCTGGTGTAGTCACACAACCCGAACCCCAATCTTGGTATGATTTATATGTTCGATTATAGGTTTTCTTCATATACCCTATAATAACATTTAAAACGTGATATCACGTGGAACAAGAATGAGATGATTACCGTAATGATTCTGAAGATGGAAAACTAATACTCGGATTGAATGGAAATCAAAACTCGAAGCTTTTTTTTTTTCTAAGCTGGCGGCGCCTAAACCCTAGAATCCCTCTCTCCTTTTTTTTTTAAATCGTGTCTGTGTATGTGGGAGGAGGTTTAACCCTAGTTTATTTGCATCCCTTAATGGGCTTAGCCCAATATCCTTTCTTTTTTTTTCTTTTTTTTTTAAAACCGGTTATAATACATTCTTTCCTTTTATTTATTTTTATATATATTTTTTTTTTTAAAAAAAACTTGTATATAATAATACTTGTATATAACTTCTTGCGTTTGCTTTCGTCAATAATTTCTTCGTAAATAGCTTAAGAAAATTAACCGCGTATTTATATTTCTCGATTTAAATACGGGTTTTACAATTCTTCCCCTCTAAAAGAACAATTCGTCCCCGAATTAAGGATACGACCGTACTGGGTTTTACAATTCTTCCCCTCTAAAAGAAGAATTCGTCCCCGAATTATAAGGTATTTAAGCTGAATGGAGTAAAAGCTGAAAATGCTAATAAGCTGGAAGACATAAAAGCTGAAAAGACATACCCGAATCAAAACTGAAAGTGAGGATAAGAAGTCCGTATAGACTCCTCTGTTTCCCAAGTGGCCTCCCGCTCGGTATGGTTCCTCCACAGGATTTTGACGAAAGGAATGGTCTTCCTTCTCATAACTCGCTCCTGGCGATCTAAAACTGCTTCGGGTTCCTCAATATAAGATAAATCCTCCCGAATCTGATCGAGTGGATAATTCACTTTGTGAAGCTCATGATAGTTGTACCCCTTGAGTAATGATACATGAAACACGTTGTGGACGTGTGAAAGCTGAGGTGGTAATGCCAGCCGATATGACACTTCACCGATACGTTCAAGGATTTCGAACGGTCCGATGTAACGAGGGCTGAGCTTTCCTTTGAGGCCAAAACGTCTGACGCCGCGTGCGGGTGATACTTTGAGGAACACACGATCCCCAGTCTGAAAAGATAGATCTCTGCGATGCTTGTCGGCGTAACTCTTCTGGTGAGTACGCGCTTCTTGCAGTTTTGCCCTAGCGATGGCGACCTTTTCATTGGTCAGTTCTATCAATTCTGGTCCTTCAATCAAACGTTCTCCCACCTAATCCCAACAAATAGGAGCACGGCATTTCCTGCCGTATAACATCTCGAATGGAGCACGCTTGATACTAGCATGCCAACTGTTGTTGTAGGCAAACTCGACCAAGCAAATATAGTCATCCTAGTGTCCTGTCCATTCTAATGCACAGGCGCGTAGCATGTCCTCTAAGGTCTGGATGGTACGCTCTGACTGACCGTCCGTCTGTGGATGGAAAGCTGTGTTGAGCTTGAGCCTAGTTCCCCAAGCTTTATGCAAACCTTCCCAGAAGTGAGAAGTGAAACGGGGATCCCTATCTGATATAATTTCAGAAGGTGTACCGTGTAATCGTACGATCTCCTCGGTGAATAGTTTCGCTAATGTATTGACTGCGAAATCTTTGCGAATAGGAATGAAATGTGCCGACTTGGTCAAACGATCGACAACAACCCAGATTGCATCATGTCTCCGCTGAGTCTGTGGTAGTCCGGTGACAAAATCCATAGAGATCTTGTCCCATTTCCACATTGGAATATCTAATGGCTGGAGAAGACCACTGGAACGCTGGTGCTCTATCTTAACCTGCTGACAGGTTAAGCATTTAGACACAAATGTTGCGACATCCTGTTTCATGCCGCTCCACCAGAAATGCTGCTTAAGATCGTGGTACATTTTTGTGGAACCCGGATGGATAGAGAACGGAGAGCTGTGAGCCTCAGTCATTAAGGCTTCTCTGAGAGCAGGGTCTTTTGGAACGCAGAGTTTGGTACCCTGCCATACGATACCATCGTCATCGATGCGAAATTCGGTCTGCTGGTCAATGTTCTGGATAATCGCCCAGATTTCACCATCATCCTTTTGGGCGGCTTTAATCCTAGAGAGTAAATCTGGTTCTACCCTCAAACTAGCCCAGTATCCCCTCTGTCCGCGTACCAAGAGCTCAATATCATACCGCTCCAAGTCCCGAATAATTTCTTCCTGAACTTTGATGCCATTTATCATACCTGACTTTCTTCTAAGGGCATCTGCTACTACATTTTCTTTACCTGGGTGATACTGGATATTAGTGTCATAGTCTTTTAGCAGTTCTAACCATTGCCTCTGCCTCATGTTCAGCTCTCGCTGTGTAAATATATATTTGAGACTTTTGTGATCGGTGAAGATATCACACGACTCACCGTATAAATAATGCCTCCAGATTTTAAGGGCGAAAACGACTGCTGCGAGCTCTAGATCATGAGTAGGATAATTTTTCTCATACGGCTTCAGTTGACGCGAAGCATAAGCAATGACTTTTCCATGCTGCATAAGAACACGGCCTAAGCCCTTTCCTGATGTGTCGCTGTAAATCTGATAACCACCTGTACCGGATGGAAGAGTGAGTATCGGTGCTGAGATTAATCGATGTTTGAGTTCCTCAAAACTCTTTTCTCTCTCATCGGTCCATATAAACTTCTCACCTTTTCGCATAAGTTGGGTCAATGGTAAAGCCAAACGTGAGAAGTTTTCCACAAACCTGCGGTAATAACCCGCCAACCCAAGAAAACTACGTATCTCTGTGACAGACGTCGGTCTTGGCCATTTGGTGATAGCCTCCACCTTCGCAGGATCCATAGTGATTCCTTCCGCAGAAACAATATGACCTAGAAACGCCACTGTATTCAGCCAAAACTCGCACTTAGAAAATTTAGCATATAACTTTTCTCGTCTGAGAATCTGCAACACTGTACGGAGATGATTCTCATGTTCCTCTTTAGATTTGGAGAAAATAAGTATATCATCGATGAATACGATCACAGACTTGTCAAAAAATTCGTGGAAGACTCTGTTCATCAAGTCCATAAATACTGCAGGCGCATTCGTGAGACCGAATGGCATAACAACAAACTCGTAATGACCGTACTTCGTGCGAAAAGCAGTTTTGGTTATATCCTGCTATTTTACACGAAGTTGATGGTAACCTGATCGTAGATCGATTTTTGAGAAGTGCTTGGCACCCTGAAGCTGATCGAATAAATCGTCAATACGAGGAAGTGGATAACGGTTACGAATAGTGAGCTTATTCAACTCACGGTAGTCAATACACAAACGCATACTACCATCCTTCTTCTTGACAAACAAAACTGGAGCGCCCCAAGGTGACACGTTAGGACGAATGAAACCCCTTTCTAGAAGTTCCTGAAGTTGATCTTTCAGTTCCTTAAGCTCTACAGGAGCCATACGGTAAGGAGCTTTAGATACTGGTTTTGCACCTGGAATGAGATCAATACCAAATTCTACCTCTCGCATGGGAGGTAAACCTGGAAGTTCCTCTGGAAAGACATCTGGAAAATCTGACACCACTGGCTGATCCTGAATTGAAGGTGCCTCAGAAGTCATGTCATGGACTGTAGCTAGGTAACCCTCACAACCATGGTATAATAAGGTACGAGCCTGTAAAGCCGAAATGATCTGAACATGTTTTCCTGGTAGGAAACCGTGGTGAATAAACTCTGGTGTGTGGACATCACCAAAGATAACCCGGTGAGCATGACAATCTATGGTGGCACGATGAACCGACAACCAATCCATACCCAAAATAACATCGAATTCACACATATCTAAAGGAAGGGCACTGACTGGACGGATTTTATCATCAAACTCAAGAAGAAGATCCTTATATACTTGGGTAATGAGTACAAAGTCTCGCATGGGGGTAGATATACTAAGTACACTGTCTAGTGGCGTAGGGGTCATGTTTATTTTAACAGCATATGAAGTAGATATAACTGAGTGGGTGGTGCCTGTATCAAAAAGTACGCAAGCAGCATGTCCGTGTATAAACAAAATGCCAGTAATGGTACCTGTGGTCTTATTTGCTTGTTCACGGGTAGTAGTGTAGACACGACCAGTGGTTGGTGGTATCGGTGGTGGTGGAGGTAAAATCTGAGGAATCTGGCCTGAGGTACCAGCAGCATTCCCGCTCTTGCAATCCCTCTTCAGATGGCCCGGCTGACCACACTGGAAACAACCACTTGTACCACGACGGCACGGTCCCGTGTGTTTCTTCCCACATGTGATGCAAGTGGGATAAGTATACACGGTAGAAGCAGCTCTGGTTTGCTGAGAACCTGATTTACGTTGAAAAACACGTGTCACGATTCTGATATCTTAACCTGAAATAAGGCTGTCTGACTGAAATTAAAATTACCAGAATTTGTCGGTCGGGCAACCTGCTGACCCCTGTTGTTTTGGTCACGCCCCTGTCCAACATCTCTGTTGGAATTTACAAAAATTTAAGATCTGTTTTACACGATAGTTTAGTATTTATGGAGCTTAAAGACTCACATGTAGCTGCCAGATGAGTTGGAGCTGCCGCGGTAATTATCATCGCCGCTCCTCTTATCTGACCGATTACGGTCATATGACTGACCGTGGTTCCTGTAGTTCTGATGCGGAGTAGCCGATTGGGATCGGTCTCCTCCTCTGTGTCTGTAAGATTATAATTGGATAAGTCATAACATATAAGTTGACAAGCAATAATGGGGCTAAATTGTTTAAGTATGTTGGGTGAGATGTACCTCTTCTCCGGACGCTCTACATTCTCGAGCTCATCCCTCTCGAAAAGCATCTCGACATCCTGAGCTGCATTAGCTACTTGTGACACATTAGTGAATGTGGCACTCATCAGTCTATCTGCAGTCCTAGAGTGAAGAGCCCAGCGAAATTGCTTCGCTTGCTCCTCTGCGGTACCCGCAGCCTCCCCTAAGAATCCAGCCATCCTGAGGTATCGGTGCATGAACTCTATACTGTTCTCGCCATGATTCTAACGAATAACGTAGAAGTCCCTCTTCATTTTAGCTTGCTCCGCATGCGGGAAAAACTGGTCATAGAACATCGTCTTGAAACGTGCCCAGGTTAATGTAAGCTCCCAAGCATCTCCCCCATTGGACAGTTTCTGAGACCTCCACCAATGCAGAGCAGGACCCTCCAGCTTGTAAACTGCAAGCCTAACTTTGAAAACATCACCACAACCCATAGCTCCAAAAAATTTCTCTATATGGTAGATCCAGTCTTCTGCGTCAGTTGGAGCTACAGTCTGCTCAAACAGTCGGGGTTTCTGCTTGTTAAACAGATCCAGCCAAGCGGGTAAAGTGGTAGGTGGTGGAGCAGGAGGGTTGTTATTCTGCTGAGGTCCATTTTGATATTCAGCTCGGATCTCATCACGAATTTTGGGTAACATGGCCTGTATAGCAGCCTGAACAACAGCAGCAATGGCAGCTGCGTTAGGATCATTCTCAGTTTCGCGTCTGGGTGGCATCTGAAATAAAAGAGGATAAGTTGATAAAACTGCCAAAATCTGGGGTAATAAATCTGAATATGCATAGTGTAATTCATGAAGGTATAGTCAATAAAATATGACATGAATACTGGTGAACGCCTAGGGTCAGTTCACAAAATGACAATTACTGAAACATAAATCCGACATGAGTAAGGATGAACGCCTATGGTCAGTTCATCCATACAAAATTTAAACGGGCGAGGGTGAACGCCTATGGTCAATTCACCAAAACGAAATGTTCGCTGAAAAGCACATGCGATTAAGTATGGCCAGTCATGTACCAACCATTTACTTAATCCAAATTTTGCAAATCCGACAGATAAAATTCATGAGTAGCATGGAAGATAACGACGCCAAAATACAGGAAGTTCTTGGTGACTACCCACTAGTCACAGGTCAAGTTTTAGAGCCTACAGGTCGAACCTTGCGCTCTGATACCATAATTGTAACATCCCACTCGGATAAGTGGACCGTTACGTGTATTTATGGCGTGTCATCAAAGCATGCAAGGCAATGTATTAGAACATTAACTGACCAAACGGAAGTACCGGAATCAAACATCGGTAGTCCAACATAAGCTCAAAATATAAAGATTAAGTACTGAAAGAAAAAGGACGAAACAGTGTCCAAACAACACAAGTAAGTAACGTAATGTGTGCATAAAAATAAAGGAGTCTGGATAGCTCCCATCCAAATGCACGTACTCTCTTAGAAGTCCAAAGATCGTCCCTGTGTACCTGTCGTTTGGAAACATGAAAGGAAACTACGGCTGAGCATAACGCTCAGTGGACGGATATAGCATGATAAGAATGTACTTAAAGTAATGAAACAGAAGGCAACAATGAAGCTATAAGACTGATATGTAACATGTGGTAGAACTTTGCATAAAATCTGAAAAACCTGGTTCATATATACTGATACTGAAATATAACTATAAATTCTGAAAACATGCATTTACTGTATTTTATTTGCCAGAGCTTATATAGGTCACGTGCTGTAACAACCGTGCATGAATAACTGGAGGGGTGACCTCGTCATGCTGTAGAGGGGTGACCTCTAAATAACTGTGCTGGGTGGAGGGATCAGCTCCAATGTGAAGGATGTAGAGCACACACCACATTCACCATGATAACTTGTAACACATATAAGCCTAGGATGCATCCATACGCCCCACTAATAATACTGATAAAATGGCCAAGCTGAGCTGAGTGGGACGATGCAGGATATCACTCTCCTGCATGTGAGTCACGACACCGGTGCCTCTAGTGTCGTGGTTACGGTACCTCCGTAACTAGTACATAAACTGGTCGTGCTTGTATATAATGCTCAGGCAATTTATTTAGTTGTTAACGTGATTACTGATAAACTTAAACATATACTGGGGAAAAACATTTGGCTGAAGACGGGGAATCCTAATCATGCATAGAAAGGAAGTCCTTACTGAAAGGACGGAAATCCGTACCTCGTGTCCAGTAACTGACTGAATGGAAGACTGAACGAATACTACTCGGGCTTCACGCGTGCTACATGAATAAAGGACGCGAATAAGTTAACTGATATTCGTTTATGGAATTTTACTGATCTTATTGGCTTCTTATTTATTTAATTTCTGAAATTCTGTACATATATTAACTGATAAATCTAATCTTATAATAATTCATTTTAATATATTATCGTTCTACTATTAGTTATGGTACAAGCGTATTTCTGACGCTATAGTAATACTATATTAAGTATCCCGCTAAAAATAGAAAGTTTCTTAAATTAGGAAGTACCAAAAATAATTTAATTAATTTAATAAAATTATACCCTTTTAAAATATTAAAGATCTATTTTAATTTAATACATTTAAAGTATATTTTAAACATTTATAAAACGATTAGTATAAAAAGGTATAATATAAAAATATTCATATTATTTATTATAATAATGTCCCGAGCCTACCGAGATACCCCATCTCGGTCGCACTAAACAAATCAACAAACTATGATATACAAAATCTGTCTATTTGAATTTGCGACAGAATCTGAGTCACTAAAAGTGTCGCTAAAGCTGCTGTTTAAAAAAACTGTCTAAAAAACCATTCTGTGACAGAAAAAGTGTCACAGAAAACTGTCGCTAATCTTAAAACAAAACCTCCATCTTTCTGTTTGTTTTTCCCACTGCCGTAACCCTACGTTCCCACTGTTAGTTTAATTATTCCCACTGCTAGTTTAATTATTCTAGCCAAACGTACCCTTATTTCAGATTTAGCCCGTTTGGTTTTTTTTTTTTTGTCAGCCAACGCAACACCCACCGAGACTTCTGACTCGGCTGGGCTTCAACCAACACCAACCGGAACCCCTTGCTGTGGTTGCTGATCGGGCTGGCAAAGAGAAACCACCAAGAGTCTATGACTCTTGGCTGAACATACTATGACCCACCGAGACATGGTGGTGTCACGGTTGCTGGTGTAGTCACACAACCCGAACCCCAATCTTGGCATGATTTATATGTTCGATTATAGGTTTTCTTCATATACCCTATAATAACATTTAAAACGTGATATCACGTGGAACAAGAATGAGATGATTACCGTAATGATTCTGAAGATGGAAAACTAATACCCGGATTGAATGGAAATCAAAACTCGAAGCTTTTTTTTTTAAACTGGCGGCGCCTAAACCCTAGAATCCCTCTCTCCTTTTTTTTAAATCGTGTATGTGTATGTGGGAGGAGGGTTAACCCTTGTTTATTTGCAACCCTTAATGGGCTTAGCCCAATATCCTTTTTTTTTTAAAAACCGGTTATAATACATTCTTTCCTTTTATTTATTTTTATATTTAAAAAAAAAAAAACTTGTATATAATAATACTTGTATATAACTTCTTGCGTTTGCTTTCGTCAATAATTTCTTCGTAAATAGCTTAAGAAAATAAACCGCGTATTTATATTTCTCGATTTAAATACGGGTTTTACACCGGGCATCCATATCGTCGGTGATCGTCTACCACTACCGTTTCTACTCAATTGCTGAGTACGTGATTGACTTACCTCGTGGCTAAGGTGAGTTCATAGCCCCTTTTTACTTGTACATGGTTTCTAAACACGGGGAGAGATTTTACATGGTGGAACACAACCATTTAAAAAAACTGTATGCTATCCAGAACTTGTATGCTATCCAGATCGTGTAAGATTTTCATATTTTCGATATTATTATTGCTTTTAGACGTTAGCCTTGAGTTTCATCTCTTCGATCATGAACTGTTAATTTCGAGTACTAAGCGCGAATGTTGTAGGTGGATCCATCGGGATTGACTATCCCCGTCTCAAGTACCTTGACGCACTAATATTTGTTTATACCTGAGTATTTAGGCTGAATACTTACGTAGTTAAGCTTCGGTTCATGAAACTAAACAGCAATAATGATAAAAGTATCAGACTGTGGTTGACGTATATAACCATTTCCCCTACTACGTGTTTTCTAACGAATGTTTGTGTTCCACATCCTTATTACTAAACCTATGAATATCACTCAACTTTATGTTGACGATTTTACATGTTTAATCTCAGGTATTATTACTTAGCTTTGCTTGGATGGGAGTCCGCAGGATATTATCGCAACTTGGAGATTTTTGTGATGCTTTTGAAAGATTTGTTTTATATAAACTATCAGAAGTTTATTCAATCTTTTGGGCAACTTATTGTTATAAATCGAGACGAAATAATATAATTTTCCGCTTCTAAAACTCTGGGACCTATGTTTAAAAACTCTGACCTTTTTGATGTAATGTACATGTTTTTATTTCGTCAGCTTTGTATGAACTGTAATTCATTATTTCTTGTACTATGACGTGTTACCCCCTCGTTGCCTAGTTGTTCCATGTCAGATTTTGGGGGTCTCACACCGCAGCTTACGGCTTCTTGAACATAGCCTTGAGCTCATCAAGCATTCGCTTAGGAGAAAATAGTTCATACTTCTGTTGAAGTGGAGGAGCCATTTTTCCTAGCATTAAGCAAGCTACCTCCGAATGCTTCTTAACATTAGCAGCATATTCAAGCCTTTGCGCATCAGATGCTCCTTCAGCAAGATCCTCCGGATAGGGAGTAGTCAAGATATCGATGGTACCCCGCTGCTCTCAAGAAAATTCTTAGCGAGCGGTACTAATCATTGAAGTTTGGGCTAGTAAGTTCGGGACGTTCAAAGAAAGCCTTGAACGCAGAACTTATAGTGTTATTGGTGGGTTGAGCCATTTCTACATAAATAAGTTCAAATATTAGTAATTTCGATAACAAAATACTTCCAAGAAAATAAAATTACCCCGGTATAAAAATCATATTATTTTCCTTGAATTCTAGAACTATATTGACATAAATCCATTACATCAGTTGATTTGCTAGTAATGAATGTACTCAACATAGCGACTTGTCGAACAATTCAATTGACAAACAATTTTCAATTTCTAGATATATAAGGGATTTGCATTGCCAAAAATGTTTTACATTGTAAACATGTTCCATCCCTTCTGAATGCATTAAGTTTCCATATCTCACTGAGTAACTTAATTAAATCGTCTAATCTGAGTAACGTAAAACCATCATACGAATTCTCATTCTACAAATGGGTTTCTCTCCATCACAACATCACCCAAAAATCTCATTTGATGACGAAGTAATTTCAAGTGTTCGTCAATTAGGAGCATTCGACTTAAATTTTAAGGGTATAAATTTTGATGTCAAAATCAATGTATGGAGAAGCATGCAAATAATCTCCATAGAATAAGTTTAATAAAACTTATAGTAAACTTTTTCACGAGATTAAATTTTTACATAAATTATGTTGAGGAATTGGTTAAACCAATTAAAGAATTTATCCACAACTATTCACAACGTACTTTTGCTATAACTCGGCTACGCACAAAGCAATACCCTTATTTATTTTGTTTCGGATGTGAGTTTGTGATAAATCACCCTTAAGGTATAATTCAATTAATAATCAGGTAATTTCAATTTTACGCACAGGCGAGCCGGGAATTTGGTCAGCGACTAATGGCATAACACCTCCTTCCTAAACCGAATACATGACTAGCGGTGCGTTATACCCACTTTATAGTTTTTTAAAAAGAGTAGGCCGTTAGATTATTATTGCAATTCACCAATCAACTTAATCTTATGTAATTTAAATCTCTAACAAATCATTACTTTTAAATACGATTTAGTCCATATTATTTCTTTTAATAAAAAACCCTTGTTTACAACAATTCAACAAATTTTATATAAACAAGTAAAAAAACTAAATCATAAACACCTAATAACACTTTATATGTGCAAAAAATGAATCAAATAGCCACATGCACATGATTCATTCAATAATCATCAAATCTAGGTCTTTATATTAATATAAAAGTCTTCCCTAATTCTAGATTTATTGAATCAAATAATCATGTAGCACATAAAATCATATAAACATATAATTTTACGATCCATGAAAACATGCACGTTATCCTGGACTCCCCATAAATCTTAACAATTAAATCTCTACGGATCGTAGCCATACATGACATAACAATTAATCATGCAATTTAATCTAAAATTATCCCACATGTAATTTAGGGTTTCAAAACAATTCTTTTTTAATTAAAAATTCGGTCAAAACCCTAATTTTTTAAAAAATAAAACCCTAATTTTATGAAAACCTAAAAACATGTAGTTTTAACTCAAAACAATTATTAGTTAAAAAAATTTAGATTTTCGATATTATAACATGTTAAAACGGCTTTGATATCACTGAAGGTTTATTAACATAATAACAATTATATAAAACCCTAAACGAGATCAAAGACATATAGCGGAACCGATTTAATAAGATCATAATAATAACACATTTATAATTAATCGAATTAGGGTTACATACCTTTACGCTAAAGCAAATCCACAAGATGAAGAACGAATCACCAATTCGGGTTTATACCGTAATACACCAAGATATAGTCTAAAGTAAGACTATATTACGATCTTGTACACACGTAATACAACGAGCTAACCGTGATTCTAGTACGTGAAAACCGAGCTACAACGCTTGTATATAATATACCCAACAACCCTAGAGAGGGGCTAGGACTAGATTATTAACACAATCGATCAACCAAGAAAACCAACAGAAAACCCTTCATGGGTTATGGCTTGCCTCAAACCCATTGTAGCCCAAGTAAATAAAAGGCAACTTTGCCCCCCCCCCCCCCTTTGGTGCCCTAACCGACGGTCGAACACCCCCTTGTGGGGTGTTCCGGAACCTTCCGTCCTTCTTCTTTTTAATCCTCTTACTATATATTATTTTAACATTTGCTAATACTTAACTATTAATTAATTAATGATCGTTAAAGTTATATAGTTACTTGCTCGATTTAATTTAATAAATACATAAATATATATATATATATATATATATATATATATATATATATATATATATATATATATATATATATATATATATATATATATATATATATATATATATATATATATATATGTATATATATATATATATATATATATGTATATATATATATATATATATGTATATATATATATATATATATATATATGTATATATATATATATATATATATATATATTATATATATATATATATATATATATATATATATATATATATATATATATATATATATATATATATATATATATATATATATATATATATATATATATATATATATATATATATATATATATATATATATATATATATATATATATATATATATATATACAGATATATATATATATATATATATATATATATATATATATATATATATATATATATATATATATATATATATATATATATATATATATATATATATCTTTACATTATATATAAGAGGAGAGATTTGCCACGTCATCTATCAGGGCACTAATCCCAGTCAGCACATGGGCTTACGTTCTGGGCTTAACGTACCATGTTATGGGCTTACGTTCTGGGCTTTACATCACGACTCCGAATGATATATATATCCTTCCAAAACACTTTCCAGTCTTCTATTGTTTTCCAAACCCTAGATTGAACAACTAACCGATCCATATCTATCGTTATCAAAAAGTAGCAGATTATTTGAAAAACACATATGAACGCACACTACTGGAAACGGCAAGGTACTTTTAATCGACTTTTCCTTTTGTTAATTCTGCTATTGTTAATTAAACCTTATTGTCTTCTTTTGGAGCTAATTTTTTTGAAGACTCAATGAAAACCATTGAATCACGAAGGTTTGTGGATCAAGTTAATGTTATCGAACTTTATTGTACATACAATTATAAGGTATTTGATATTTAATTGGTTTCGTTTCTTTTATTATTGATTGACTCTTTTTGGGTAATTTTTATTTTTTTGTGACTGAATTCATATTACGTTTATTGATTATGAATTTAATTTTGTGATTAGTTTTAGTTACGAATTGGTAGATTCTTTTAACTTATGACATGTTTTTATAGGTTGTTGGTTAGGTTTTGCCATCCCTTAATGGAAAATTAACAGGAACTTCCGTGTCCCAACTGTTGATGTTTTAGTTGTGGACTTGACTGTTAGGATTGTAAAGAATGCTACCCATGAGCAAATCAAGGCTACAATCAAGTAAGTTTTTACAGTAACAACATATTACACCATTCATACCAGTATTTTTGTTCAAAAATAATTACCATATGCATCAAGTAAGATTAATGGCTTTACACTCTTTGGTAGTTCAGATAACTGGATAGCTTTTGAGAATTAATTATAATAATCCTCTAATGTTCAGTTACTAATTTTATTTTGTTGGTGTATTGTTTTGGTTAATCTTTAATAGTTTTCCACTTGCAAGTGTCCTGCACTATAATTTAAGTCAATTTATAATCTTGATAATGATATGACAGCATGGATGTAGAAGCCTAGAAGGTGATGGTGCTAAGTCAATTGGAAACAAGGTATTATCTGATCTTTATAAAAAAAAGAAAATAAATTAATTGTAGAGGTTTTGATTAGCCACACATATGTAGGTTCATCTACTTCTGATTTTGTTTTATCAACTCTAATGGATGACACTATATACAATATCTTTGTATAAACATATACTGACAATTACATTTTCAGTTTGCCGGTTGTCTATAGGGTAGGGGATTAGTCTAATAAATTTAATTCTTGATCTGAACTTGAAAAATTAAACCCATGATCCTCGATATTTGATAGTCATTAAAGACCATCATTGTTCTCTCAGTTTGATGTCTATATACTCATTAAACCACCCTTTCCTTTTACCATAGTTATAAACAGTCATATTAATTACATCAATGGACCATAGTGACAATTATGGCCATATGCTTCCTTATGTTGAACAAGAAATTAGATAACACACAAAAATGGAAGTATGTGTTTGGATGGACTGTGTTAGAACCAGGCTTCTATATTATATTACTTTGTGTACATAGATTCTAAGTTATCCATATCCTAAACCTTTTTGTAGGTTTTGTGATTGGTTGCTTGCGAGAAGTTTTATGTCTTGCTTATGTTTTTCACATGTAATACACCTTTTCTATCTAAATGTATGGAACGTTGAAAAATGTGTGTGTGGTCTCTCAGCCTTTTCTGTCCCCGATTTTAGAGAAGTTTATGGTTTAGTACCGAAGTTATAAAAGTGGTTGATCACAAGTTTTCCATGACGCTAATATTATTCGTTGTGGCCTATTGTTGCATGTCCTGAGTTAGATGTTGCATATCTTAAAGTATGGTCAATAACCATTTTTAATGTAAATTATCTAAATTTAGTTAAATATTTAGTTTGCACTTCTTTTTCGTAAATTAAAACATGGCAACATATGAAACATTATATAAACAGGTGATAACTTGATCTTTTCCAAGTTCACTTTTTCAGATTATACTATAACTTGCAAATCCCATATGGATTCTTTTGCATGTACGGTTTTGTGGCTCACCTACCTATTGGCTACTATTCACCTAATAAACAACAGTAGCATGGATTTCAGGCTCGATTCCAAAACAAATGGGTCAAAATAACATTCTCATTAAAATAACCTTTTTATAGGATGTTATTGACACCATTTGTGACATTTTTAAAAACTATTTTGTTTATTAGCAGGTGGAATACGACTTTAAATATATGAAGATGGATTATATTAATTTCAAAATGACGGGCATGTCCAATTCGGATTCCCGAAAAGCAGCATCTTATTGTGAATCAGTGAAATCTTATTTACTGAACTATGGTAATGATGGTTGTTCAAATAGGTTGGAAACGTGTATGATTAAGCAGCATCTAATTTGGTTACTAATTTAGAGGGTACAATCCAGCATCTCCTTGATATGGATGGAGGGATTTTGGATAGGGACACAGTTGTACTTGCTCTTCGTGTGGCATTCAACAATCAGAAAGAGTTGTAAAGTATCTCTGCTCTGTAAGTGATTTAGCAGTTTGGAATTGTTAATTTCATTAATGTGTTATACTATTTATGTAACACACGAGAACTGTATATAATGTTAGGGTATCCCCGAGGCAGCCGAACTTCCTCTAGCAGCAGGAGCTTCACTAGTGCCAGGTTACTCATTTATACTTCATGACAGAAAGTCCTTGATAAAGATTGTTGAACTCAGATATACATGGAAAAAAGCATAAAAAAGTTTCACCTGTCCTTTTTGCATTTTCAGTAAAAAAAACACCTTGTCTATTAAGGTCAGAGGAACTATTGTTGTACGAATTAACAATATTTGCATATGTCAGGTCTCCAGCTAACAACGACATCCACCACACATTACTATCTGAATCCTCATATTACAGAAGTGAACCACATCCTAAATTTTTAAGCCATCACCCTCAACAAATACCTTTATGTTGTCTCTTATAGCCCAAATTCTCTAATTAGCTCTACATTGTCATACAGCTAGAAAGATTTAATTAACCACATACCCCACTTCAAGCATAAAGATATCAGTGCCGTACTGAGCAAGAAGAACAAATGCGAAATCGTTACTCCAGAGAATCACCCGGGAATCAATCCTTAACGTCAGCCCGTAACGCTATCAGAAATAACATCGCCGGACCTTACATTCATACATAATAACATAAGCATTGCTAACAAAAAACCTTCTATAGTGAATAAAGTTCACTACTTACAAACAAGCAGAACCAGTATCACCGAAGGATCCTACATCTGATATGGCCATAATCTCTAAACACGTTCATGGATCCAGAATGGATCATATGACCCAAACACTCTTCCCTCAGGTAGGCCTCAAGTTTTATAGATCTAACAAACGCTGGTCGCTACTATTGGACTAAAGAAGGTATTGAATATGTTACGGTAAGATATTACTAACTACATCATTTTCTTATAGTAGATGTCCAATATATAAATGTTATATGATTTCTTAATAATATTTCTATGCAGATCAGGTGTGTAGAAAAGGATTCGATAGGAAGGGTCTCGGTGCATGATAGCAAGTCTCTCTAACAACTTATTCAAGTGGTGACTTGATTCAGCTCCCAACACGCTCTAAATTCAAATAATTAGGTAAAATATACCACGTTTCATGTTACATATTTTTATTGTTTATTAGTTACACCTGCACTAAGATCAACACTTTATATAGCAGTTTTTTATTATCTATTTCGATAGACATAATGCACTATTTGTAAAACATTAAAGTTTCCTGACACTCTTTTTGGTTTGGATGCTACTACTGCTTTTAACGTGAAGTTTCACTTAAATGGGTTTGTTCAGCTCATGTATTATGCTTATATGGTCGAATAGATGACACTAAAGGGCAATAAATGTCATAATATTTCTAGAGTCGGCGAAAGTGAAAGTTTCCTAACACTCTTTGGTTTGGATGCTACTACTTATTTTAACGTGAAGTTTCACTTAAATGGGTTTGTTCAGCTCATGTATTATGCTTATATGGTAAGTTTCAAAAACACACGTGCCTGCTGTAAAGTAATAGTAAGTTTTTGCTGCATTATTGTATGTATGGTTTATCTTTGCCATTCTACCATAAAGGCAGGCTTTGGTTTTGTTCATACTATGAAATTAGTTAAATGAATAAGCTTAATGGTTTTTATCAATCTGATTTATATCAGGATAAGCAATGACAAAGAAGAATTACCTTCCAGCTTTGTGGAGGAAAGGCAAGAGCATTCTGATTTTCATTTTGTTGAAAAGATGGAACAAGAGGAAGAAGCAGGATAAATACATTATTCATCTACCGGTGAAGCATAGGCATTTTCATATTATTTAGAATCTTCTATAATCGGAACATGTATTGGAGTGTATTCATAATTTGTTACGTGTATTATTTTTAGGGAAAACTTTTAATTGGTGTTTACCATGTTGAGTTTTATTACACTTATTATCCGTTGTCCTTATTTATATGCACAGGTTGTGAGTAATGCAGCTGTCGTCAAGACTACACTAAAGATGAGAATGTTCAGATGAGAGGCCTTACAAAGTCTGTTTGATCACTACTTGAATATCCTCTTAGGCATTCTCCTTATGTGTTTCTGTGTGCTTTTTGTTCTAGATCGAGAGGATTCACAGTCATCTTCTAAATGTAGGAAATTCTTACTTTTATTTTTTATTAGTTAGTATTATTTGTTTATGTTTTAGCCTTGATGATAAAAGTTGTATGCTCACATGATATTTTGTATTTATGATCTAATGTTGGCTTTTTATTTATGTTCACGTGGAACATATTGCAACTATACTAACACACAAAGTAGTATGATATCGAGTGATAACTTGGTATTTTGACGTCATAAGTGCTTAGAAAGTCACTTTTGATTCTCCATTTTGATGTTTTTTGTTTGCTGATGTGTGATTTGTTGAAAAAAGACGTTTAAATACAGTTATATGGTTATGGCTTTATTATATTTTGCCCAATTCGTTTACATTGATGCTCACAAATCAAATATGTTAGTAATAATTTATGTTGGTAAAGAAAAGTATAAGGCCACGACTATTATTTTGTTCATCAATATTTATTTCCTTGAATGTTATTAATACGCTGATTATTTATAAAGCTTGCCTTCTTCGAACCTCGAATCTCTACATTGCAAACTACTGTAGTACACTGATAATTATCGATTTTTGTGATTTTAGCTACTGTAGTACACTGATTATTTATGAAGGTTTTACGTTTTTCCAAATGACCCATCACTAAGAATGGGTTCGACAACGAGATAAACTTGAATTTAAAACAACCCCTGTTAAGGGATCACATCATTCAAGAACGCTACCACCTGAACCCACAAACGCAATGTTAAAAGTGGAGGTATGTAAATGTTTAATCTTTTGCTTATTTGCTTAAATATTGATCGCATCAGTAATTGGACTGTTAATCGCATCAGTAATTAGACTGTTTCTGAATATGAAATATAAAATAAACGAAGATTGGATGCAGTTCCACTTAGACCAGGACAGTTTGATAAGCAATTGGCATAGAGAGATAGGATTACTGCATCAATTGTTGAACGAGACCTGAGTGTTGATTGTCCTGACATGGGTGATTAACGAATGGTGAAAATTCACAAGGATCAGAAAGCGCGCTGAAAAGGATGGAAGAGATGGGAGAAATAATGATCAACTTTACAAAGATTTTTATCTTGATAGCAACAGGGACATTAATCGTCTCGAAAACGGAAATTTGCTCGCAAAGTTCAAGATTTGGAGTACAGTCAGGTTTGGTTCCATGTAATGATAAGGATACCATTAAAAGTATGTACATCCAAGATGAGATATTCGGTTAGTTCTAACTTTCAATATGTGTGTTTTTGCAGATGGAGACTCGCCTTTTTTGCAAAATGTACCATGGAAAACAGAAAACGGTGATCATCAAGTGAAGCAGATTGTCTTATACTTTTAGTTTATGAGTAAGCATGACTACAATGCTGCATTTCAATGTTTTTTGAAATGATACAAAGCAAAGAACTTTTTGAAGCGATGGTTAAACACCCATGTTTTAAAGGCACACCTTTTGTCTTGATTATAAACAAATATGATTTGTTCGATGAAAAACTTAACAAAGCACCTCTATGTATGTGCATGTGATGTGAGTGGTTCACTTACTTCAGCTTAGTTCTACCCTACATTAACAACCAAAATCTATCCAACCAATCCCTGATTATATGCAAAACTTTGAGAAAACGATTGCCATTGCAAAAGGCCTAACCCATGTTATAACCTCGGTGTGTCGAAATGATGTTCATTGGTCTTGGTTGACGGTAGTCTCCCTTCTGCGATCGATTGATGGTAGCACGTCCCATCGAGATCTAACACTATCATCACCATGTTTGTTGGTTCACAAGTTGAGTGGATCTTTGCAAAAGAAGGTTTGACTAGAAGTAATATAGAAATCAACGATTGAAGTTGAGATTTTCGTTAGCTCTTTTTACGGGTTTTTTACTTATGATGCATATGTGTTATGATTTGTGGTTATGTGTAAGAATGAATCTATCTTCCCTTTTGCGTTGCAAGATGCACGTTTACATCCACTCGGTGGAGAATGATCCCCTAATCTCAGGCCATTTTGACTATGCTCAATGTTAACATGTGCAACACAATACAAGACGATATCTTAAATTTCGTATTCTCAAATCTCAATACAGAAGGCATAGAATGTGTAGTCATATTATGTCATACATTTTCAAGGGGTGGAGCATTATGGCTTATGCATCCGTAACCATGCTAACACTTTGTGAAATTAAATTTTAGCAAATAAACAACCCAACAAACTACGTGCTTCGATCTAAAAGCATCTCTAAATATATACATAGTAAGATTTAGACTACGTGCTTCGATCTAAAAGCATCTCTAAATATATACATAGTAAGATTTAGGGTAAAAGCTATAAATACATCATACATAGAGGTGGTAAATCATGCTCATTTTGATAAATATGTGCATTCTTTTTTCCCATTTTCAAAAAAGGATGAGACACTTTTTGCCTATTCTTATTATTGATGGGCTAAACGGACACACATGTAAAAATTAAATGGGTTTAATGGGCGTCCATATAAAATACTAATTATACTACTCGACGAATCTTTATATTTAATTTTTTCATACCCGGATTTTAAACAAGTTTTTATATATTTATTTCTACGTTTTTATATGTTTTTTTCCCGTTTTAGCTTGCACCCGTTTATCCCGCCCGTTTAGTCCGCCGTCCATTTTGCCTATTGCCCGTGCCCGCACACCCGCCCGTTTTGGCACCTCTAATCATACACTATCCTTATATTATCCTTATATGACCATTATATGTAATGAACTTTTTTTATATATGAAATACATTCTTGCCACGTTAGATATATGACCAAAAACCTTTATCTGACAATGTTGGACTATATTTGACAAGGACTTGCAGTATCAGTCCATTTTGCAATAAAAATCATTTCCTAAATTAATACTTTAATAAAAATTTGCCAGGTTAGTCTAAATGCATTAAAATTATAAAAAAATCATATAAATTATATAAAAAATATAAAATTTGAAAAAAATATTAACTTTCACTAAATTTATACAATTTAGGAAACAACAATAAAAAAATTTATTTTTTTTTAGAACGACACATCAAACTCGACTGAAATCCGGCCCCCGAGTTATACTATCCATAACGGACATGCTCTGGGACCCGAACCACTAGGAGAGACTCGCGAAGAGAAACCTCTAGAACTCATAGCTTCGCACTAAGGAGGAGGATCATAAATTTTTATCTCTTTCAAGACTTGAACCCTAGACCAAACCCCCTTTCCAAACTCCAGAAAGAACCCAGGTGGCCAACTTCTATAAAGCAATAACAGAAGTACAAATCAATGGCGGAGCTCATAAATTCTTATGAGTAACAAAAAAAAGTATTCTAAAAACATTAACATATTGTTGTACCATTTCACATTTAAAACGTGATAAGACACGATAAAATAAGATGAGTGAAAGATTTTTTTTAAATTCGTCTGCTCAATTGTTTTCAAGTGTTATCACAATTACACTAACGACTCACTTTATTTTTTCCTAAGTTACATGAAAACTTTCATTTGTTTTTTAATATTTCCATTTTCTGTTTACGATAATTGTTATTTATTATTTTTGCTTACGCCAAATTATATTTTTTCAAACAATAATATGGGCTCAATTTGATTTGCATTAGTTTACCAAATAGAAAAAGATAAACGGCAATCAAAAGTCATACCTGTCCATCGGACGGATTTTGCCACTAGTATATATATATATATATATATATATATATATATATATATATATATATATATATATATATATATATATATATATATATATATATATATATATATATATATATTAAATAAATTAATAAATAAAATAAATATATTTATTAATTAAATTAACTCTTTACCTATTGTGTGCAATCCCGTAATCTCAAGTTCGATCCTATCACACGACTATTAAATATAAGTCCATAAACTTAAAAAAAATGCGTTCAGATTTCTTAGTATGTCAATGATCATCATATTCAGAAGTTAATAGTACCTCAGCCATTGGCTCAACGTATCATTCCCTGAGCTGTTGTTGGTATTCTGCATTTCAGAATCTGTCCCACTACTTTCTATATCATCCAAACAAGCATCCAATGCTTTACCATTATCGACATTACTCTCTTTCGTCTGTGTCAGTATTTTATTCACTTTCAAATTATCGTTTATGACATGTTTTCTCAGCAATGGACTTCGTTCCATTACTCATGTGTTGAGGAAGTGTCTTTGAATCCTTGTGTTGGCATTTGTTGAAGAACTTGAGATGAATTATTCAAATATCGTTTTAAGTCGTATAATTGGTGCATTAACGCTACTCATAGAATTTCTTGGCACATCATGATTAGGACTATTGTAGTATATGTCGTGAAGAAGGTCCATCTTTAAGAAGATAGGAAGTGAATGGATTACGAATCTTTAGTAGATGTGTGTGATGAATTGTGGTTTAATTATGAAAATTCCTAAATTTTCCCGCAAAAGATAATTTCAAAAATTTCTATCACCAAATTTTGAAATACACTTAAGAAATAATTTCCAAGATCATAGAAAACATTTAGAAATTTTGAAAATTTTAACGTCGATTTTGCGCGAAAAAATTGAATTTTGGTCCAAAAATTTGAATTTTAGGTCGAAAATTTTTACTGATGCCAAAATTTGAAATTGAAGCACAATTTTTTCCGTCTTCAACTAAAAAATTTCTATACCGCCGGCTAGTAAAAACTGTTATTTCACCTCCAATTTTGTTAAATCTTCTATATTATTTCACCTCAAATCAAATGTTATTTCACCTTCAATGTTATTTCACCTCTAATTTTGTTATTTCACCTTCAATGTTATTTCACCTCTAATTTTGTTATTTCACCTTCAATGTTATTTCACCTCCAATGTTATTCCACTTCCATTTTTGTTATTTCACCTCCAATGTTACTTCACCTCCAATTTTGTTATTTCACCTCGAGGAGAAATAACGATTTCGAAACACAACTTTTTCAAAACTAAGAAAAACACACTTTTTGAAGATTTACTCATAAAACACTTGTACTTTCAGATAATCTAAGCCATAATACACCGTAAAAATGCGAACTTTTAAATTTTTAAGACGAAAATTTTGAAATAAAAAATAGTACGAAAATCCACTTTTTCGAATGAAAGCTTAAGAAGATGAAGATTTTGAAGAGAAATGCATGATTGTCTTATACTACTAGACTAACCAAAGAGTAAGAAACAAGAAAGTAGCCAACTTTTTGAACCAAAAACTAAAAAAATCGTGATTCCTTAGCTTAAGGAGAAGCTACGAAAATCACAAACAAATAACCACAATAACATCAATCACCTATCTACTTTAGGATCTTGATACCACATGGTATCCCTAATATTATTAATCCAAACACACAAAAGAGAAGAAAACTAGAGAGAGAAAGAGGAAGAACTAGAGAGATAAAGTAGAGAGAATGATGGAAGCTAAATTACTTAGAGAGAGAAAGTAAATGAACCAACAACCTCTCCTAACATGCTAGAAGATGTATTTATATTGCCACACCACATAACAGACATGGGATTTGTTTCTTGGACCGGGCTTGGCCTTGTCTTGGGCTTAAGGCCCTAACATGAATAATATTAGCTTAAAGTCCAAGCTCGTTCAACCGGACTAGCCTATTACATTACAAGACCGATAACGGCTAAGATGGCCTATTACAAGTGTTGTAAAAAGCGGGCTAGGCGGCCGCCTAGGCGCTAGGCGGTCATACTCCGCCTTGATTTATGGCTAAGCGGCCAAGCTAGCCGGAAAAGTCAAAATGCGGTCAAACATCCGCCTAGGTGGTGCCTAGGCGGAGCTAGGCGGCCTAGGCGGTCAACAAAGTCAAAAAAAAGTCAACAAAAAGTCAATTTTTTTTATAAAATTTAAGGGTTTTCTTTCTAATATACAATTCCCATATTCATTTTAACATAACATCTTAAAATAAAAGATAAACAAATGATTGCAAACACAAAGTAATGGGTCTGGCGTATGAAACTGGAATCAATTGAATTATATGTTCACGTTTGAAGTTTTAAGTACTAAATTGTTATGTTTGTTTGTCTATTTTGCAACTTCAAACTATGTGAACTTTGAATTATTTGAATTAGAAGTATTTTGTTATGTTATACGTACTATTTATAATATTTATATACATAAAATTTCAATCCGCCTAGGCGGCGCCTAGACGAATTCTGCCTCGACGGTGGCCGACCGCCCGACTAGCGCCTAGCGATTTCTGCAACCTTGCCTATTACATTCTTGTTTGACTATATAAAATATAATGCTAACATGTTGTACTTGCATCCGGTAAAGAATTACTTGGCACACATAATGTTATCGAGGACCCGATCCAAACTGTAGCAAAATTAAGGATATATAAATCTTACCAATCCCTAATTATTGTCATAGTTAGCCCTAGCCACAACACCTTTTCTTTTACACTCTTACCCATCTCTTTTCTAGATCAAACATAATCAACACCATCTATCAAATCTCTAACCTTTCAATCTTATAATTCTAATAATTCATAACGATCAACATCTTTATCCAAACCACAAAAGCCATGAACCGAAGATGAATATACATCATTGATTTTAGTTACACTTATGACCATTCAGTAAAAGAGAAGAACAAAAGCTTCAAGATTATAATAATGGTCACGGGTAGGTAATTGATTGTTTCATGGTGTAATAATTTGTTTCGTGTCATAAATCAAAACCGATAACGACTAAGACCTATTACAATACAAGACCGATAACAACTAAGATGACCTATTACATTCTTGTTTGACTATATAAAATATAATGCTAACATGTTGTACTTGCATCCGGTTAAGAATTACTTGGCACACATAATGTTATCGAGCATCCGGTTGGGTAAGGGCAGAGCTAAGGTCGCATGGGAAGAGGTTTGTCTTTCGAAAGCTGAGGGTGGTTTGGGTATTCGGCCGTTGGATCACTTTAATAAAGCGCTTATGACGTCCCATATTTGGAAGCTCCTTTTACGCAAGGAATCTTTGTGGGTACAGTGGATGCACATGTACAAGATTAAAGACCGTAACTTTTGGACTATTCCAGCTTGTGGTAATATGACGTGGAGTTGGAGAAAGATTTTGTCGTTAAGGAGCTGTATTCGTGAGTTTGTATGGTATGCTATGGGAGATGGATCGTCTACTTCACTTTGGTTTGATAACTGGTGTGAAGTGAGCCCTTTAGCTTCTTTCATATCTCATCGTGACATGTATAGGGCTGGATTGTCGACCACTACTAAGGTTCGTGACATTATTTCTCATGAAGTATTTCAGTGGCCGCCTAGTTTGTTGAGTAAACATCCCGTGGTTGCCACTATTGATACACATAATTTTCATGGAGGTTCGGATAAGCTTGAATGGCGTCTTCCTGTTTTTGGGCCTTTAGCTTTTTCAGTCAACACTGTTTGGCAATCAATTCGGCCCCGTGATATGGAGGTCCCTTGGGTTAATGTTGTGTAGTTTTCTTTTGGTATTACAAGGAATGCTTTTAATCTATGGCTTATTATGAAGCGTCGGTTGAAGACTCAAGATCTTCTCCATAGCTGGGAGGTCTCGTCCGATATTATGACTTCATGCTCTTTATGTGAGCTTGTTCAAGACTCGCATGACCACTTGTTTTTTAGTGTCCCTTCTCTGTTCAGGTCTGTAATAAAGTTAGAACTATAGCGGGATTGGTTAATTCGGGGCCAGGGTTTCATATAATTATTCAGTCTCTCTTACCGTTTGCTAATAGGAGAACGTCGAAGGGAGTTATTGCTAAGCTTGTCTTGGCTGCAAGTGTGTATTATGTTTGGCAGGAACGGAATGGTCGTCTGTTTAAGGGAACCAAGCGCACTGTTGATCAGATTGTTAATTGTGTTATCGCGGCCATTCGTGGTAAGCTCCTTTCTTGCATATTTAAGGCGTCGGTGGAGGCTAAAGAGTTTGTGGAGATATGGAAGCTGTCGGAGTCTATTCTATTAGTTTGATGTCCTCAGCTTTCAATTTATGTGTTTGTAGGTGGTATTATCCTATTGGAGTTCTTGGTTATGTATCGATAGGTTCTAGTCATATGGCATGTCGTATGACTTAGTTTGTTCAAGCAGTGCTTGAGGTTAATGTGGTATTCCAGCCACATTCCATTGTACTTCATTATTTTTTGGTATATAAAATTTACCGGGGATGCTCCCCTTTACCAAAAAAAAACTGTAGCGAAATTAAGGATATATATATCTTACCAATCCCTAATTATAGTCATAGTTAACCCTAGCCACCAACACCTTTTCTCCTACACTTTGCCCCCATCTCTTTTCCAGATCAAATACAATCAACACCAAATATCAAGTCTCTAAACCCTTTCAATCTTATAACTCTAATAATTCATAACGATCAATATTTTTATCCAAACCACAAAAGCCATGAACCAAAGATCAATATACATCATTTATTTCAGTTACTCTTATGGCCAATCAGTTTAAGAGATGAATAAAAGCTTCAAGATTATAACAATGGTCACGGTAGGTAACTGATTGTTGCATGGTGTAATAATTTGTTTCGTGTCATAAATCAAAACAAATTTTTGATTGAAACACAATTGTTATCATTCCTTCCTTAATTTCGAATATCAAATACAAATCTATGATGAGTAATAGTGTTTCGTGTGTTTAGACCTATTGATGGTCTTTGTTAAATAACACGAAAACAAAGAATCTGAGATCAAGATATTTGTTTTCATTTAAGATCGAGTCTAGTTGGTAATGATGGTGTTGTATCGATGATACAAGTGACGGGGGTTTTAAGTTCTAGATGGATTTGAGTTGAATGATTGTTGGCTTATGTAGTTTTGGCTTATTGTGCATTTGTAGTTTTGGCTTATACTTTATGTCAGTTTCGGCTTGTGTGCATTTGTTGTTTTGGTCTCTTCTTGGTTAATGCAGTTTTGGTCCCTGTTCAGTTTTTTACAGTTTTGGCACCCTGTAAAATTGCAGTTTCAGCGCCAAACAAGAATCTGCAGTTTTGGCTCCAACTAAGAAACTACAGTTCCGGTCTCCAAAACATTGTACTTTCAATGCCAAACAATAAACTACAGTTTGATGCGTAGTCTTGAGTTGCAACTTCGGTTCCAACTTGTACCTGTAGTACTTTCCTGGAAACAGGTACCCAGAGAAACCTTGAAAAAGATGGAACCAACTGGTAATCCAAAAAAAGACACCTCGTTTTACCCGAAAAATCAGATCTAAACCATAGTAAAAAAATGAAGAACCGTTGTTCATCTTTTTCATCACACGAGACCAACATAACAATAAAAAGAATGAAAAAAAGAGATATAGATTGTTATTGTGTGAAACAAGTCTTGTAGCAGTTCCATTGGAAACCAACAAAAAACTGATAAAAAAACATTCGAACTATTATAAAACAGTGAAACAAATAGTTTAAAATAAGAAAAAGGACATATAAAACCACAAGAAAATATATAAAATATTAATCTACCAACACAAATACAGATTAAAGATTCGGACAATAAAAAGTGGCATACAAGTGACATAGAGATAGAAATGAGACCATGGACCAACACAAAAAATGCGACCGATCCAAGGATTGAACCATCGACTCTGATACCAAATGTAAGTTTTACATAAAATCATATCCGGTGATCTCAAAGAATCAAACCATATGATTGTCATCTTGAGAGAGAAAAAGTAGAAAGAGAAACTATGTGTGAAAGAGAAAGGAAAATAAAATAGAAAATGAAAGGAACATAACAGTCTCAACCCCCTCCTTGGAAGCCTTGGAGGGGTATTTATAGCACATACGCATCTAAACTATACAAAATTGTCTAATCTAGTCCCTGCGTGTGTGGCTGTGATAAACTAAGGTAATTTAGTAATGTCGTCACATAAAGTGAATTTCTAACAAGAAAATTTGATCAATTTTACCATATTACTTTTATTTGAAATTATTATTACAAACTTTGAATAAGATTTTAATTAATTAGCTAAGGGTAAAAATGTCATTTCGATACAAAGTATGAGAGAGAAAACGATAATGAATGTACTTTTCTAAAATATTTGTTTTTTTTTTGTCAAAAAACAATAATTTTAAGAGGAAAAAAATATAATGATTATTATCATTATAATTGACGATGATGCTTGTTGCTTGGTTCAAAGAATTAATAATTTATAAAAGCTAACCTAACTTGATTGTAAACTGTTATTACTAAAACAAAAACAAGGACCAAAACATATGTGTTAGAAAGCAATATCTTGTTACTACAAGTTTTTTTTATTCACCATTTCACAAGATGAATCGAATACAAAATATTTTAAGTTCTATTAAACTGATCAGTTGTGATCATCACTTTCGTGTAATTAACAAATAAAATGATCTAAAAAAATTACAGTGGCAAGATTAAAGATACGAACGAATGACGAGTTTATCGACTATACGAATGTGTAAAGTAATAATGTCGAAGAGTGGGAAAGAAAAAAAATAGAGAAAAACTAAAATTCAAACATTATAAATCTATTTTCAAAGAAAAACATTATAAATTATTATCCTCAAAATGGTAAGGAATGATAGATTGCTTAATAATGAATAATGATGCATTGCATTATACCAAGCATCATTAATCACTAGCAACACTCACGCATTGAACCCGGTGAACCTTGTAATATAAGTTTCGGTCAATAATATTTTAATTTTATGTTTGTTATAACGACAGTTCGAAAAACGATAATTGAAAGTTTAAGTAATTTTATCTAATTGTATAGCTTAATCGATGGTGACCCCGGTTGAACCCGTTGGTCTGATTATATATTTAAAACTATATACACTATCATTTTATATAAACAGCATATGTATATATGTTTTTGTTGATTTATGCTTTAAATTGTTGTATATTATAAATATAAACTTGTATATTTAAGTAATGGGATGTATTTGTAGAAAAGCTAAAATCGGATCCGGTGGTCTAATGTGGTGGTAAGTGGTGGTGGAAGCCATTGTTGGCTTAGAGAGAGAGAAAGAGAGGTTGAGAGATAAAAGTGTGTGTTCCTCAAAATGAACAAAATACAATCAACACCCCTCCTTGGAAGCTAAGGAGGGGTATATATAGTCACGCACTTTACAAAGGGCCTAGTCTAGACTGACTGTGCGTGACTATGATAACTAACGGGAATTCTTAAATGTCGTCACATAAAGTGAGTTTCCAACAATCTTCCCCCATGGGACGACGTGTATAATTCCTTACAATATTCTACCTATCAAGTACAAAATAATTAAGAATAAGAGCTTTCTTGAATCATCCAATGCTGATGAAGTCTTCTGAGGCCTTCGTCTTCAAAACGACTCATCTTTAACGTAACTTGTAGTAGAAATACTGTAACGGCACGAGCTAAGTAACCCATACACTTCTGGTTAAGGAGAAGCTTCTGAATTAGCTTCCCCCTAATTCATGCCACGTAAACTTGATGTAGAAGCATTTTAAATAGCTTCCCCCAAGTAGATCAACAACTTTTCATCTCACGCTTGAATAATTCTTCTGAATTTTTCTTCCCCCTGAGAATTCAAGTTATGCATACCAGAAAGAATCAAGACACTTCTTCCCCCACATAGTTGAAGAAGGTAAATCAATCCCAATTATGAAGCTCAAATACTGAAGTGGACACTTTTATCCCATTCATGAAGTTGACATCGTAACACCAGAGTCAATTAAGTCCCGGAAATGCACACGTCTTCTTCCGGAGATGCACCAGAGTCAATTAAGTCCCGGGAATGCATATAGGATAATGATGATGTTTAATTGCAACAATCAAACAATTAAACCTCGAATCAGTAGTGTACCGTTTGGAGATTGATTGATAACGACACGAGTTAAAACACTGATTTTCTCTGCGGCTATGACAAATGTCATCCCGGAATATCTTCAAATCAAAAGAAGGTATGAAGTTCATCACGTGTACTCGTTGTGCGTTCAATGTGTCTTCTTCTTCCCCCTTGATGGTTTCGAAAGTCGGAACCATCAATAAATTGTACGCACGTGAACCTGAAATCTCGTGAGAATAATAAATAAGCAGAATTATATATTTTGTGAGAATCAGCTGTTGATCGAAAATCTCTTCTCATAAACTCTCCATGTCCACCTTTACCATACCACATGAAAGCAATTTGAAGTGACCACTGAAAGAATGAACCGGATACGTCAAACGTGAAGCTGAATAAAAATCCTTCGATCTTGTGACTTAAGCTTGCACTATTGTTGAATGAAGAACGGTGGAGAAATCTCTAAGTACTCAATGCATCACTGAAGAAGTCTATAAGCACAACACCTCTTGAAATTATCCACGTCGACTACGCGCGTGACACTGAGTACAACAATGTAACCCCTTTAAGTGATAGTTATCCGAGTCATCAACCATCCACCCCGAACCCGGAAACCAGATAACCAAGTCTTCATTCTAGGATTAAGCATGAGCAAGTTATCTAATAAAAGATAAAATAAATACACGCCTTCGAAAAATCCGTCTTCAACGTCACGTAATTAATATCCGATCAAACAAAATCTGAAGCCACTAAAAAATCGCCCATTTTTCTTGGTCTCGTCAAAATAAATTCTTGTCACATTAGTCACTTCATTTTGTCGCGTCACATTTCTCGTCAGCCCATCAGTGTCAAGAAAGAACTAAAGAACCACAAATGCGACAAAAAAACTACAAATTCAAAAAAGGAATTTGTTTGTTTGAGCATCCATCCTCCTTAATAATGTCTCGTCACTGTTTGTCTCGACCCGATGACACAATGAAATCCCGACAATATGCACAAATTTATTTTTTTTTATTTTTTTTTTTTTATTCAAAATAGTTAATTTTGACATAAAATTTGTTTATATTGTGTGATGAAACAAACGGGCCATCATTTGAAAACAAAAGCCCATGTTTATCAATGAAAAACGAGTGTCCAACAATACATAGGACCAGCCCATCACCCATGTGTATATAACCTTGAGTCCAAGGCCCAATTCGTGTCTGTCATGTGTATACCCGATCCATTGAAATGGAAATAAAACACAGCCACATATCCTAAATCAACTCACACATAACCCTTCACCTAGAGTAAACCGCCCCTACACTCTCTCACCTAACTTCATCTTCATCTCTCCCAAACCTAGATACATCCGCCACCTTGTTTAATCCGTCCCATCAAACAACTCATCTAACCTCATATCCTCCGTCCCCCAAAATCACCATCTCAGTTCAAACCCAATCTCTTAATACTCAGCCACCAACATACAAAATAAATCTCTTTCAATCACCCATCTTGAAAAATCATCATCTCATCTCACCTCCACAGACATCATCATCTCAAAACGAGACATGAAAGGGCGAATAAGGTAACATCGCTGCTACAAGAACAATTGATTGTTATCGGGTAGGTCTAATGTTTTAACTCATTTTGATTTTGTCAAATCGAGATAAAGGAATGGATTATAACATAATTGTTATCAATCCATCTTTAATTCGAAAATTAATGACAGTTTGATGATGCGTGTGGGTTATGATTTTTGTGCGAGAATCGAAAGGAACGAATTGATTATAACATACTTGTTATAAATCTTTGTTCATTTTCGAATATCAAAGGAAGTTTTATACTTCAACATAATACGACTTATGTGAGAACCGAAACAAAGAAAAGAAAATAACAAACTTGTTATGGATCTTTCTTTATTGTCGAAAATTAATGAGATGGTTGAACCACATATGGATCAGTGATGATATTTTAATTCGTGTTGATGGCCTAAAATAGATCTCGGCATGCATGTTAAACACGAGAAGAATCTGAGATCATTTCATTTTCTGTTTTTAATTCGAGTCTTAGATGTGATGGCGTGTAGGCGACGATGGGCTTTAGGTATTAGATTTGTGGTGTTGAGGTGTAAAAAGGATGGAATGAGTTTGTCGAGTCAGTGTGTTAAACTCAGTGAGTGATCTGAGTCAACTCGGTAATTACCGAGTTGACTCGGTTGGGTTGAAATTGGTTTTAAGTCACAGTTTGTTACACAAGTTTTTAACCAAAACAGGCCAATTGGAATGTAAATTTAATCCAATCTGAATGTTTTATTTTTGAGTCAAATTAAGTCCAAGTGAATCCCATCGGAAAGTCGTCGGAATAAAGCATATACCCCCATCGGAATGACCAATCCGAAAGTCCAATCTGAATGTGCCATAGGAAACCCAATCTGAAAAGGCAATATGAAACCCAATCTGAAAGTGTAATCTGAAACCCAATCTGAAAAGACAATATGAATATCCAATCTGAATCCCAATCTGAAAACCCAATCTGAAAAGGGTTTTGAAGGACCTGAAAAAGTGGATCTGCACATTTTGTCCATTTCTGATTGTATAAACCCAGAAAGATGAACCCAGATTGACCATATTTATATGACTTTTTACCATGAAGATTGATGAAACCGAGACACAAATAGATATAATAAGACCCAAAAACCTGCTACTGTTTGGACAAATGGACTGAATAAAATGACGTGACCTAAAAAAAATTTTGTAACAATGAACAGAAACAATATAAACGAGACACAAGAAATAATTAAACCACCAAATCGACTAAATAAACACGATCCAAGGATAGAACCGAGGCTCTGATACCAAATGTAGAAAAGCTAAAATCGGATCCGGTGGTCTAATGTGGTGGTAAGTGGTGGTGGAAGCCATTGTTGGCTTAGAGAGAGAGAAAGAGAGGTTGAGAGATAAAAGTGTGTGTTCCTCAAAATGAACAAAATACAATCAACACCCCTCCTTGGAAGCTAAGGAGGGGTATATATAGTCACGCACTTTACAAAGGGCCTAGTCTAGACTGACTGTGCGTGACTATGATAACTAACGGGAATTCTTAAATGTCGTCACATAAAGTGAGTTTCCAACAATATATATATATATATTACAAGAACACCATCTTACTTTCGTCCCAAACGTGGTCAAAATCTCAATAAGCATCATCGTTCATAGTAAAAAAAATATTACATGGCACGTGTTCTCCATGATCGGACTTCATTGGACAATGTCATCTCAAGTTCCCACAACTTACGATCACTCGACCAGATCACATACAACATAAACACATAAAAGACAAGGGTTCGCCATAAAATCATCAACTATGGCTATCTATCGTTTAACCATCGATAATCAAGGATGGTTGAGTCAAGCAAAGAGGATTCCTCACTTGAATAAACGAAGACGGCAACAGAATTGTCTTCCAACTATCGATGCACAGTTGGTAAACTTCAACAGTTTATCGCGTGTCATAAAACATATCAAAAGAACGAGAAAAGAAAATAAATAAGGTACGATGCGTTTGATGTAGGAGAAGTATTCGTCATTCCCCTCAGAGTCACTTGAACTCTGATTTCCTCTACTTTGGCAGTCTTCTATTCTTGTTTAAAATTTCTTCTCAGTGTCGGTACGAGTCCCTTTGGTATTTCATCAACACCCTAACGATTCTGATAAATTTCACACGTTACACACAACACATTTCCAAAATTACTCGGTCACAGTGACTTACTAAGTCAACGCCAAACAAAAAGAAAAGATTTCAAAGAACACAAGAAAATTCAAAAATTTTCTTTAAGAATCAAAGAAATTACGACTACTTGCAAAAATGATCCACCATTTTAAAAAGAAACGTTCTCATCCAAACGTTTATCAAAACACTACAAGTTTCAAGATGACCAATTTGTTTGACACGATAGTGCCCTTCCTAAACTATGCATAATTAGCTAGATCATGCATACTTAAGGATCAAGCAACAACAATTAACAAAACAGGACTCTTCCCGAATTATGCATAATTGAGGATCGAGTGACGACATAAACATTATTATTACATACCAAATATTACTACGAAAGTTTTCGACCTAATCTTCAAAATAATTAAACCATTTGAAATGGAATTTGAAATGGGAAAATATTTGTTACCATCGTTTTAAAAAACACATCAAACATTTTTCGTCCACTTTGGAAACATACTTTTGCTTGGCCTTTTTATGAGAAAATAAATAAATAAATAAATAAATAAATCGACACCATTCGCATTTGGTTGAACTAACCATTTGACACACTCATACATATTTTCAAAATAAACTACTCACAAATTAACGGTAAGGTGGTTCATGATTAAAGATCATTGCAAGCACAACAAGTAATAAAATCAAAAATCAATGAGATCGAACGAGGTAAACGAGCAATATAATTGCCAGCTAAAATTAACTACATCAGAAACGAAAATACTTCAAATATATGACAAAAGTCTCGGGATAACAACAACGATCTACGAATACATGGAGTAAAAATTGAATATCAACACAAGCGTCAAAAATAAAACAACGCTCATAATTCCCATCGTCTCGAGTTGCAAACACATTCCACCAAGGGTATACGGAGAGAGGAGAATAATCACTTGGTCGAATAGAAACAATTTCACCAGGAAGACCGAGTTCTTTCACCTCTACAATTCGGTAAAGCGGCTTCGCCTCCTCGCTTTTGGTCAATATAAATAAATAGCCAATTTAATGAATATTTATAGCATCATTCAAGTAAATACACAATTTTAGGTTCCATTAACCGAAAGAAGAAAAGTTACAACGTCCATGAACATGACAAAAATACACCGGGTGACATACCCTCATTATCAAGTACTAGCGAAGTAGCAATTCAAAAATAGATATAATAATAAAGGGGTTCATACCATAGACAATATTAAAATAAACAATCGCATGAATACTCAAGTTCAGATATAGACTCGCAAAGTCGAAGAAGAGATGTCGTACGATTGAACCATCGTGACTCAAAACATTATATATACATCTTTATTAAATAATATACAAGTAGGCGTGTGTTGGGTAATCCATTTGCATATTCAAATCAATGTTACCTTGTATATTGTAAAACCGAACATTTGCACATTTTTAATTTGTGTTACCCCATTAAAGATTTCAGACCTTTCATGTTTCAATCTATACAAAGTTTTCATTTCTGGAAAAATTTCAATCTCTCGGAAATTATTAACATTAGTAGATGCGGTGACTCGGTTATCATAATTGACAAATCATTAGGTTTGAAAATCTCCATACTTGTGTCAAAATCTCGTTAATGTGCATATCTTAAGTACCAAAACGTATACAGTAAGAATTTTCCAAGTTTTACGTTTTTATTATTACGACTTATATTATCACATATATACACATATCTAACATGACTCAAACTAGTCCAATTAACTCTTAAAATCAACTTTTGACTTTTTATTATACATAGGTCTTCCTTAAAACTGGTTTGTTAAATCACATTGGCGCACTTCGACTCAAATGATAAAGAGGTTTCACGTAGTTTTATCTCAGATAATTTACTGATTTTAGTCGACACTTGAATCTCGATGATAATAATAAAATAATAAATAATTATGATGCTTATTTCAATTAATTCTTAAATATATAAAATTTAACTTTTAATCATTAGCCCATTATCAAGTGATTTTAAAATTAACACATCTCGCAGCGGAATAAAACAAAAGATTTTTCAAACGATTTTAAACAAGCATCATCGAATTATGCATAGTGATTCTCTATAACGACAATTTAATAAACAAATGATTTCCAATGACGTTCCATCAATGTTTAAAATTTTATTTCAAGCATTATAATTTCTTACTTAAGGTGTATATTCCGATTTTATCCCATTTTATTCACTACAACAAGTAACGTGTTCTAGTTTATACCAATGCATACATAACATACCCTTATGTTTAAAATAAAACAAATTTTACAAAGTTTTTATCTCCAAAATACATGACCAATTCTTCTACTCATGTTTTATATTACAAGATACGTCAAAAGTTTGCTACATAGACCCGAAAATTAATTCATACTAAATCCAAGTTACATATACTCAACAGTCATATTGTAAATTTTATTATAAACTCCTTTTTCAAATTATATTAAATAAATTCTTAACAAATCCATCACTAGCTTCTAGTATCAAATTATTAATATATAAAAACAAGGATTTTACGAGTAGTATAAATTACTTATTATGATATACCAACCAAGGTTGAAGGAAAAATAATTTCACCTTGTCCATTTCTTCTCTACACTTATTTTTACTTGTTACAAGACACATCATAAGTCATTTTATCCAAAAGTTTCATCCGCCAAGTATTAAATATGTAAAACACTTTATGTTTAACTCTTTCAATCAACAAAGTTTAGTGCTTACTTAACTCACACAAATGTCGGACCTCGTCATATATGCTATCAAATTCAAAATAATGAAACAACAAAAAACAAAATGAAATAAACGAAGCGAGAATACGTATGTCAACTAAATGTTGTTATCGGCCTCGGATGAGTCTCGAAATCGTACTCCACAAAATTAACACAAAAACCAACCAAATTCCAAGTTATCGCGATTGATCACAACGCTAGTCTATTTAAAAACACATCTTTAAAATTCAAGTAGAATAGTAAACAACGATTAAATGGCAACACGCCTCAACAACGTTTTATAACACACAAAAATGTGATTCGTCGCTATGGTGTACGCATCGTTGATTATACTTCGTCTATATTATAGTTACGCCAACTATCATATCAAACACATAAGGAATAAAGGGAATAAAGTAATACGTAAGTAAATTACGTTTCAAAAGAAAATGTCCAAAATGACACATCACGGTGCGATAACGACAATCGAGATCAATCTAGTCAATATACAATATGTTACGAAGCGTTATTTACGTATCTAGAGTATCAAACGAGGTTCATATTCGGTTATCCGAACAATAAATTAATTATCAAGATTGATAATTAGCGGCAAGGCCGAATTCTTAACAAAACCGCATTTTAATGTACGATAATTACCCAAGGACCATTGCTTCGCGTGCAATGCCTTTAAATACCATAGTATATACATACTTATACATACAACCATTCCTACATACACGTAGGATTACAACGCGGTGTTTCCATGTAATGTAATGTAGCCCGTTATGCCAAATACATGCAACATATAAGATAATCTTACGAGAATTTAAAAATTACGATAATAAGTACTCAACGTACACAACAATATATCTCAATATATATCAAAGTATTTACTTACTAAATACTAGGGAATTCATATCAATTTGAGGGATACATCTAAAATATAAAGCAATGCTAAAGAATTCTTACCGAAGCCATGCAGGATAGTTGTGTGCTTGGTCAATTTCTTACGACACCAAAATTTATAGTTTAGGATTTTTCAAAATGACCTAGTTCTCTATAACTCATGGCTCTGATTACCAATCTATAACACCCCCAACAAATGCTATGCGCAGCGGAACTACAACATTTGGGTGCTACTTAGTTATCATCACACATAAGCTATATTAAACGACTCAAAAAGACGTAAAAGTTTAAACATAAATTTAAACATTATTAAAATCATACAAGTCTACAGTTTTCCAAATCCCAAGATAATACTAAACAGAGTTTGTGTTAGGTCCCCACTGAATCTCAACCCAAAAGTACATTTTTGCTCACATGACAGAATAATAAAAGAGTTTTAAGTTAACTAAGGGTGGAAAAACAAGTAGACCGCCAAGCCACAACAACTTCCATCCTCGCATGCTCCGCTGCTATCAACCTTGGTTACCTGAAACACATGCTTAAAACTGTCAACACAAAGGTTGAGCGAATCTATAGGTTTATCAAATCATAAGTTGAACATAAGTACTAAAAACCAATCATGATCATTCAATAGCATTGTCGCGCAAACAATCTATTATTCAAGGATATGACAATTGTGTTTAAGCTCATGACACTAATCCGTTAACTCAATCACCCGCGTAATAATTACCGGCGTGATTCAGATGAAACCAGTGCCCCTACTAAAGGCATTAGTTGCAATTATACCTTATCTCTTATCACAAATTATCCGTCCGCAGGGGGTATCAACGTACTAGCCCTCGTCTCGGATAGGGTAGTCAACCCCATAGTACTATCACTTTGTATAAGCGGCTATTTCCCCCTTCGCAAGGGCAAGACAATAGTTAATAGTTCATGAAATTAGGGCCTTATGCAACTAGGTACTCAACACAATTTCAAGGCAACATTCGGGTCCAACAATCATTCATGACTTATGTTAATTTTCATTTAAATAGCATGTATCCCCCTCGCGGGAAAAAACAATTGAAATAAGTAAAGAGCGAGGCTATAGACTCACCTGGCGTAGTAGTAGTGGTTCTAGCGAAGACGTAACGAGAAATGTCACCGACGATGTGGATGCCCGGGATAATCAAACACTTGACCTAAAAGTCAAAGTACGAAAACCAAATCAACACCGCGTACATAATTGTACTAAACACACGCAATTCGAAACACTTAATGCTTATGAAAACTCACGCCAAAACCAAACAAGTAGTTGTTACTAGACTTATACCATTTATCAATGTTATTAAAGTTACTATCCATTTTACCACTTCGCCGATACGTACCAAAAGTATGGGCTATTTTCCTAAACTTAAACCCTTTTATAAAATTTGGGAAAATTCTCAAAAATACCTTAAGACCTGTAGAAATCACATTTTTAATCCCCTTAAAAGTTTTCGCTTTAACGACCCGTTGCTCAACACATTACTAAGCCTACGTTTTTCGGACTGATTTTGCACATTGACCAAGTTGGACTTGTTTGACCCATTTAAAATATACCATTGACCCATTTGACACCTAAGTATTATAATAGACTCAAATATGCAGGTTTGAGACCAAAAATCAACCTTTGACCATTTACCAAACTAAACCTATGGTCCCCGGGATTTGACCCAAAACCAAACACAAATTCGGATTGTGTTGGTTGTCATCACCCGGTACACGTATTTTCAAAGTAACATAACTTTTGACTCGTTTGGAGTCGTAAGCTCTACTTTATACCGAAACGAAGCTAAGACAAAGCTCTACAACTACATCCTAACCACAAGACCTGTTTACAAAATAATTTTTACGAAAACACCTCAAACTTTCTGCCTAAAATCACCCATACCAAAATCATCCCAACGCTCGTTTTCAAACCCATTTATCGACACTAGGCATCAACCTAAGCACTCCTAATCATACTCAAACACTCTAATCAGTCCTAACACCCTAATAATCAAAATCATCATAAAACCCAAACACAAATTCAAGCATGCAATATGTTTAAACCATTCAAACACACCCAAAACATCAATCTAGACACAAACACATGACACATTTCATCAAACACCTTGAACACACCCAACACCCCCCACATTTCGTGGCTTTTAGGAGCTGTGGAAGACCAATAACATAAAACCCTCTTATTTTATGGATTAATTAGCATTATAAACACATGAATTAAACAATAAACGGGTTTAATTAGATTAAAACATGTTTTTGAAAAATCATAAATTTTTGAAAGATTTCATGGATGCATGTGTGTTTTTGTTAGTGGGATTTACTTACAAGGTGAATTGGAAGGTTGGTCTTTGCTTATTTTCTTCAAAATCAAGTTTTAAAAAAATGGTGGTAGTTTATGGTGGTGGTATGGCCGGCGGCTTCAAGGAGAGGGGAGAGAGAGAACTTTCAATTTTGGAAGTGAAAAAATGAAGTGTGTTTTTAGTTTCCTTCATTTTGTAAAGTTTGAGGGACCTCCTTTGCTATTTTGAAAATCTTTTGGCCTCATTTTTAAACGACACCAATATTTGCGGGTAACGACTTATTAGTCGACTTAAAAACATTACGGAAGTTGGGGGTCATCCCGAACACTCGAAAATACTTTTAAATGGTTCAAACGCACACAAAACGAATATTCATATGGTTCCGACTCGACTTAACACGTAACAAAAACAAAATATCGAAAAACTCAAATATCGATCAATCGATAATAAAAGGTAAATTTTGGGCATCCGTCGGGATCGTAGTCATCATCGGTTCTTCTTAAATCGTCAAATGTTAAAATTACGACCGTAAACGTTGGTTTCAACTTAAACCTGTCAAATCTATAACAAACGAAATTTCTTAAAAATTTCAAAAATATACGTAAAATAGGATTAAATAAATGACGTTGGGCTCGGGATATCACATCCACAAGTGAGTCGCAACTTAAGAGAGATGCTCATACTGAACAACTCTTGAGACAATAACTTAGCATCATACGACACTTTCACGGGTATTACCATTATAGTTGTCTTATTATTATGATCTTGTTAAATCGCTTCCGCTATAATTGCTTTGATCTCGTTTAGGGTTTTATATAATTGTTATGATTGTAATACTTCAGTGGTATTAGAGAGCCGTTTTAACATGTTATAATTATCGAAAATCTAAAGTTTTTTAACTATAAATTGTTTTGAGTTAAATCTACATGTTTTTTAAGTTTTCATAAAATTAGGTTTTGTTTTTTTAGAATTAGGGTTTTGGCAGAATTTTTATTAAAAAAAGGAATTGTTTTGAAACCCTAAATTACGTGTGGGATAATTTTAAATTAAATTTCATGATTAATTGTTATGTCATGTATGGTTACAATCCATAGAGATTTAATTGTTAACATTTGTGGGGAATCCATGATTACGTGCATGTTTTCATGGATCGTAAAATTATATGTTTATATGATTTTATGTGCTACGTGATTATTTGATTCAATAAATCTAGAATTAGGGAAGACTTTTATATAGATATAAAAAGACCTAGATTTGATGATTATTGAATAAATCGTACACATGTGGCTATTTGATTTATTTTTTGCACATAAAAATTGTTATTATGTGTTCATGATTTAGTTTTTTTTTTCTTGTTTATATATAAAATTGTTGAATTGTTGTAAACAAGGGTTTTTTTTGAAAAGAAATAATATGGACTAAATCATATGAAAATAATGATTTGTTAGAGATCCAAATTACATAAGATTAAGTTGATTAGTGAATTTCAATAATAATCTAACGGCCTACTCCTTTTGACAAACTATAAAGTGGGTATAACGCACCGCTTGTCATGCACCCGGTTAAGGAAGGAGGTGTTATACCATTAGTCGTTGACCGAATTCCCGGCTCGCCTATGCGTCAAATTTAAATTACCTATGATTATTAATTAAATTATACCTTAACGGTGATTTATCAAAAATTCACATCCGAAACACAATGAATAAGGGTATTGGTTTGTGCGTAGCCGAGTTCTAGCAAAAGTACGTTGTGAATAGTTTTGGCTAAATTCTTTAATTGGTTTTAACCAATACCTCAATATAATTTATGTAGAAATTTAGTCTCGTGAAGAAGTTTACTAAATGTTTTATTAAACTAATGTTATAGAGTTGTATGCATGCTTCTCCATAACATTGATTTTGACATCAAAATTTATATCCTTAAAATTTAAGTTGAATGCTCCTAATTGACGAACAATTGAAATTACTTCGTCTTCAAATGAGATTTTTGGGTGATGTTGTGACGGAGAGAAAACCATTTGTAGAATGAGAATTTGTATGATGGTTTTACGTTACTCAGATTAGATGACTTAATTAAGTTACTCAGTGAGATATGGAAACTTAATGCATTCAGAAGGGGTGAAACATGTTTATAATGCAAAACATTTTTTTGGCAATGTAAATCCCTTAAATATCTAGAAATTGAAAATTGTTTGTCAATTGAATTGTTCGACAAGTCGCTATGTTGAGTACATTCATTACTAGCAGATCAACTGATGTAATGGATTTATGTCGATGTAGTTCTAGAATTCAAGGAAAATAATACGGTTTTATACCAGGGTAATTTTACTTTCTTGAAAGTATTTTGTTATCGAAAATACTAATATTTGAACTTATTTTTTAGAGAGAGAGAAAGAGAGGTTGAGAGATAAAAGTGTGTGTTCCTCAAAATGAACAAAATACAATCAACACCCCTCCTTGGAAGCTAAGGAGGGGTATATATAGTCACGCACTTTACAAAGGGCCTAGTCTAGACTGACTGTGCGTGACTATGATAACTAACGGGAATTCTTAAATGTCGTCACATAAAGTGAGTTTCCAACAATATATATATATATATATATTACAAGAACACCATCTTACTTTCGTCCCAAACGTGGTCAAAATCTCAATAAGCATCATCGTTCATAGTAAAAAAAATATTACATGGCACGTGTTCTCCATGATCGGACTTCATTGGACAATGTCATCTCAAGTTCCCACAACTTACGATCACTCGACCAGATCACATACAACATAAACACATAAAAGACAAGGGTTCGCCATAAAATCATCAACTATGGCTATCTATCGTTTAACCATCGATAATCAAGGATGGTTGAGTCAAGCAAAGAGGATTCCTCACTTGAATAAACGAAGACGGCAACAGAATTGTCTTCCAACTATCGATGCACAGTTGGTAAACTTCAACAGTTTATCGCGTGTCATAAAACATATCAAAAGAACGAGAAAAGAAAATAAATAAGGTACGATGCGTTTGATGTAGGAGAAGTATTCGTCATTCCCCTCAGAGTCACTTGAACTCTGATTTCCTCTACTTTGGCAGTCTTCTATTCTTGTTTAAAATTTCTTCTCAGTGTCGGTACGAGTCCCTTTGGTATTTCATCAACACCCTAACGATTCTGATAAATTTCACACGTTACACACAACACATTTCCAAAATTACTCGGTCACAGTGACTTACTAAGTCAACGCCAAACAAAAAGAAAAGATTTCAAAGAACACAAGAAAATTCAAAAATTTTCTTTAAGAATCAAAGAAATTACGACTACTTGCAAAAATGATCCACCATTTTAAAAAGAAACGTTCTCATCCAAACGTTTATCAAAACACTACAAGTTTCAAGATGACCAATTTGTTTGACACGATAGTGCCCTTCCTAAACTATGCATAATTAGCTAGATCATGCATACTTAAGGATCAAGCAACAACAATTAACAAAACAGGACTCTTCCCGAATTATGCATAATTGAGGATCGAGTGACGACATAAACATTATTATTACATACCAAATATTACTACGAAAGTTTTCGACCTAATCTTCAAAATAATTAAACCATTTGAAATGGAATTTGAAATGGGAAAATATTTGTTACCATCGTTTTAAAAAACACATCAAACATTTTTCGTCCACTTTGGAAACATACTTTTGCTTGGCCTTTTTATGAGAAAATAAATAAATAAATAAATAAATAAATCGACACCATTCGCATTTGGTTGAACTAACCATTTGACACACTCATACATATTTTCAAAATAAACTACTCACAAATTAACGGTAAGGTGGTTCATGATTAAAGATCATTGCAAGCACAACAAGTAATAAAATCAAAAATCAATGAGATCGAACGAGGTAAACGAGCAATATAATTGCCAGCTACAATTAACAGCATCAGAAACGAAAATACTTCAAATATATGACAAAAGTCTCGGGATAACAACAGCGATCTACGAATACATGGAGTAAAAATTGAATATCAACACAAGCGTCAAAAATAAAACAACGCTCATAATTCCCATCGTCTCGAGTTGCAAACACATTCCACCAAGGGTATACGGAGAGAGGAGAATAATCACTTGGTCGAATAGAAACAATTTCACCAGGAAGACCGAGTTCTTTCACCTCTACAATTCGGTAAAGCGGCTTCGCCTCCTCGCTTTTGGTCAATATAAATAAATAGCCAATTTAATGAATATTTATAGCATCATTCAAGTAATTACACAATTTTAGGTTCCATTAACCGAAAGAAGAAAAGTTACAACGTCCATGAACATGACAAAAATACACCGGGTGACATACCCTCATTATCAAGTACTAGCGAAGTAGCAATTCAAAAATAGATATAATAATAAAGGGGTTCATACCATAGACAATATTAAAATAAACAATCGCATGAATACTCAAGTTCAGATATAGACTCGCAAAGTCGAAGAAGAGATGTCGTACGATTGAACCATCGTGACTCAAAACATTATATATACATCTTTATTAAATAATATACAAGTAGGCGTGTGTTGGGTAATCCATTTGCATATTCAAATCAATGTTACCTTGTATATTGTAAAACCGAACATTTGCACATTTTTAATTTGTGTTACCCCATTAAAGATTTCAGACCTTTCATGTTTCAATCTATACAAAGTTTTCATTTCTGGAAAAATTTCAATCTCTCGGAAATTATTAACATTAGTAGATGCGGTGACTCGGTTATCATAATTGACAAATCATTAGGTTTGAAAATCTCCATACTTGTGTCAAAATCTCGTTAATGTGCATATCTTAAGTACCAAAACGTATACAGTAAGAATTTTCCAAGTTTTACGTTTTTATTATTACGACTTATATTATCACATATATACACATATCTAACATGACTCAAACTAGTCCAATTAACTCTTAAAATCAACTTTTGACTTTTTATTATACATAGGTCTTCCTTAAAACTGGTTTGTTAAATCACATTGGCGCACTTCGACTCAAATGATAAAGAGGTTTCACGTAGTTTTATCTCAGATAATTTACTGATTTTAGTCGACACTTGAATCTCGATGATAATAATAAAATAATAAATAATTATGATGCTTATTTCAATTAATTCTTAAATATATAAAATTTAACTTTTAATCATTAGCCCATTATCAAGTGATTTTAAAATTAACACATCTCGCAGCGGAATAAAACAAAAGATTTTTCAAACGATTTTAAACAAGCATCATCGAATTATGCATAGTGATTCTCTATAACGACAATTTAATAAACAAATGATTTCCAATGACGTTCCATCAATGTTTAAAATTTTATTTCAAGCATTATAATTTCTTACTTAAGGTGTATATTCCGATTTTATCCCATTTTATTCACTACAACAAGTAACGTGTTCTAGTTTATACCAATGCATACATAACATACCCTTATGTTTAAAATAAAACAAATTTTACAAAGTTTTTATCTCCAAAATACATGACCAATTCTTCTACTCATGTTTTATATTACAAGATACGTCAAAAGTTTGCTACATAGACCCGAAAATTAATTCATACTAAATCCAAGTTACATATACTCAACAGTCATATTGTAAATTTTATTATAAACTCCTTTTTCAAATTATATTAAATAAATTCTTAACAAATCCATCACTAGCTTCTAGTATCAAATTATTAATATATAAAAACAAGGATTTTACGAGTAGTATAAATTACTTATTATGATATACCAACCAAGGTTGAAGGAAAAATAATTTCACCTTGTCCATTTCTTCTCTACACTTATTTTTACTTGTTACAAGACACATCATAAGTCATTTTATCCAAAAGTTTCATCCGCCAAGTATTAAATATGTAAAACACTTTATGTTTAACTCTTTCAATCAACAAAGTTTAGTGCTTACTTAACTCACACAAATGTCGGACCTCGTCATATATGCTATCAAATTCAAAATAATGAAACAACAAAAAACAAAATGAAATAAACGAAGCGAGAATACGTATGTCAACTAAATGTTGTTATCGGCCTCGGATGAGTCTCGAAATCGTACTCCACAAAATTAACACAAAAACCAACCAAATTCCAAGTTATCGCGATTGATCACAACGCTAGTCTATTTAAAAACACATCTTTAAAATTCAAGTAGAATAGTAAACAACGATTAAATGGCAACACGCCTCAACAACGTTTTATAACACACAAAAATGTGATTCGTCGCTATGGTGTACGCATCGTTGATTATACTTCGTCTATATTATAGTTACGCCAACTATCATATCAAACACATAAGGAATAAAGGGAATAAAGTAATACGTAAGTAAATTACGTTTCAAAAGAAAATGTCCAAAATGACACATCACGGTGCGATAACGACAATCGAGATCAATCTAGTCAATATACAATATGTTACGAAGCGTTATTTACGTATCTAGAGTATCAAACGAGGTTCATATTCGGTTATCCGAACAATAAATTAATTATCAAGATTGATAATTAGCGGCAAGGCCGAATTCTTAACAAAACCGCATTTTAATGTACGATAATTACCCAAGGACCATTGCTTCGCGTGCAATGCCTTTAAATACCATAGTATATACATACTTATTCATACAACCATTCCTACATACACGTAGGATTACAACGCGGTGTTGCCATGTAATGTAATGTAGCCCGTTATGCCAAATACATGCAACATATAAGATAATCTTACGAGAATTTAAAAATTACGATAATAAGTACTCAACGTACACAACAATATATCTCAATATATATCAAAGTATTTACTTACTAAATACTAGGGAATTCATATCAATTTGAGGGATACATCTAAAATATAAAGCAATGCTAAAGAATTCTTACCGAAGCCATGCAGGATAGTTGTGTGCTTGGTCAATTTCTTACGACACCAAAATTTATAGTTTAGGATTTTTCAAAATGACCTAGTTCTCTATAACTCATGGCTCTGATTACCAATCTATAACACCCCCAACGAATGCTATGCGCAGCGGAACTACAACATTTGGGTGCTACTTAGTTATCATCACACATAAGCTATATTAAACGACTCAAAAAGACGTAAAAGTTTAAACATAAATTTAAACATTATTAAAATCATACAAGTCTACAGTTTTCCAAATCCCAAGATAATACTAAACAGAGTTTGTGTTAGGTCCCCACTGAATCTCAACCCAAAAGTACATTTTTGCTCACATGACAGAATAATAAAAGAGTTTTAAGTTAACTAAGGGTGGAAAAACAAGTAGACCGCCAAGCCACAACAACTTCCATCCTCGCATGCTCCGCTGCTATCAACCTTGGTTACCTGAAACACATGCTTAAAACTGTCAACACAAAGGTTGAGCGAATCTATAGGTTTATCAAATCATAAGTTGAACATAAGTACTAAAAACCAATCATGATCATTCAATAGCATTGTCGCGCAAACAATCTATTATTCAAGGATATGACAATTGTGTTTAAGCTCATGACACTAATCCGTTAACTCAATCACCCGCGTAATAATTACCGGCGTGATTCAGATGAAACCAGTGCCCCTACTAAAGGCATTAGTTGCAATTATACCTTATCTCTTATCACAAATTATCCGTCCGCAGGGGGTATCAACGTACTAGCCCTCGTCTCGGATAGGGTAGTCAACCCCATAGTACTATCACTTTGTATAAGCGGCTATTTCCCCCTTCGCAAGGGCAAGACAATAGTTAATAGTTCATGAAATTAGGGCCTTATGCAACTAGGTACTCAACACAATTTCAAGGCAACATTCGGGTCCAACAATCATTCATGACTTATGTTAATTTTCATTTAAATAGCATGTATCCCCCTCGCGGGAAAAAACAATTGAAATAAGTAAAGAGCGAGGCTATAGACTCACCTGGCGTAGTAGTAGTGGTTCTAGCGAAGACGTAACGAGAAATGTCACCGACGATGTGGATGCCCGGGATAATCAAACACTTGACCTAAAAGTCAAAGTACGAAAACCAAATCAACACCGCGTACATAATTGTACTAAACACACGCAATTCGAAACACTTAATGCTTATGAAAACTCACGCCAAAACCAAACAAGTAGTTGTTACTAGACTTATACCATTTATCAATGTTATTAAAGTTACTATCCATTTTACCACTTCGCCGATACGTACCAAAAGTATGGGCTATTTTCCTAAACTTAAACCCTTTTATAAAATTTGGGAAAATTCTCAAAAATACCTTAAGACCTGTAGAAATCACATTTTTAATCCCCTTAAAAGTTTTCGCTTTAACGACCCGTTGCTCAACACATTACTAAGCCTACGTTTTTCGGACTGATTTTGCACATTGACCAAGTTGGACTTGTTTGACCCATTTAAAATATACCATTGACCCATTTGACACCTAAGTATTATAATAGACTCAAATATGCAGGTTTGAGACCAAAAATCAACCTTTGACCATTTACCAAACTAAACCTATGGTCCCCGGGATTTGACCCAAAACCAAACACAAATTCGGATTGTGTTGGTTGTCATCACCCGGTACACGTATTTTCAAAGTAACATAACTTTTGACTCGTTTGGAGTCGTAAGCTCTACTTTATACCGAAACGAAGCTAAGACAAAGCTCTACAACTACATCCTAACCACAAGACCTGTTTACAAAATAATTTTTACGAAAACACCTCAAACTTTCTGCCTAAAATCACCCATACCAAAATCATCCCAACGCTCGTTTTCAAACCCATTTATCGACACTAGGCATCAACCTAAGCACTCCTAATCATAATCAAACACTCTAATCAGTCCTAACACCCTAATAATCAAAATCATCATAAAACCCAAACACAAATTCAAGCATGCAATATGTTTAAACCATTCAAACACACCCAAAACATCAATCTAGACACAAACACATGACACATTTCATCAAACACCTTGAACACACCCAACACCCCCCACATTTCGTGGCTTTTAGGAGCTGTGGAAGACCAATAACATAAAACCCTCTTATTTTATGGATTAATTAGCATTATAAACACATGAATTAAACAATAAACGGGTTTAATTAGATTAAAACATGTTTTTGAAAAATCATAAATTTTTGAAAGATTTCATGGATGCATGTGTGTTTTTGTTAGTGGGATTTACTTACAAGGTGAATTGGAAGGTTGGTCTTTGCTTATTTTCTTCAAAATCAAGTTTTAAAAAAATGGTGGTGGTTTATGGTGGTGGTATGGCCGGCGGCTTCAAGGAGAGGGGAGAGAGAGAACTTTCAATTTTGGAAGTGAAAAAATGAAGTGTGTTTTTAGTTTCCTTCATTTTGTAAAGTTTGAGGGACCTCCTTTGCTATTTTGAAAATCTTTTGGCCTCATTTTTAAACGACACCAATATTTGCGGGTAACGACTTATTAGTCGACTTAAAAACATTACGGAAGTTGGGGGTCATCCCGAACACTCGAAAATACTTTTAAATGGTTCAAACGCACACAAAACGAATATTCATATGGTTCCGACTCGACTTAACACGTAACAAAAACAAAATATCGAAAAACTCAAATATCGATCAATCGATAATAAAAGGTAAATTTTGGGCATCCGTCGGGATCGTAGTCATCATCGGTTCTTCTTAAATCGTCAAATGTTAAAATTACGACCGTAAACGTTGGTTTCAACTTAAACCTGTCAAATCTATAACAAACGAAATTTCTTAAAAATTTCAAAAATATACGTAAAATAGGATTAAATAAATGACGTTGGGCTCGGGATATCACATCCACAAGTGAGTCGCAACTTAAGAGAGATGCTCATACTGAACAACTCTTGAGACAATAACTTAGCATCATACGACACTTTCACGGGTATTACCATTATAGTTGTCTTATTATTATGATCTTGTTAAATCGCTTCCGCTATAATTGCTTTGATCTCGTTTAGGGTTTTATATAATTGTTATGATTGTAATACTTCAGTGGTATTAGAGAGCCGTTTTAACATGTTATAATTATCGAAAATCTAAAGTTTTTTAACTATAAATTGTTTTGAGTTAAATCTACATGTTTTTTAAGTTTTCATAAAATTAGGTTTTGTTTTTTTAGAATTAGGGTTTTGGCAGAATTTTTATTAAAAAAAGGAATTGTTTTGAAACCCTAAATTACGTGTGGGATAATTTTAAATTAAATTTCATGATTAATTGTTATGTCATGTATGGTTACAATCCATAGAGATTTAATTGTTAACATTTGTGGGGAATCCATGATTACGTGCATGTTTTCATGGATCGTAAAATTATATGTTTATATGATTTTATGTGCTACGTGATTATTTGATTCAATAAATCTAGAATTAGGGAAGACTTTTATATAGATATAAAAAGACCTAGATTTGATGATTATTGAATAAATCGTACACATGTGGCTATTTGATTTATTTTTTGCACATAAAAATTGTTATTATGTGTTTATGATTTAGTTTTTTTTTTCTTGTTTATATATAAAATTGTTGAATTGTTGTAAACAAGGGTTTTTTTTGAAAAGAAATAATATGGACTAAATCATATGAAAATAATGATTTGTTAGAGATCCAAATTACATAAGATTAAGTTGATTAGTGAATTTCAATAATAATCTAACGGCCTACTCCTTTTGACAAACTATAAAGTGGGTATAACGCACCGCTTGTCATGCACCCGGTTAAGGAAGGAGGTGTTATACCATTAGTCGTTGACCGAATTCCCGGCTCGCCTATGCGTCAAATTTAAATTACCTATGATTATTAATTAAATTATACCTTAACGGTGATTTATCAAAAATTCACATCCGAAACACAATGAATAAGGGTATTGCTTTGTGCGTAGCCGAGTTCTAGCAAAAGTACGTTGTGAATAGTTTTGGCTAAATTCTTTAATTGGTTTTAACCAATACCTCAATATAATTTATGTAGAAATTTAGTCTCGTGAAGAAGTTTACTAAATGTTTTATTAAACTAATGTTATAGAGTTGTATGCATGCTTCTCCATAACATTGATTTTGACATCAAAATTTATATCCTTAAAATTTAAGTTGAATGCTCCTAATTGACGAACAATTGAAATTACTTCGTCTTCAAATGAGATTTTTGGGTGATGTTGTGACGGAGAGAAAACCATTTGTAGAATGAGAATTTGTATGATGGTTTTACGTTACTCAGATTAGATGACTTAATTAAGTTACTCAGTGAGATATGGAAACTTAATGCATTCAGAAGGGGTGAAACATGTTTATAATGCAAAACATTTTTTTGGCAATGTAAATCCCTTAAATATCTAGAAATTGAAAATTGTTTGTCAATTGAATTGTTCGACAAGTCGCTATGTTGAGTACATTCATTACTAGCAGATCAACTGATGTAATGGATTTATGTCGATGTAGTTCTAGAATTCAAGGAAAATAATACGGTTTTATACCAGGGTAATTTTACTTTCTTGAAAGTATTTTGTTATCGAAAATACTAATATTTGAACTTATTTTTGTAGAAATGCCTCAACCCGAAAACAATATGACTATAAGTTCTGCGTTCAAAGCTTTCTTTGATCGTCCTGAACGTACTGGCCCAAACTTCAATGATTGGTATAGCTCACTAAGAATTATCTCGAGAGTAGTGGGTACTATCGATATCTTGGCTACTCCTTATTCAGAGGATCTTGCTGAAGGAGCATCTGATGCGGAAAGGCTTGAACACGCTGCTAATGTTAAGAAGCACTCTGAGGTGGCTGCCTTAATGTTAGGGAAAATGACTCCTCCACTTCAACAGAAGTATGAGCTATTTTCACCAAAGCGAATGCTTGATGAGCTCAAGGCTATGTTTGAAAAGCCGCAAGCTGTGGAGATCTACGACTTAGTAGATGCTTTGTATAGCTGCAAGCAAGCTCCGAGAAAGTCTGTAAGTTCCCATTATATGGAGATGAGGGGTTATATGGAATAGCTCATTGCACTAGGAGAACCCTATGATCATAATATGGCTATCAACTTGATCAATAGGTCCCTTAACAAGGACTTCAATGATTTTATTGAAAACTATAATATGCATTGCACGGGGAAGACAGTTAATGATTTGCATGCAATGCTCATTGACTATGAAAAGGGGTTGAAAGACAAGGCATCTACCGCTACGCCTTCTGTACTAACCATACAAAAGGGTAGAGTGAGTAAGCCAAAACCGCAAGCGAATAAGAAAAAAGGCAAAGGCAAGGGTGATAAGAGCAAACAAGTTGTGACTTATTCAACACCTAAGCAGAACTTTGTCAAGAGGAATAAATCTCAGAAAGATGAGATTTGTCACCATTGCAAGGCAAGTGGTCACTGGAAGAGGAATTGCCGTCTTTACCTCGAAGAATTGTGAGAAATAAAGAATAAGTCTGAGCAGAGCGCTGCAGCTTCAGATACTTTATTTATGATTTAATTGTTCAATTTAACATACAAATTAAATTCCTAGGTATATGATACGGGATGCGGTATTAACATTTGCAATATGCTGCAGGGCTTTAATCTGGAAAGGAAGATATCCTATGGGGAACAATTTCTGCAAGTGGGCAATGGTGCACAAGCAGTAGTTGAAGCTATAGGAACATTTAATCTAGTTTTACCTTCGGGTTTAGTACTGAGCTTAAATGATTGTCATTATGCACCTACAATTGTCAGGGGTGTTATTTCCTGTTCTTGTTTGTTAAATGATGGATTTGTTCACACGATTGATAATAATGGAATTTCTATTTGGAAAAATGGTATTTTATATTTTAATGAAATTTCTGTGAATGGTTTGTTTGAATTAGACATGCATGATAATGAATCCAACAACCATAAATTTGTGTTTACCATGAGTAAGAAGAGAAAGTTTGACAAGAACTCTTCTTATCTTTGGCATTGTAGACTTGCCCATATTGGGAAGACTCGTATACAAAAGTTTGAACGTGAAGGTCTTTTGGAAAATATCAGTGATGAATCATTTGATAAATGTGAGTCTTGTATCTCTGGAAAGATGACCAAGAATCCTTTTAATAGCAATATTGAAAGAGCTACTGATCTACTTGGACTTATACATACTGATGTGTGTAGACCACTTAGACATGTGTCAAGGAAAGGTTCTAGCTACTTCTTAACATTTACCGATGATTATAGCTGTTATGGTTATGTTTATTTACTTAAACATAAACATGAGGTATTTGAAACATGCAAAGTGTTTAAAGCAGAAGTAGAACTGCAATTAAGAAAGAAGATTAAAGCTCTTCGTTCTGATAGAGGTGGTTAATATTGAAGTCAAGAGTTTATAGATTATCTAAGTGGGAATGTAATTGTTCAGCATCTTACTTCTCCCTATACTCCACAACAAAATGGTGTACCTGAAAGGATAAATCGTACATTATTGGATATGGTGCGATCTATGTTTAATCTTACAACTTTATCTTTATCATTTTGCGATTATGCTCTAGAATCTCCTGTTCGCATTTTAAATATGGTTCCCACAAAGAAGGTCGATAAGACACCATATGAACTATGGAATGGCAAGAGACCATATTTTTCTTCTTAAAAGGTATGGGGTTGCGAGGCGTATGTGAAACGTGACTCGGGTGACAAACTCCAACAACAATCTGTAAAATGTATCTTTGTACGATACCTAAGGAAACTATGGGTTACTACTTTAAGTATCCACCTAAGAACAAGGTTATTGTTGCTAGGTATGGAGACTTCCTTGAATCTAATCTTGTAAATCAAGAATTCAATGGGAGAAATTATGATCTAGAAGAGAGCCATATAAATACATTACCTTCTGAAAACACTACCGATATAATTCCTGTAGAACTAGAAAGTCTGACGGTTCCACCAGAATTAGTTCCTATGCGTAGATCCGTAAGTAATAAAAACACAAATAGCAATATATGTCTTAACATATAGGATGATGATGAGTTAGGAGATCTTGGTGAACCCGCTAATTATAAATTCGCCATACTTGATCCTAAGAAGGATAAGTGGATGGTTGCTATGGATGAGGAAATGAAATCCATGAAAGTAAATGATGTTTGGATTCTTGTAGAACCACCACCGAGTGCTAAAGTAGTGAGACATAAGTGGATATACAAGAAGAAAACCGTCATGGACGGAAAAGTACAATCCTATAAAGCTCGTTTAGTAGCTAAAGGTTTTACTCAAACTTTTGGCATAGACTACGAGGAGACATTTTCTCCTGTATCAGACTTAAGATCTATTAGGATTCTCATTGCTATAGCAGCATACTATGACTATGAGATATGGCAAATGGATGTTAAAACTGCCTTCTTGAATGGTCGCTTAGATGAAGACATCTATATGTAGCAACCAGAAGGGTATGTTGATCTTGAGAGTCCATGACATGTGTGCAAACTTCAAAGGTCTATTTATGGTCTGAAGCAAGCATCATGTCAATGGAATAAACGGTTTGACGAACAAATAAAAAAGTTTGGATTTATTCATAATCGTGACGAGCCATGTGTATATCACAAAGCTAGTGGGGGTGATGTAGTATTCCTAGTCCTATATGTTGATGACATATTAATCATGGGAAGTAACACTCCAAGACTTAAAGATGTTAAGGATTATCTTGGTAAATATTTTTCTATGAAGGATTTAGAAGAAGCTGCATACTGTAAAACCTGAGATTTCAGGTTTTGACTTGAGAACATTATGTACGTCACTTCATGATATCTAAATATTTTATACCACCTCTTCTTTGCATTAATCATTTGAATCATCACATGCATTTCATAAGCATGCATCATCTTAACATTTCAGCAATCATATCACAATTTTACTGTGACTATACATTTTTATCACAATAGTGTGACTACATTTATATGATTATATTTCAGTAATCATACAATGACCTAATATAAAAGACTTTGAGTCTTTTGAAACATATGATCACTTGCATACATATCACTGATTTTTCTCCAAGAACAACATCATGATCACAGTTATGACTGATTACCTATTTATAAATATATAAACATTGATAAAATTTAAATAATATATATATATATATTTTTTAACAGTCAATGATTTCAGATAACCCTAACTATCACTTTTACATAGGATTATTTAATAAATCATACTATAAATGTATTTTATACAAAAAGGTATTAATATAACTACCTAGGGACCATTCTTTCACCAAAGGCACTAAAACATAATTAAAACACCCAAGACCCGGGCTTACACACAATTCTATAATTTAAAATCACTTGACATATATTTTAACCCGACTAATGAGCAAAACAAACCCTAACCTATTCCTACCCGTATATACCTACTTAATTAACAAACCTTCTTACTAAAACGTTACATCTTACTTGAACCTTACAACCTTTTATAACTTTACAACTTAACTTTTATTTTAATCACTTAAATACACTTTTCCCTCCCAAACCATAACCAAAACCGCCGGTATGGTTTTTACTATGCTAAAACCATGGGTAAATTGTACATTTGTGCATTTAAGGTTTGTCATAAGAGTGATTAAGAAGCTAGTATGCATCTCCCTTGTTCTCCTTGTCTTAGCCGTGTAATAAAACCACACCACACATAATCTTTGTACAATTTTAGACCATCATTACTTGCACTCCTTCCCACCCTTCTTGGAACCCCAAATGCCACGGCTACACATCACCACATCACCAACCTTGTACATTTTAGGAGTAATTAAGGATTAGTACTTTCCTAGTACCAAAAATCAACTAGCAATCTTTCCTAATCTCTCTCTTTGCCGTGTCTCACTCTCAAACCACACCTAGTCTCACCTCACATTGCATAAGTATCATCAAGACACTCCTCACTCACCCTCACCACAAAAACACTCGGATCAATCTCTCACAAAACACCTAGACTAAACTAAACTCAAGCTAGCACATTTACTACCCGAATCTTGCATTGAAGATTGAAGTAAAGTCCCCTAAGACTCGTGTGTTATTTAAGCCGCATCCTTCTCATCCATTTTCGTCTACTTCTTGCCAAAACAAGTAAGTATGAGCTTCCCTATACTCTCCTTATTCATTTTCGTGTTTTCATGCATTCCCATGATAAACCTATGGAGGATTGTATTCATGCACACGTAAAAAGCTTTAGTCTCACTCTAGTTAACCTAGAAAACACACGGCATAAATAAAACTAGAGAACCTTACGTTTTAAATCCTTAAAAACAAGCATGTATAAATCTTTAGGTGCGTTAGTAATTTCCCTTGCCTTAAAACTTATATAAGCCGAGAACTAATGGAAGTATTAAGCTAGTTATGAACTTATAAATATCACCCTAGTCAAACTAATCTATGAATCATTTTTAGCCGAATATTACCTTAGGAAAATATAAGCTAAACTTGAAAATATAAGCTAGACTTGAGAATATAAGCTCACTATATAAGCCGAATCATTTAAGCCTTAATATAAGCCCATAAGCCCTCAAAACATCTAGATGAGAAGTAATATTAATATAAGCCAAATTATATAAGCCCATGTGTAAATGTTATATAAGCCGAAACTATATAAGCTCATGGGTAATATAAGCCGAACTTAAATAAGCTAGTGGTAATAAAATTTGTATAAGCCGGATGTATAAGCCCATATTAAGCCCACTTGTGAAATTTGATAATTACCAAGTTACCACAAATTTTTACCAAGCCCAAACCATTATTACCCTAAGCCGGATATTAAATGGGCCGTGTAGCCCATTAAGGAAAATAAAGATTACTTTTTGTGCCGGTTTTGTAATATGGTGAAAGACATGGACCCAAAGTGGAAATATTAATATTTCACCCTTTTTACTACTTTACTACACGGTAACAATTTATATAACTTGGTAAATTCATTTAACTTGGTAAAAACTTAATTTAAAATGGACCGAGACCTTAATGGGCCAATTTGGCCCGTTTGATTTAAAAAGATTACTTTTCGTGCCAGTTTTGCATATTGATGAAAGATTTGGGCCAAAAGCGTAACATTAAAATAAAAACATTATTTACTAATTTTTACTACTTAGTAAAAATTTATTAACCTCGGTAAAACCAAACAAAACCAAACCGTGACCCTTATTGGGCCAGTTAAGCCCAATAAGCTTAAACCTACACCAACCGTGACCCTAATGGGCCACTTTGGCCCATTTGAATTAAAGAGTGACTTTTTGAGCCATTATTGACAAGTTCTAAAAGTTATGGCAAGTTTCGAGAAACTATAGAAACATAAATTATTTTTCGTGTCTTATACAAAAATACAAGGGTCATTTATGGTATTTTTGAAACTCAAAGGATACCAAAATTCAAACCGTGTGTATTAATGAACTACAAGGACCATTTGTGTCATTTATGAAACTTTAATCGAACCCTAATCCCATTTATTTTTATGCCGTGGGATTGGAGGGAGTATTTTGCCTTTTCCCAAAAGTTTATCAAGCCCTAGGAGCGTTTTTATTAAACGGGATAACTCACGAGGACTAACGATGTAATAACTTTAACGAAAGGAAATATATATGATTTCTAAACTATACATCAGTTACAAGTATAACTTAATCATTTAACAAGGGTTACCATAAACAGATTATTTATATTAATTTACAACTATACGATATTAACAAAATCGTTTAACCATCTCCTTTGTAAAACTCTAAAATCATAATAAGGTATAAAGTTTATACTTCATTTTTTTTTAAATTAAATAAAACATGTGGATTATTTAATTTGCTATACCTTTTTCCTTAAACATAAACTCGTACATTAATATATATTATTTCGTTGAAAACAATATATATCAACACATCCTTAATTTATTAAGAATAAATTAAGCCAACATATCAAACTATAAACTGTGATCATGCATTTTTCATATGCACCATTGTCATGCATAATTATTTCTACATTCACTGAGACATTCAAATTACTTAGGTAATTTCTCCAGTACGTGACTATACTGTGACATCATCCTCATTACCGCATTATCACTAAGGTGAGTTCATGGCCCCATCTTTACTGTTTTATAACTGGGGGAGAAAACATGCCAACTTTTATTTTTATGCAAGCATGCACAGACAACAACAATTTATTGCCTACTGTTACCCCATTCCCGTGGACTGTAATAGTTAATAGTGTAGCGCGAAATGTATGGATAGTACTATTCGGGTGTTGACAACACCCGGCCTGTCGTGATCAGCTGTCACGTGATGCTTAGGCCGAGCAGCAGGTTTATGTCATTGTCGGATTAAGGGAAACATACATCAGGATAGACCCAATGGGCGTACTGAAAATCATGTCTAGCTTCTATTACAGGGCAGTAGGAACTACTGTAGTATTGGGCTGTGATGTCCTGCTACCTTCGTGATGCTTTGCATATTAATACTTTATTTAATTAAACCTGTGAATTCACCAACCTCGTGTTGACCCCCACATTTTATTTTCATGTTTTCTCAGGAAAGTAAGCAGGTTCATGCATTGGATTCCAGCATTATAGGAAAGCATCATGTTGACCATCGGGCTGGGATATTTAATTCTGTTTTTCAATAAATGTGGTTTTTTTTTGAACAAGATACAATGTGTACGATTAATTCATGTAATATGTATTTGAATGACTTTATGATCATCGCTCTATATGCTATGTGCTATCGATCCACCCAAGTAACACCCCAACTATTATTCCGCTGCATTTGACCAATCTGGGGGTGTTACAGAGAATGGTATCAGAGCGCATAGTTATAGAGAACCAGATCAAAGACTTAAAATTTTTAAGAAAAGAAATTTTTAAAACTGGACTATAACTGAACATAAAAATCAGTTTGAAAAGAAAAATAGATTTTTGGGGAACCTATAAGTTAGGCATATGGCATTATAGAGCATGCATATTATATGAGCTAGCCTCACATTGATTTATTTCCTCATGGTAAATAAATCACATAAGTATCTATATTTATACTTTCTACCTTATGGTTAAAAGTTTTTAAACCACATCCCATATGCATCATGAAAACATTTTATGTTGTGTAAGTTGAAAACTTGCTCAAAACTATAAAATATTACTTTCAGATATCATGACGACGCCTACGGTTGTTACTACTTTCGAGGAGCTTATGGTTCCTACCATCACACCCATATCGCCGACATCAGTGTTAGTTGGACCTACATCTGACACGGAGTCCCGAGATGACCAGCAGGACGGGGTCATCATGCTCACAGATTCACCTACTCCTTCACCACCCATTGCACCTTCTACTACACCTCTACTTGTAGTACCTGCATGCCCTCCCAGAGAGGCGGACCAGGTCGTACCTTTCCTACCACCACCACCTTCTGTACCTCGCACTCACCCCACCAGCGTCTTGCCACCTCGTAAGAGGAGGCATGACCCTATCACCGATTCGACCTATGAGGTCGGAGAGGGTTCAGGAGCCGGGCAGGCTAGACTTAGTGCCCTTCAGGCACAGGTCGATGCACTTACAGCCCGACAGGCACAGGACACCACTCTCATTCACTCTCTACTACAGGCGGACCAGCAGGGTCGCGCCGTGCTCCAGGAGAGACTAGACTCTCTCTATTGGGCCATGGCCGGGGAGTCATATACCACCTGAGAGACCATACATTGGCTATTGGACGAGGTAGCTTACCTTCGTTGCCGTTTAGCTATGTTAGAGAGTCATTCCTACGAGACTCGAGCCGCCATCTACACACAGGAGGACACCTTCAGGACCTTCGTGGACCTAGCAGATCTCCGTCACCAGGGGATTACTACAGAGACTGAGCAGCTACGCAGTGCCGACACTACCCGCCAGCAGCAGCTACTTGAGGCGCTGAGATACACCAGAGAGACCCGGAGTGCTGTGATCCGTATGCAGGACAGGCATACACCACCAGTTGGACCATCTGCACCTGCAGGCAGCCACACTAGTGTAGGGTAGATGTTTAGTTGTACATCATGACAAGCACTGAGTTGCATCTCAGCTCTCATGATTTATCTCTTTTGTATTGTATTTCCTTTTCTGATGTATTTGTAGTACCTAGCCTTAGTAGGTAGGATATCTTTTGGTTGTATCACAAACATATGTACCACTATTTCAGACAGGTTGCTATGACCCTGTCTTAGATCGGTTGTACTTTTACTATATTATTATTCACAGGAATGATATGCTACTGTTCATTTGTTTGGTTACACTTATATTATTATGAACTCTTAACGGATTATCAAATTTGTTGTGAATTCTATGCATAGACATTTCCCATGCAGTTTAATATAACCATCTTTTATCAACTAACAAATCTCAGAATTTTCTTATAGAAAATGCCACCAAGACGCGCACGCCCAAACGCCGCTGAAACACCTGCAACAACCATATCTGATGCACAACTCAGAGTACTGATTGAGCAAGGCATTACTGACGCCTTAGCTGCCAGGGAAAACCGCCCCAGCGGAACCCATGGAGATAGTGAAAACTCTAACAACCGCAACCGCGAAGCTCGAGGATGTACTTACCCTGACTTCCTAAAATGCAAACCCTGCTATTTCAAGGGCAAGGAAGGGGTAGTCGAGCTCATGCAATGGTTTGAGAGGACTGAAACGGTATTTCGTATTAGTGACTGCACCGAAGAGAACAAAGTGAAGTTCGCCACTTGTACTCTTTTGGAACATGCACTCACATGGTGGAACTCACAAGTTGCTACCCTCGGACACGATGGAGCCTATGGAATGACATGGACTGCATTGAAGGAAAAACTCACCATGAAATACTGTCCTCGTAGCGAGATCAAAAAGCTGGAGATTGAATTGTGGAATCTCAAGTGTATCAACTTCAATATCACAAGCTACAACCAGAAATTCCAAGAGCTAACCTTGATGTGTACCCGCATGTACCCGAAAACAGCGGATAAGATAGAGAAGTACGTCAGTGGACTTCCCGACTCTGTTCATGACAGTGTGCTTGCATCTCGACCTACTACCATCGAGAGTGCTATCGAGTTTGCCACAGAACTAGTGGACAAACGTGGTCGTGATCATATGACTAGGCAGGCAGAGCACTAGAGGAAGGTCGATGATAACTACCGTCATCATCCTCAGACTCAACAGCCCAAGAGGCAAGGCTTAAGTCAAATCTGCAGTGCTATTTCCTCAGGACCGCCGCTGTACGTGGGAAACAAACCTAGATGCCCCAAGTGCAATTTCCATCACTACTCCGCTAATGGATGTAGAAGACCCGAGCAGAACAATGCACATGTCCCGACCAACAGAAACAATTTCAGTACCAACAACAAGCCCCACAACGGCAACAGACAGAATTCCCGTGGAAGTGGATACCAAGGAAACCGCTAGCTCACTAGCAATGGAAACATGGCTCGCAAGGAAATTCATTGCTTTGGTTGTGGAGAAATTGGACACATCAGACCTGACTGTCCAAAACGTAAGAATGAAGGCGGAGCACCCGCCAGGGTTTATGTCATAGGAGAGAGCAAGACCAACCCCGACTCCAATGTAGTTACTGGTACGTTCCTTCTAAATAATCGCTATGCAAATATTTTATTCGATACGGGAGCCGATAGGAGTTTCGTATCCACTGAATTTGGTAGCTTGCTAGACATCTTACCAACCCCACTAGATAATTGCTACAGAGTCGAACTAGCAGACGGAAAAATCATAGAAACAAACACCCTCATAAGAGGCTGTACTCTAAACCTTCAGAACCACCCATTTGATATCCAATTAATACCCATACAACTCAGTAGTTTCGACGTCATCATTGGTATGGACTGGTTAGCCAAGTACCATGCAACCATAGTGTGTGACAAGAAACTAGTCCGCATCCCATTGGGAGCACAGACCTAATTATCCGAGGAGACGGAAATACGGATAAAACAGACACTAGGTTGAGTGTAATCTCGTGCACCCAAGCCCAGAAATATCTACTAAAAGGATGCCCTATCTTTTTAGCACATATTTCTAAAACAGATCAGGAAGAGAAACCTAAGGAGAAACAGATCAAGGATGTACCCATCGTCCGTGATTATCCCGAAGTCTTTCCAGACGACTTGCCAGGATTACCTCCGACTCGTCAAGTGGAATTCCAAATAGACTTGGTGCCAGGAGCTGCACCTGTAGCTAAAGCACCTTACCGTTTAGCACCCACCGAGATGAAAGAACTCGCGGAACAACTCAAAGAACTGTCAGACAAAGGCTTCATAAGACCCAGTTCCTCACCTTGGGGAGCTCCAGTGTTATTTGTCAAAAAGAAAGACGGTTCATTCCGAATGTGTATCGATTACAGAGAACTGAATAAGTTAACTGTGAAAAACCGCTACCCGTTACCACGAATCGATGACCTATTTGATCAACTGCAAGGATCAAGTATATACTCCAAGATCGACCTACGATCTGGGTATCACCAATTGAGGGTCAGAGAAGAAGACATACCAAAAACAGCTTTCCGGACACGATATGGTCATTATGAGTTCCAAGTCATGCCATTTGGACAAACCAATGCACCAGCCATATTCATGGATCTTATGAACCGAGTATGCAGACCCTACCTGGATAAGTTCGTAATAGTGTTTATTGACGACATCCTCATCTATTCCAAGAATGAGCAAGAACACGGAGAACATCTGGCTCAAGTGCTAGAGTTGCTCAAGGAAGAAAAGTTGTATGCAAAGTTCTCAAAGTGCGATTTTTGGATCCCAAAAGTACACTTTCTTGGTCATGTAATTGACGACAAGGGAATCCAAGTTGATCCGGCGAAAGTCGAATCCGTGAAAGATTGGACATCTCCCACATCTCCAAAGGAGATTCGTCAATTCCTAGGACTTGCCGGTTACTACCGACGTTTTATCGAAGACTTCTCCAAGATCGCTAAACCAATGACCAAACTAACTCAGAAAGGCATAAAGTTTGTATGGGGAGAAAAGGAAGAAGCTGCATTCCAGACCATCAAGCAGAAGCTATGCAGTGCACCCATTCTATCTTTACCAGAAGGTAACGAAGACTTCGTTGTCTACTGTGACGCATCACACAAAGGGTTGGGAGCTGTGTTGATGCAGAGACAGAAAGTGATTGCTTACGCTTCAAGGCAACTGAAGAAGCACGAGCAAAATTACTCCACCCATGATCTAGAGCTTGGATCCGTGGTTTTCGCCTTAAAAATCTGGAGGCACTATCTGTACGGTACCAAATGCACAGTCCACACCGATCACAAGAGTTTGCAACATATTCTAGACCAGAAGGAATTAAATATGAGGCAACGTCGTTGGATAGAACTACTCAGCGACTACGACTGTGACATCAAATACCACCCAGGCAAAGCAAATGTAGTTGCCGATGCACTAAGCCGAAAGGGAACTGATCCTCCCATGAGAGTTCGAGCCCTAGTCATGACCATTAGTTTGGACCTACCCAAACAGATATTAGAGGCTCAACTTCAAGCACAAAAGCCCGAGAACATCGGAAAAGAAGACATAGGAGGAATGCTTAGGACGGACCTAAGCAAAGAAAAGTTGGAAGCGAGAGCAGATGGAACATTATGCCTACATGGAAGAAGTTGGCTACCCTGTTATGGAGACTTAAGAAACGTAATCATGCATGAATCCCATAAATCCAAATACTCCATACACCCCGGATCTGAAAAGATGTATCAAGATGTAAAAAGGTTATACTGGTGGCCGAACATGAAAGCCGACATTGCCACCTATGTGAAGAAATGTCTGACTTGTGCTAAAGTAAAAATCGAACATCAACGACCATCAGGGTTACTTGTTCAACCCGACATACCAAAGTGGAAATGGGATAATATCACCATGGATTTTATCACCAAACTTCCCACCTCATCTCACGGATACGATACAATCTGGGTAATCGTAGACCGCCTCACAAAATCCGCTCATTTCCTACCCATCAGGGAAAATGATTCTCTGAGCAGAGTAGCCAAGATATACTTGAAGGAAGTCGTGACAAGACATGGAATACCAGTCTCAATCATCTGTGATAGAGATGGCAGGTTTACCTCAAACTTTTGGAGAGCTTTTCAAAGAGTGTTGGGAACAAACCTGGATATGAGTACCGCATATCATCCACAGACAGACGGGCAGAGTGAACGAACAATCCAAACACTAGAAGACATGCTGAGGGCATGTGTGATCGACTTTGGAAAAGGATGGGTCGAGCACATCCCATTGGTGGAATTCTCCTACAACAACAGTTACCATGCCAGTATTAAGGCAGCACCCTTTGAGGCCCTCTATGGCCGCAAGTGTCGCTCACCAGTATGCTGGGCAGAAGTGGGAGAATTTCAGCTAACAGGACCCGAACTAATTCAAGAGACCACTGAGAAGATCACTCTCATCAAGCAACGAATTCAAGCTGCCCAGGATAGACAGAAGAGTTATGCTGATAGGAAACGTAAACCTATGGAGTTTGCCGTAGGTGATCGTGTTATGCTAAAGGTGTCACCTTGGAAGGGTGTTGTACGATTTGGGAAACGAGGAAAGCTAAATCCACGATACGTAGGACCCTTCAAAGTGATTGCTAGAATTGGAGAGGTTGCCTACCGTTTAGAACTGCCTCAGCAGTTAAGCCGAGTACACCCTACATTTCATGTCTCGAACTTGAAGAAGTGTTACTCAGATGAACCTTTAGCAATGCCATTGGACGGAGTCCATTTCGATGACAAACTTCAATTTGTGGAAGAACCAGTGGAGAGAGAAGTCAAGAGGTTGAAGAGAAGCCAAATCCCGTTAGTTAAAATACGATGGAACTCTAGGAAAGGACCTGAGTTTACTTGGGAACATGAAGAATCGTTCAAGGCCAAGTATCCACACCTTTTTACCTAAGCAGTGACGTCACCTTAAGCTTTGAGGACAAAGCTAAAAATAACGGGTTTATGCTGTAAAACCTGAGATTTCAGGTTTTGACTTGAGAACATTATGTACGTCACTTCATGATATCTAAATATTTTATACCACCTCTTCTTTGCATGAATCATTTGAATCATCACATGCATTTCATAAGCATGCATCATCTTAACATTTCAGCAATCATATCACAATTTTACTGTGACTATACATTTTTATCACAATAGTGTGACTACATTTATATGATTATATTTCAGTAATCATACAATGACCTAATATAAAAGACTTTGAGTCTTTTGAAACATATGATCACTTGCATACATATCACTGATTTTTCTCCAAGAACAACATCATGATCACAGTTATGACTGATTACCTATTTATAAATATATAAACATTGATAAAATTTAAATAATATATATATATATATATATTTTAACAGTCAATGATTTCAGATAACCCTAACTATCACTTTTACATAGGATTATTTAATAAATCATACTATAAATGTATTTTATACAAAAAGGTATTAATATAACTACCTAGGGACCTTTCTTTCACCAAAGGCACTAAAACATAATTAAAACACCCAAGACCCGGGCTTACTCACAATTCTATAATTTAAAATCACTTGACATATATTTTAACCCGACTAATGAGCAAAACAAACCCTAACCTATTCCTACCCGTATATACCTACTTAATTAACAAACCTTCTTACTAAAACGTTACATCTTACTTGAACCTTACAACCTTTTATAACTTTACAACTTAACTTTTATTTTAATCACTTAAATACACTTTTCCCTCCCAAACCATAACCAAAACCGCCGGTATGGTTTTTACTATGCTAAAACCATGGGTAAATTGTACATTTGTGCATTTAAGGTTTGTCATAAGAGTGATTAAGAAGCTAGTATGCATCTCCCTTGTTCTCCTTGTCTTAGCCGTGTAATAAAACCACACCACACATAATCTTTGTACAATTTTAGACCATCATTACTTGCACTCCTTCCCACCCTTCTCGGAACCCCAAATGCCACGGCTACACATCACCACATCACCAACCTTGTACATTTTAGGAGCAATTAAGGATTAGTACTTTCCTAGTACCAAAAATCAACTAGCAATCTTTCCTAATCTCTCTCTTTGCCGTGTCTCACTCTCAAACCACACCTAGTCTCACCTCACATTGCATAAGTATCATCAAGACACTCCTCACTCACCCTCACCACAAAAACACTCGGATCAATCTCTCACAAAACACCTAGACTAAACTAAACTCAAGCTAGCACATTTACTACCCGAATCTTGCATTGAAGATTGAAGTAAAGTCCCCTAAGACTCGTGTGTTATTTAAGCCGCATCCTTCTCATCCATTTTCGTCTACTTCTTGCCAAAACAAGTAAGTATGAGCTTCCCTATACTCTCCTTATTCATTTTCGTGTTTTCATGCATTCCCATGATAAACCTATGGAGGATTGTATTCATGCACACGTAAAAAGCTTTAGTCTCACTCTAGTTAACCTAGAAAACACACGGCATAAATAAAACTAGAGAACCTTACGTTTTAAATCCTTAAAAACAAGCATGTATAAATCTTTAGGTGCGTTAGTAATTTCCCTTGCCTTAAAACTTATATAAGCCGAGAACTAATGGAAGTATTAAGCTAGTTATGAACTTATAAATATCACCCTAGTCAAACTAATCTATGAATCATTTTTAGCCGAATATTACCTTAGGAAAATATAAGCTAAACTTGAAAATATAAGCTAGACTTGAGAATATAAGCTCACTATATAAGCCGAATCATTTAAGCCTTAATATAAGCCCATAAGCCCTCAAAACATCTAGATGAGAAGTAATATTAATATAAGCCAAATTATATAAGCCCATGTGTAAATGTTATATAAGCCGAAACTATATAAGCTCATGGGTAATATAAGCCGAAATTAAATAAGCTAGTGGTAATAAAATTTGTATAAGCCGGATGTATAAGCCCATATTAAGCCCACTTGTGAAATTTGATAATTACCAAGTTACCACAAATTTTTACCAAGCCCAAACCATTATTACCCTAAGCCGGATATTAAATGGGCCGTGTAGCCCATTAAGGAAAATAAAGATTACTTTTTGTGCCGGTTTTGTAATATGGTGAAAGACATGGACCCAAAGTGGAAATATTAATATTTCACCCTTTTTACTACTTTACTACACGGTAACAATTTATATAACTTGGTAAATTCATTTAACTTGGTAAAAACTTAATTTAAAATGGACCGAGACCTTAATGGGCCAATTTGGCCCGTTTGATTTAAAAAGATTACTTTTCGTGCCAGTTTTGCATATTGATGAAAGATTTGGGCCAAAAGCGTAACATTAAAATAAAAACATTATTTACTAATTTTTACTACTTAGTAAAAATTTATTAACCTCGGTAAAACCAAACAAAACCAAACCGTGACCCTTATTGGGCCAGTTAAGCCCAATAAGCTTAAACCTACACCAACCGTGACCCTAATGGGCCACTTTGGCCCATTTGAATTAAAGAGTGACTTTTTGAGCCATTATTGACAAGTTCTAAAAGTTATGGCAAGTTTCGAGAAACTATAGAAACATAAATTATTTTTCGTGTCTTATACAAAAATACAAGGGTCATTTATGGTATTTTTGAAACTCAAAGGATACCAAAATTCAAACCGTGTGTATTAATGAACTACAAGGACCATTTGTGTCATTTATGAAACTTTAATCGAACCCTAATCCCATTTATTTTTATGCCGTGGGATTGGAGGGAGTATTTTGCCTTTTCCCAAAAGTTTATCAAGCCCTAGGAGCGTTTTTATTAAACGGGATAACTCACGAGGACTAACGATGTAATAACTTTAACGAAAGGAAATATATATGATTTCTAAACTATACATCATTTACAAGTATAACTTAATTATTTAACAAGGGTTACCATAAACAGATTATTTATATTAATTTACAACTATACGATATTAACAAAATCGTTTAACCATCTCCTTTGTAAAACTCTAAAATCATAATAAGGTATAAAGTTTATACTTCATTTTTTTTAAATTAAATAAAACATGTGGATTATTTAATTTGCTATACCTTTTTCCTTAAACATAAACTCGTACATTAATATATATTATTTCGTTGAAAACAATATATATCAACACATCCTTAATTTATTAAGAATAAATTAAGCCAACATATCAAACTATAAACTGTGATCATGCATTTTTCATATGCACCATTGTCATGCATAATTATTTCTACATTCACTGAGACATTCAAATTACTTAGGTAATTTCTCCAGTACGTGACTATACTGTGACATCATCCTCATTACCGCATTATCACTAAGGTGAGTTCATGGCCCCATCTTTACTGTTTTATAACTGGGGGAGAAAACATGCCAACTTTTATTTTTATGCAAGCATGCACAGACAACAACAATTTATTGCCTACTGTTACCCCATTCCCGTGGACTGTAATAGTTAATAGTGTAGCGCGAAATGTATGGATAGTACTATTCGGGTGTTGACAACACCCGGCCTGTCGTGATCAGCTGTCACGTGATGCTTAGGCCGAGCAGCAGGTTTATGTCATTGTCGGATTAAGGGAAACATACATCAGGATAGACCCAATGGGCGTACTGAAAATCATGTCTAGCTTCTATTACAGGGCAGTAGGAACTACTGTAGTATTGGGCTGTGATGTCCTGCTACCTTCGTGATGCTTTGCATATTAATACTTTATTTAATTAAACCTGTGAATTCACCAACCTCGTGTTGACCCCCACATTTTATTTTCATGTTTTCTCAGGAAAGTAAGCAGGTTCATGCATTGGATTCCAGCATTATAGGAAAGCATCATGTTGACCATCGGGCTGGGATATTTAATTCTGTTTTTCAATAAATGTGGTTTTCTTTTGAACAAGATACAATGTGTACGATTAATTCATGTAATATGTATTTGAATGACTTTATGATCATCGCTCTATATGCTATGTGCTATCGATCCACCCAAGTAACACCCCAACTATTATTCCGCTGCATTTGACCAATCTGGGGGTGTTACACATACATTCTGAGAATTAAGATCTATCGATATAGGAAAAGACGGTTAATTTGTCAAAGTCAAGATGCTTATATAGATAAGATGTTGAAGAAGTATAATATGCATAATTCCAAGAAAGGTTTTCAACCTATGGAAGTTAAGCATAATCTGAGTCATGAGATGGATGCATCAACTCCTGAAGAGGATGTACACATGAAGAAGGTGTCTTATGCTTCGGCTGTAGGATCTATAATGTATGCTGTTAGATGAACAAGTCCTAATGTGGCGTTTGTTCAGAACTTGGTGAGTAGATACCAACAGAATCTAGGGAAGTTCCACTGGACTGTTGTCAAACATATTCTAGAGTATTTGAGGAGTACCAAAGATATGTTTTTGGTATTTGGAGGGAAACCAGACACATAACTGAATGTTACAAGTTTCTGTGATGCGTCCTGGCAATGTGATAAAGAAGATACGAAGTCTTAGACGGGTTATGTTTTTGTTATCAATGGAGGAGCAGTTGACTGGAAGAGCAAGAAACAGACAACGATTTAAATGCATGCTACTCAATCTGAGTACATGACTGCTTCAGAAGCTATAATGGAAGCTGTTTGGATTAGGAAGTTTATTGAAGATATTGGAGTGATGCCTTCAATAAAAGAACCTATTGATATGTATTGTGACAATTCTACCGCAATAATATTTGCCAATGACCCTGGAGTCATGAAAGGCGCCAGAAACTTTATGCGTAGACATCACTACGTCCAAGAACAAGTTGAAGCTCGGGAAATAAAATTGATAAAAGTTCACATAGATGATAACGTAGATGATCCTTCAACTAAGGCTTTGCCTAGACCAAAGGTAGTTAAGCATGCCAAGGCGATTGGGCTGCAACTAGCTAGTGAATTCATGCAATAAATCTGTGATTAGTATTTGGATAAAGGATGTTATGACATTATTATAATGAAATAAAGATTGGGTTTCGTTTATTTTATTATTTAATAAGTGCATCCTATTTCACATGTTTTAATCCATGAATAAAAGTTATGCTAAATGTTCGTTGTCGATTAATAATATGGGAATATTATTAAATTAATACAAATCAAAATAACAATGGAGTATACTTGATAGTATATTGATTGATTTTAAGTGATATTCGATGAATCGAATATAGGACTTATCCCAACTATATGTTTTTAGTTTATGGATCTTTGTCATCAAGTAAAACATAAATAGTAATCCTTAGACTTGAGATACCATGAAACTGTTATGAATCTAGTGCATCTCTGTGGAATAATCTAACACTAAACGTAACTGGTAGCTATTAGGATTATTTTCGGAAGTGTTGCAAAATTCATAAGTTTTGCTCGTAGTCAATATGGAATTTATTTCCTCCAAATTTTGTTTTGGAGTTTGATACAACTGGGCCGCTCGTGGGATAAGTATGATGTTTGTGTGGCCACACCCAAATTTGTTTTGGCAATCTTGCTAAATCTGTAAACGAGAAACAGAATGGTTAATGAAAGGAATGACTGAGATCCATATCCTTATTAACGTTGTATTAGAAATAAAAGGATAATAATAACGATGCAAAATCGTTAAAAGGCATTGTCCTGGAGACCTTACTTGATTTGTACTAGAGACATTGCTAGTGTAACTAGACGCTAGTCAATGTAATCACGATATTCGAAATAAGTCCAAGTGGGAGCTGTAAGTTTATGGACTTATATTTAATAGTCGTGTGATAGGATCGAACTCGAGATTACGGGATCGCACACAATACGTAAAGAGTTAATTTAATTAATAAATATATTTATTGTATTTATTAATTTACTTAATAAATATATTTATGTATTTATTAATTTAACCGAGCAAGTAAATATATAACTTTAACGATCGTTAATTAATTAATAGTTAAGTATTAACAAATGTTAAATAAATATATATTATGTAAAACTAAAAGGAAAGAAGTTTGGAAGAATCTGGAACACCCCTAAGGGGTGTTGGTTGGTCGGTTATGGGCTCCAGGGGGGGGGGGGGGCAAAAGTTGCCTTTTATTTATCTTGGACTATAGATGTTTAGGCCTATAAATACACCTCCCTATCCCTCATAATTCACACACAAATAATCGCTTCCCTCTCTCTCCTTTGGTTTGATCGCAAGACACACCCAATAAAGGGTTTCGATTGGTTTTTCTTGGTTGATTGATTGTGTACGTAATCTAGTCCTAGCCCCTCTCTAGGGTTGTTGGGTAGATTATTTACAAGCGTTGTAGCTCGGTTTTCACGTGCTAGAATCACGGTTAGCTCGTTGATTACGTGTGTACAAGAACGTAATATAGGCTTAATTTAGACTATATCTTGGTATATACGGTATTAGCCCGAATTGGGGATTTGTTCTTCGTCTTGTGGATTTGCTTTAGCGTAAAGGTATTTAACCCTAAATCGATTAATTATAATTGTGTTATTATTATGATCTTGTTAAATCGCTTCCGCTATATGTGCTTTGATCTCGTTTACGGTTTAATATAATTGTTATGATAGTAATAAACCTTCAATGGAAAGATCGGTTGGTTTCTTAAAGAACCAAGAAGTTAAACAACAACCTATGAAGGTACAAATACCACTAGTGATTTTTCGGTCCACATAGTCTCCCGTATGATCTTAGTCGGCATATACTATGGTTTCTACACCTGTCCCTTTAGGATACCATAATACTAAATTCATAGAGCCTTTAATGTATCGAAAGCTACGCTTAACCGCTTTAAAATGAGAGGTTTTGGGAGCCTCTTAGAAGAGAACAAGAGGCAAACACTAAACATGATATCCGCTCGACTCGCCGGTAGGCAAAACTATCAATCATACCTCTATATTTGGTATCATCTACCGACTCACAATCATCATCTACGGTGAGTTTAGTATCCGAGGCCATGGGACTCTTTATAGGCTTAAAGTCCTCTAATCCAAATTTCTTTAGTATTTTTTAACATACTTAGATTGATTAAAGAAAATACCATCATGTATTTGCATAATTTAGAGTCCTAAAAAGAAGTTAAGTTCACCCATCATGCTCATTTCAAACTCATCATGCATGATTTTGGCAAAGTCATCACACATACTTTGACAAGTTGAACCAAATGTAATGTCATGAACATATATTTGAACAATGATAACGTGAGATCCTTTCTTCTTTGTAAAGAGCGTTTTGTCTACCATTCCCATGATATACTAATGTTTTACAAGAAACGCTTCAATTCTACCATACCAAGCTTTAGGTGCTTTTTTAAGACCATAAAGAGCTTTCTTAAGCTTGTAAACATGATCCGGTTTCTCAAAATCAATGAAGCCGGGAGGTTGAGCCACATATACCACCTCATTGATTAAACTGTTATGAAATACACTCTTTACATCCATTTGTTGAAGCCTAAAGTCTAGAGCACAAGCATAAGCTAAAAGGATCCTAATGGACTCTAAGCTTGCTACCAGAGCGTATGTCTCATCATAATTAATCCTTTCTTTTTGATTATATCCTTAAGCTACAAGTCTAGCCTTGTTACGAGACACAACATCTTTCTCATCTAACTTATTCCTATAGACCCATTTGGTTCCTATAATGGTAGTACTTCTAGGTGAAGGAACAAGTTCCCAAACGTCATTAGGTCTTAAACTCTCATCCATCAAAGCTTCTTTAACATTCTTTGGGTCAATCTAGGAGACGAAAAAAAAGAAGTTACTTTGATCTTGGACTTGAAATCTAAGTGTCCTTTGATTAATGTCGCCTATGACGTTATCTAGAGCATGATACTTAGTCTCCTTAATGTTTAATCCCTTCTCAACATTAAGGTCTTAAACTCCTAGTTTTCTAACCTCTTTGGATTTAACTATGTCTATTTCATCTAAGTCATCATCTACCAAAGGTGGTGTCATAGATAAAGGTGGAGTTTCATCGAATGTCACGTTAAGTGATTCTTTGATTATACCCGAGGTTCTATTGAGGACTATGTGTGCTTTACTAGTTTGAGAGTAACCTAAAAAGATACCTTCGTACGACTTTAGGTGGTACTTAGTAAGGTAATCTTTGGTTTTGAGAATGAAGCACTTTCTTCCGACACCTTAAATATTCTAATGAGGTTTTCTTACCTTTTAGAATCTCATAGGTGTCTTTCCTATAAAAGGTCGAATAAGAATACGGTTGAGAATATAGGTTGATGTATCAGCGACATTGCACCAAAATTTTTGAGGCAAGGATTTCTCATTTAACTTGGTCCTACTAATCTCTTGGATAGTCCTATTCTTCATGTAACACCCCACTTTGATAAGTGGACCGTTACTAATACAAGAATTTTATTAGGTTCTTTTTCGAATCAATTCGAATTGATTACTGGTTAAAAGTGAGACTCAGTCGTTCTTGGTAACTAAAAGGGTAATTTGGTTTTATATATCTACTTAAAAGGTAAAAGCGAAACGTAATAAAAATAAACCAAAAGCAAATAACTAATAATAAAGGAGCAAAACAAATAATAAAACGTAAATTAAAGCAAAACAATTAATTAGAATAAATCTAAAAGGAGAAATTAACTTTCGACAGAAAAATAAAATTTACTAAATGAAAAAAGAGGAAATAAAACTAAGTGGGTACTTTAAAACTAAACGAGACAAAACCTAAAGCGGGCGCTAAATAAAAGATAAAACTTAGACTTTACGAAAAATTATTAATACTAAGATTAGATGAAAAATATAACTAAAATACATGACTTTCAGAAATAAAATCGGGACAAATTTCAGATTAAACTAAACAATTACGGAACAATATTAATAAACAAGCAACCAAGCTAGCAGCTCAAGCTAGCAAGCTACTAGCTGAAATTGGCGCCAAAAGTGATAAGCTAGTTAACAGGCACTCATGTCATTCTACTACTGTTACACGGAATGTTATTATTGTTGTTATCCGGAATATTACCACTATACTATACGGAATATTAGTTCTTGTTGTTATCCGGGAAAAACTTTGATTTCTTATACGGAATATTTTTTTTCGTTTCTTATCCGGAATATCCTTTTTGGCTAGTTATACGGAATCTGGATTTTTACAACTTATCCGGAATACTAACTTTACCCACTATCCGGAATATTCAAATTGACTACTATCCGGAATATCACAACTAAAGCTTATCCGAGAAAAGAGGGTTTGGAATAACCCGGATAACATAAAAATTAATCAAAAAGTAAAAATAAGCTAAAAGCTAATAAGCACTCAACCAAAAACTTAACCGATCTAATTTTAAGAAAAAACAAATATGCCAAAATTTAAAAACTTTTAAAACTACTAAATAATAAAAATATTTAAAAACAACTGTTTATAAAAAATAACTAATAAGCACTTAATTAAAAATAAGAAAATTAACACAATAAGCACTAAAACACTATAAGCTATAAAAATCAAACATTAAAAGATCAATAAGCACAATCAAACACAAACATCAATTAAACAAAGAACATGATTAACAAACTACATGATTATCAAAATCAAAACAAGATTAAGAATAAAGAAAAGTAGAATGAGAATGATTAATTGAAAAGCTTGAAATTAAGATGATTAAAGATTCAAATTACAAGATTAATGAAAGAGAATAAAAAGAATTAAGAAAAGCTACAGAGAGAAAGTAATATTAAGCTACTCTAAATTACCTTACACAAATTAAAATTATCTACTAAATATCTAACCCCCCCCCCCCCCCCAATGACACATTAGGAGGGTATTTATAGGAGGAGTACATGTTGATGCTTTCTTCCTTCTTTCTTCATGTATCGACTCGATTTAAATTCTTTCTCTTTTTCAACGTCGTCTCGGGATTTGTCGATATAAATTTAACTCGTCTTATAGTTTTCTTCATTTATGATACTTGAGTTCTTCGACTTCATTAAACTTCCGTCTTTAGACTTTTTCTTCGATAAATCTTCAGAACAGGCCTTGGACTTCCGTTCTTTTTACACTCTTGATCTTTTGACTTTGTCTTTTCTCGTTTTCTTCGATAAAAGCCCGTGTTTTCCTCCTTTTTCATCTTTTGGTCCTAAAACACAATAAAAACACAAACCACGCATAATTTCGAAATTTATGACATAAAATACACGTTTTGGTTTGGTTATTATTATAATTAAGTGGTCAAAGGATGGGTGTTTTCACACCTATCAGTTACGCGTAATTATGGCGTGTCATCAAAGCATGCAAGGTAATATGTAGTAAAACATACATGACCATAAGGAAAACCAGAATCAAACATTGGTTCCCAAACATAAGCCCAAAACATAAATAAAGTAAACGAAATGAATGAAAGACTAAACAAGCATAAGTATATGAAGGCAAAAGGAGAAGAAGTCTATGGCATCTTCCATCCTATGCACGTCCTCCAAATGCTCAAGTATGTCCTTGGGTACCTGCCGTTTTGGGATATGGAAAGGAAAGTAACGGCTGAGCATAACGCTTAGTGCACGGATATATGACATAGTATGAATGACTGAACATAATAAAGACTTAATAGCAACAAAAATGTATAAGTCCTGGAAAACCTGGTATAACTTAGTAAAACTGGTTTTATAGTTTGGAAAGCCTTATGTTTATCTTATAAAATTTGTTTAACATGTTTACCATTAGCCAATATAGGTCATGAAATATCAGCGTGCATGAATACATGGAGGGGTGACCTCGTCATGCAATTAGAGGGGCTGCCTCTAATTAATATAAGTTTGGGTAGGAGGGATCAACTCCTTTTGAAGGATGAAAGGCACACACCACATTAACCTGAATAATCTGTAAAAACATATAACCTAGGATGCACCCATACGCCCCACATGATAACATAATAATATGGCCAAAAGCTGAAAGGGACGCTACGAGCTATCACTCCGCCGTGGTGAAGTCATAACACTGGTGCCTTTAGTGTTATGGTTATGGTACCTCCATAACTAGGTGAAACTGGTCATGCATATATATGGCTTAGGCATTTATTAAGCATAAGCAATCAAAACATATAAAACATATACTGGGAAAACAGTTGGCTGCATACGGGGAATCCTAATAAGTAAACAATGTCCATACTGAAAGGACGGAGAATCCGTATCTTAAGACAAGTGAACGAAGAAGACGAACGAAAGAGAGTCCTACTTCGATCTCACTAATGCTACATAAATAGTATACGTGTATAAGTATTCTGATTACTGAGTACGTAACTGGTTTGATAACATGTCTTAGCTTATTTTACATGTTCATGTCTTGTTTTACTAATTCTAGCGTTATGTTGTATTTATCATGTATCATGTATATTCTGATTAAATATTACTTGTATTTCTTGTATTATTATACTTGTTGTGTAATAATAAGTAACTTCCTTTAAAAATAGCAGGTTTCCAAAAATAAAAAGTTTCCAAGAATAGAAAGTTTATAAAAATAAATTTACTTTTTAAAATAGATAAGTTTCTAAAAATGGAAAGTTTCCATATTTAGAAATAAGCTGGATTATTAACCTAATAATATAAGCTTAAGTTTTACTGACTAACATTCTAAGTCATGTGATTAATAGTATACTTTATTAATTAATACATGTAAATTAAATAAACTATAGGTTATAAGATTTAATTAAATATAAACATGATTTAATTAAATTAAGTGGTTAAAATACTTAGGTTAAAACATGTATTACTACATATACATACATATATATATATATATATATATATATATATATATATATATATATATATATATATATATATATATATATATATATATTAATATAACCTAGGTCATGGAAATTAATTAATTATAAGTGTTAGGTCAATTCAGTACCTAATGACCTTACTGATGGATTTGAATAACAATCAGCCTAAGTGAAGTATTAAGCTTGAACATAACGAAGTCACTGAGTGAATAGTCACTCAGTGAGTTGCCTTCGAGTTTCTAGACTGAGTCTAAAAGAAATACTCGAGCATTCAGAGACGAAGCCCAATGAATGACTTCTATGACGAAGAAGAAGGTGATGGGTTCAGTGAATTGTGGCAATAGACTCACTGAACCCCATACGATCTCCCTGGAGAAAACAAGCATTCTCCAAGACTGAAGTAAAGGCGGGATAAGTTAAATTGTGACAAGATGAAGTACATCACACAATAAGCGTGACTTACCCTTTTGGGATAGATAGGGTACTGACAAGTGTAATGGACTTACATCTTACTACTTAGAATAGAGTAGGACAAGATACTACACTGTACCAATAAGACAAGAATTGCACATGGGTAATTATTGTCTTCTACCCAACTTTCCTTCTATAAATAGGATGCTTGTAAAAGGAGAGAAAACAAGTTTGTGCACTTAATGCTTTAGACATTCACAAACAAAGTTTTCTCTCCTCCAAATATGATCAAACACTTGAGTTCTAAACTCTTGTTAATATAATCGTCAAGCTTAGAAATTGTTAGGATTGGACTAGCTTGTTAGTGAGGAGATCACAAAACCACACATTGTCTATTCAATCCCTAGTTTAGCTTCGTATACAATAGGGTATATTCTTTAATAAAGCTAAGAGTTAAACGTTGAAAAACCTTTGTGTTATTTACTTACTTGTATTAAGTTTGTTGCATTACTTAACCATGGGTAGGACTATACTTTGTATTCTTAAGTATAGTACTAATTAAAAGGGACCAACAAGTGGTATCAGAGCGGTAGGATTATAAAACTTTTAACCACCGTCTCAAGTTTTTAAAACCTTGATCCATTATGGCTGAAAGTAATGTACCCCAACTTGTTAACAAAAAAGGAGCGAGTTACTCTGTTAACGCTCCTAAGTTAGAAGTTGAAAGATTTAACAAATGGAAGAAAAGAATGCTATGTTATTTGATGGGAATGGAACCTTATTACATAACTTGTATTAAGAATGGTCCATTCAAACCAAAAACAGCAGCTGGTGATGACAAACCTAAAAACCAATGGTCTGACGATGAAAGGAGAGTGGTCAATCAAGACCAACGTCTCAAAAGCATCATAATATCTTGTCTTCCTGACGATATTATGGAGGTTGTCATCGAGTGTGAGACGGACAAAGAGACTTGGATAGATTTTGTTTATAGTTTCGAAGGACCATCTGACATTAAGGAAAATAGGATTATGGACCCGAAGTTAGAATATAACACTTTCAGGGCCAAACCATTTGAAACACTTCCTCAGACTTACACCAGGTATAAAACCTTGATCAATGAGCTAACGAATGACAGCGTGAAACTGTCTAAGAATGAATTCAATGTTGTTTTTGTGAACAGTCTCCCTGAAAAATGGCTTGGTTTTTCTCAAGGATTAAGAAATAATAATCACATACAGACTCAGGATCTTGCAGATATTTACGGGAGATTTATCTATGAAGATAATCTAATAAATAGAAGATATCCTGAGTCCAAGAAGGCCTTAATAACAGACACCTCAGCCAAACCTACCCAAATTGATCATGGCCCCATTACAACTGCTTTTTACTCAAATGCAATTGTTCAAGATTTTAAGGAAACCTCAGATGATGAGGTGGGTGAAAGATCTAGTGTTGAATACATAAGGGATTTAAACAACGAATATCATGAGAGGCCCATGTTGGCAAATACCAAACGCTATATCAAAAGAACAAGATTTGCTGGTAACCAATCCACTGAGGGAGTGGATTGCTACCGATGTGGTAAAACTGGGCATTTTGCTAAATATTGTCTTTCAAAAACTCCATTGGCCTCTTATAAAAATCAAAGTTATTCATCAGGCAATGACAATTTTCAACCCAAGTTTACACCAAAACTAATTCAGGCTTCTCCAATTAACCAAAGTTTTCAAAATAATAAGAAAATTGAGAAAGACTATAGGTCTGAGTACAAAAAGGTTAAAGCAAAACTTGCACTCATGGAAGCTGAACCTACTGTTGCTCAGACTCAAAAGCCTGCTCAGGACGAAGCGAAAGGGCTGGTAGCTGAAACTTTTGATTGGGATGATGAAGACTTGTCCTCAAAAGAGGAGGAAGTCAGGTATCAAGTGTTAATGGCTCTAGTTGATGATGAACTATCAGTTGGAAAGAATCATGCTCGAAATGGAGAATGGGTTGACATCACTATGAGAAAGGTAAACATGATTCTCTCTATGGATGAAGAATCTGATTGGCAAAAATTACTTAAGTATATAAACATTGACTTATCGTTCGTTGAAGAACAGAGATTGAATCTTCTTTCAAAATCTAATAAACTTGTTTTTTAATTAAACAAATGTAGAGAAGACTTATTAATTTTAAAACAAGCCAAACTTGAAGTAGTAGCTGTCAACTTCAGAACACTGAACTTACTAAAATCGATCATGCTCTTCAAGAACGACTTAAGGAAGAAAAACACATCAATGAGAAATGGACAAATAGCTCTACCTTAGCTTCTCAGTGTATAAACAGTCAAATACCTGCCCAAAAGAAGAAAATTCTTGGGGCACGACAACTCACTGAAAAGGCACCTACTAAGGAAATGAGGGAAAAAGCATTTCTCCCTGCCTCAGTTGGGTTTGATCAAGAAATGATTCCTAAGTCGAAAGACTGGGTTGAGATATCAAACCCTGAGAGTGTTTTGCCTAACTTTGATACTGGAAAAAAATTAATTCTTGAATCTCAGGCTATTAATGAAAAACTTGGTCTAAATGAAGAGACTGATAAAGTCAGTAACACTGAAACATCTAGTGTTGTTGAAGACATTCAGACTCCTCACCCCCTTTGAAAAATCTTCAAGGGGCAAGTCCATGTTCTGAACTAATTCTATTGTCTTATCAAGAACACTTACCCAGAGGAAGAGCTGGGTTAGGTTGTATTGAACAAACAAAGCCTGACTCAAAAGTGATACCAAATCACACTGAGTCAGGAACTGTCACTGAGAAAACAACCAAACCTATATCTCCCTCAGGGACTCCTACACACTCAGTCAAATCTACTCCTATTATAAATCAAGAGGATTTAAGTAGATTGTTCCAACTTTTCATGGAAGAGAAGCTGAACTCAGTCTCTAAAACTTAGGGTGAAACATCTGTGTCCTCACAGCCTGAATCATCAGCAAGTAACAAAACTGAACTTGAGTCTTCTAAGAAAGTTAAAACAAAGAAACCCTCCTATGAGCTATGTCACTATACAAATCACACCACTGAAACTGCTTTAGAGTTCTCTATTGAACGAAATGTAAAAGTGAAGATCACAGGACAGCAGATCATGAGATGCACATAGCTTCTATTATAAATACTAAAAGATACAATGCTCAGCCTTACAACTATGGGCCCACCTTACAACAAATCAGAAAATCCAAGGCTAAGCCTTACCCACCATGTACACATTGTGACATTCCTGATCATAGACCTGATGATTGGGTATACTACCCTGAGTGTGAGATTTGTGGAAGCAATAATCACACTACCTCAGGACACAATAGAATAATCATGGTCAGAAGAGGAATGCTAGCTGAGTCATCTCAAAGTACTGAATCCTTAGTCGGACTAAGCTGCAAAACATGTGGAAGCAATGTTCATTCTACCTCAGAGCATGCTAAGTTTGAGTACTTCAAACGAGGTGAAAGACGTCAGGCTTTTCGAGCCAAAGAGCCTACTAAAAAATGGGATCACAAGAGAAACTAATCCACCTCGTTATTTGTGCAGAAACACTTCAAGGAGCCTGTCTGGTACTTAGACAGTGGGTGTTTAAGAATTATGATGTGACAATCTAACATTTTCAGGTAGTAAATTATTTTTTCGTATATTATTTTGAAACTTATTCTTGTGTTGGTTGATGAACTGACAATTTACGGATTTAAATTTGGGCTTACGTGCATAATTTAACGTCCTTTACGACTAAAACGAAAAGCCTAGGATTACGTATTTACGTTCTTGAACTCCGTTTTTTATGAGACAATTTTTATTATATTCGTTTTGTGCCGTTGATTTATAATTTATAAAAACGTTTTCGTAAAACGACCTGAGGGCACACAAATCGAGGAAACTAGAATCGAGGAGTACCCGTAAATTAGGGATGAGACAAAACAAGTTTTTCCCCACCCCCAATATGGGACGGCTAAACAAGCTACACAAACACCTTTAGGTTTCAATCTTACAAAGTAAGCAAGACACATGTCTTGCTTAACTTTGTAAACTAGTTAAACATAAAAAACCACTAACACACAAACCATTATCTCATTTCATCACCTGCAAAACCATTAAATACTCTCTCTTTCTGTTCCTCTTTGCCGTCCAAACTCAACAACAAACACCCTCATTTGATCAAAATTAACCACAATATCTTGTGTTATTCACACATATGATGGAAACCTCTTGAAGCTTTGTTGATTGGTTGTGATTTTAACATCCAAGGAGGAGATTTTCTTGTGTCCTAGGGCTGATTTTTCCACAAGAGTTCTTGGTGATAATTGTAGGATCGTGTTTTCTAAGGATTTAGCAATCTATGATTAATCTATTGATATGGATGGGAAAGAAAGAACTTAGAGAGAGAAAGGTAGAGAGAGAAAGGAGAGAAGAAAGGAAAATGGTTGATAGAATGAGAAGTGTCAAATGCAAAGTGACCAACCCCTCCTAACATGCTAGGATGGGGTTTATATAGCCCACCCTACATGTGGGCTATCTGGGCTATATCGGATCACGAGCCCAGTATCATTGGAGTGACCGATCCTTTATAAATACGTAAAAACGTATTTCCAACAATCTCCCCCAATGGGAGGTCACTCCAAGTTACAATGTCCTAAATAGTCTATTGCTCGTGATCTATGCTAATAATGATGTGACCGAGACTTTCCTTGGAAAAACGTATTTCCAACAATCTCCCCCAAAGGGAGGTCACACCATTTTACAAAATCTTAAACCTAGCATACTATGCTTGAGTCTTCGATCTTGTTCTTGTGAATATGCTGATGAGATCTTTGACTTTAGTCTTGATCATGTTCTCTTGCCTTGACCTTGTGCATTCATCACTTGTGATATTTTCCTCTTCATGACTTCATGATCCACATACTTATACTTTTAGAAATTCTTGAAAGCTTCAGAGTTTGATACAGCGGAAGACTTGACTTTTAGACTTTCTTGAATTTGTTGAAGTATTAAGTGCAGAAAGCATAAGCATGTGTTGACGACTTCTTCTGGATTGAACACCGCAATGCCACCTTCTTGTTACGCTGCATAAGACAGTTAGCAACAAAACATATACACAGATGAAATGGCCTTGAACATTTCATTCTAATTAGGTAACATTTTACCGCCGGTCGGTGAAGACCGTTGGACGATATTAAATATCGTACATGTGGCAGGTAGTTTCAGTTAAGAACCTACTTGACAAGATTTCGCGGGTAAACCCGTTCTCTTTATTCGACCGTCCAAACCTGACTGCGAACATAAAGAGTGAATCATTTGGATAATAATATCCGCATGATTTGAAGCTGTCAATTCATGTTCCTGGAACAAGTGAAATTCAATTAAGAACCGCACCATCGTTGCTTTCCAATTGTCATGAGCTTGATTCGTATAGAATCTTGCAAGATACCTACCAAGTGTTGTTTGAGGTTAACACTAGAAGGATTTCCACTCATCATCGTGAACACTAAGGTATCACTCTGAGTGTTCTGGCAAGATCACTAAGATATTGCGTAGAGGCCAGGAACATGTTTAAATTCATTTAAGAATTAAACCACTGTTGCTTTCCAGTTATCACAAGTTTGATTCATAAAGAATCGCACAAGTCACCTTCTTTTTGATATTCGCTCAAGAAGGATTTCCATCTTCATTGTAAATACTTTCGTATTACTCGGATGTTCAAGCAAGATCATGAAGATTTTGCGTAGGACTCTTAAGATCTTTCTTACTTTTCACAGTGTGTGAAGAAGCAAGGAATTATGAAAGTGTGTCCTAATGAGATATTTTATGATCTCAAATGGCTCTAGACTCAATCGTGAATTTTAGACTTTAGTGATCCGAGGCTGGAGAGGAGTGCCACCATTTCAATACCAATTTATTCGGAGTGAATAAATCAATAGATAATGTGTTGTCTCCATGTGATTAAAACAAATATATTTTGAGAGATATATGAGTTAGCTGGGATGGGTTGTGCATTGCATCACTGGGTCCATGATGTCTATCTTCAATATCAAGCATCATTAAGAATGATCTCAATAGCTAATGAGTTGACCCGATTTTTGCCTAAGTTGTAAGGAGGGCTTCTTTCTTTACACCCTTTATCATTACAATTCTTTTTCATTCTTCAACCCCTTCAATGCTTACCAATACGTTAAGTACTTGGTCGGCATTCAGCTACGTTCACAATCTTTCTCCATCTTTCCTAAGGACTACTATTTCTAGCTATGGAATGTCCTTGGGAAGATTCCTCCGGTTCTAGAGGAATCATTGGACTTTAACCTATCCTACCATCCTTATGTCACCACAATCTTCACCGTCGTGAATACAGATGTTTTGGCTAAGTATATGTCACCATGAAATCCATTTTTAAGTGCAAATCCATTTTGCTCCCCCTTAACATATGCCACGATATCCGAAAACATTTCGCACATGTCGGGATGAGCTAGCACGTTAAGTTAAACCATTTGTGATTAATCATTTCTCATATTAAATCACATTTTCTATCCCATATTAAAAATATTAACCTAATCGATGTTTTTAATATCAATTGATTTAATAGCATTTTAAGAAAAATTTGGGAAGAAAAATACAAATCCAATTATCTTCATGAATTACACAAGCTCCCCCTCAAATTAATGAGGTTGTACTTGAAACGTAAATTAAAATACCTTTTAAACACAAGTGTAAGGTACTTATCACGTGCAAAGATCATATATGATAATGTATTCACAAGATTAGCAATTTATGAGGTTGGACCTGAATGATGGAGAACATCATATGAAATAAGCAGATGGTTCTTGTTCACGAATGTTGGTCACCTCATCAAGTCTGAAGTTATCTCTTGACTCCATTTGTACGATTGATATCGTTGTCTTGACACCAACATGTGAACTTGGCACTTTCGGCGTCAAAGATTCTGAATGCTGGACAATTGCTCCCCCTCAATTATTGACCCGTGTTCTATTGAAAGAGCTATAGTCGTCATTTGAGTAGTCGCATCGTCGAGTATTTAGATATCAATTGTAAATTGCTACGGTTGGTGGAGATGATAACTTCATAAAAACAAGACTTCTCTTGTTTTAACAAATAAATGCACTGAATCGTACATATATTCGTGTTAGATTGTGTTATTACGTAAACACGATCCCTTACATGGTTATAAAGTAAACCATGCCCGAGAAAATGAATTCCCGTTGTTGAGTCAAAGCTTTCCGATGAAATGCTTGACTTGAGTATGAAAAAAGGGTTACTATCTGAAATAATAACAAACCATTTTGAGCATGTTTTAAAACGTTTGAACTTCTGATCGAACTTTATTTACAACCCCGTGTCATTATTGAATGACATTTCTAGTATCGTAAATATTATCTATTCCAGAAGACATGCTCTTTTATCAAAAACATTTTTGAACACACAATTTTGAAAGATTTAGAAAAACCTTTTGAGAAATTCTCGAAAAATTGTGTTCAAAATTTTGAAAACCAATTACTTGAGCTTAAGATGTTGAATATCTTACAAAACGAGCTCAAGTCCGAAAAGTTGTTGAAGGTCTACGAAATCTAAGGATTTGGTAAATGGTGGATTAATCTATTGATAAGATGGTGGAATGGGGAAGAAGGAGATGGTGGTGTAGAGAGAGAAAGGAGAGAAAAGAAAAGTAGAGAGAGAAAGTGAAATTAGATTAATGAAATGTTGTAAATGAATGAACCACCCCTCCTAACATGCTAGGAGGGGTATATATAGCCCACCCTACATGTGGGCTATATGGACTATATTTAGTACAAACTGGATCACGAGCCTAATACAATAATATATCGTTGGAGCGACCGATCCTTCATAAATACGTAAAAACGTATTTCCAACAATCTCCCCCTAAGGGAGGTCACTCCAAGTTACAAAGTTCTAAATATTCTATAGCTCGTGGTCTATGCTAATAATGATGTGACCGAGACTTTCTTTGGGAAAACATATTTCCAACAATCTCCCCCTAAGGGAGGTCACACCATTTTACAAAATCTTATACCTATCATCTATGCTTGAGTCTTCGATCTTGTTCTTGTGAATATGCTTGATGTGATCTTTGACTTTAGTCTTGAGCATGTTTCCTTGCCTTGACCTTGTGCATTCATCACTTGTGAAATTTGCCTCTTCGTGACTTCATGTTCCACATACTTATACCTTTAAATTCTTGAAAGCTTCAGAGTTTGATACAGCGGAAGACTTGACCTTCAGACTTTCTTGAATTTGTTGAAGTACTAAGTGTATGTAGTATAAGCATGTGGTGACGACTTCTTCTGGATTATACACCGCAATGCCACCTTCTTGTTACGCTGCATAAGATAGTTAGCAACAAACCATATACACGGATGAAATGGCCTTGAACATTTCATTCTAATTCGGTAGCATTTTACCTCCTATCGGTGAAGACCGTTGGACGATATTAAATATCGTACTCGTGACAGGTAGTTTCAATAAAGAACCTCCTTGACAAGATTTCGCGGGTAAACCCGTTCTCTTTACTCGACCGTCCAAAGCTGACTGCGAACGTAAAGAGTGAATCATTTGGATAATATTATCCGCATGATTTGAAGCCGTCAATTCATGTTCCTGGAACAAGTGAAGTTCAATTAAGAACCGCACCATCGTTGCTTTCCAGTTGTCACTAGCTTGATTCATAAAGAATCTTGCAAGTTACCTACCAAGTGCTGTTTGATGTTAACACTAGAAGGATTTCCACTCGTCACTGTGATCAATAAAGAGTCACTCTGAATGTTCTGGCAAGATCATATGATAATGCGTAGAGGCCTGGAACGTGTTTAAATTCATTTAAGAATTAAACCACTGTTGCTTTCCAGTTATCACAAGTTTGATTCATAAAGAATCGCACAAGTCACCTACCATGAGCTTTTTGATATTCGCTCAAGAAGGATTTCCATCTTCATTGTAAATACTTTCGTATTACTCGGATGTTCAGGCAAGATCATGAAGATTTTGCGTAGGACTCTTAAGAACTTTCTTACTTTTCACAGTGTGTGAAGAAGCAAGTAAATATGAAAGTGTGTCCTAATGAGATATTTGATGATCTCAAATGGCTCTAGACTCGATCGTGCATTTTGGATTTTAGTGATCGGAGGCTGGAGAGGAGTGCCACCTTTTCAATACCAATTTATTCAGAGTGAATAAACCAGTAGATAATGTGTTAATCTCTGTGTGATTAAAACAAATACCTTTTGAGAGATATTTGAGTTAGCTGGGAAAGGTTGTGCATTGCATCACTGGGTCCATGATGTCAGTCTTCAATATCAAGAATCATTAAAAATGATCTCAATAGCATATGAATTGACCCGGTTTCTGCCTAAGGTTGTAAGGAGGGCTTCTTTATTTACACCCTTTATCTTTACAATTCTTTTTCATTCTTCAACCCCTTCAATGCTTACCAATACGTCATAACTAGCACCTTGTTGTGATTGTTCCAGTGCTAACTTAAGTACTTGGTCGGCATTCAGCTACGTTCACAATCTTTCTCCATCTTTCCTAAGGACTACTATTTCTAGCTATGGAATGTCCTTGGGAAGATTCCTCCAGTTCTAGAGAAATCATTGGACTTTAACCTATCCTACCATTCTTATGTCACCACAATCTTCATCGTCGTGAAATAAATGGGTTGCGGGTAAGTATAAATCACCATGAAATCCATTTTGAAGTGCAAATCCATTTTGCTCCCCCTTAACATATGCCACGATATCCGAAAACATTTCGCACATGTCGGGATGAGCTAGCACGTTAAGTCAAACCATTTGTGATTAATCATTTCCCATATTAAATCACATTTTCTCCCCCATATTAAAAATATTAACTCAATCAATGTTTTTAATATCAATTGATTTAATAGCATTTTAAGAAAATTTGGGAAGAAAAATGTAAATCCAATTATCTTCATGAATTACACAAGCTCCCCCTCAAATTAATGAGGGTGTACTTGAAACGTAAATTAAATACCTTTTAAACACAAGTGTAAGGTATTTAACACGTGCAAAGATCAATATATGATAATGAATTCACAATATTAGCAATTTACGAGGTTGGACCTGAATGATGGAGAACATCATATGAAAGAAGCACATGGTTCTTGTTCACGAATGTTGGTCACCTCGTCACGTCCCCGAGAAAAGTAATTCCCGTTGTTGAGTCAAAGCTTTCCGGTGAAATGCTTGACTTGATTATGAAAAGCGGGTTGCTATCTGAAATAATAGCAAACCATTTTGAGCATGTTTTAAAAGTTTGAACTTCTGCTCGAACTTTATTTACAACCCCGTGTCATTATTGAATGACATTTCTAGGTTCGTAAATATTATCGATTCCAGAAGACATGCTCTTTTTATCAAAACATTTTTGAACACACAATTTTGAAAGATTTAGAAAAACCTTTTGAGAAATTCTCGAAAAATTGTGTTCAAAGTTTTGAAAACCAATTACTTGAGCTTAAAATGTTGAATATCTTATAAAACGAGCTCAAGTCCGAGAAGTTGTAAACTTCCCGTTGTTAAGGATAAGTTTATCATCGGCGATAAACTTTCCTTTTATCTGAAGAACGAGTCCTAAGCTGACATTTACTTAGAAGTCGTTTTCATGAGCTTGAAAACTTTGACTGTTTTAACGGAAAGCTCATGACCGAGAAAGGTTAATTTCTCGTTATGAGGAAAAGTTCTCTTATTTAAAGATACACTTTCCTTTCTGAGCTTAAAACTTCGAATGTTTTAATACAAGCTCATGACCGAGAAAGGTGAATTTCTCGTTAAGAGGATAAGTTATCATAAAAGATAATCTTTCCTTTATTTTAAGTTCGAGTTACAGTCTGACATTTAATTGTAAGTCATTGTGCATGAGCTTAAAAACTTCGAATGTTTTTATTATTAGCTCATGCCCGAGAAAAATTAATTTCTCGTTGTAAGGATAAGTTTATCATCGGCGATAAACTTTCCTGCCTCTGAAGAACGGGTTATAGACTGTCATTTATCTATAAGCCTTATACACGAGCTTAAAACCTTTGAATGGTTTTAGAATAAGCTCGTGTCCAAGAAAACTTAATTTCTTGTTAAGAGGGTAAGTTATCGTTGCGTGGATAAACTTCCCTGTCTCTGAAGTCCGGGTCGTCGTCTGTCATTTAACGAGGAGCCATAATGCATGAGCTTAAAAACTTGGAATGTTTTTTATATAAGCTCATGCCCGAGAAAAATGAATTTCTCGTGTTTAGGATAAGTCATCATCGGGATGAACTTTCCTGTCTTTGGAGATCGAGTTACAGTCTGTTATGTGACTGTAAGTCCTTTTTGCAACTTAACCATGAATCCCCTGAGACATTTGTTTCTCTGATATCTACTTCTTCAGCAACCAAACTCTAAGAGTGTCCTTAGTTGAACGGTATACAACGATTGGACCGCTTCATTCTTTTGGAACATCAACTTTGGTACCTGCAATCTCATTAGGAATTTGCATGCTTTGACGTGGGTTAGCGATATCAATTTTTGAAGCACGTGGGGGTTCACAGTTGGCTTTACTTGTGTCAGAGGCGACCTGAGTAGATGATTCACTTATCTTAGCTGGCAAACGTTTCCTTTTATAGAAAATCTTAAGTTTAGGCTTAAGTGAAGTATCATCTTTATCAATTTCCTCCCTAGTAGTCTTAGAAGAAACGGAGACTATCCTAGTTAAAGGGCACTCGTTTCCTACAAGAGTGAAAGTTCTACCAGTGGGGCGCCAATCTTTACCAAAGGGTTTGATTTTAGCTATCCACTGGGACTTAATTCTAGCACGGGAGTTCACCTCATCAAGTAATTTCTTGACACAAGCATCATGATTTGCCGTAAAGACACATTTTCTACATGTTTTACAAGTAGCATATTTAATGTCCGAGTAAGATCTAGAATTCCTAGATGATTGATTGATGCTCCTAGGATGTGACATGCTACGGTTAGCAGTGTTGGGTAATCTAGAAGGCATCTGACTAGGTTGGACATAGCTATCTCTTACATGTGTCTTTTGAATAGCTTCCCTTTGACAAAAATCATGGCGCATATCAGTTGAACTAGTTCTAGACGTGTTCATTGAACTATTCTTAGAGAAACTAGGGGCAATCATGTGATGAGGTCTTGCTAAAACTGATTTAGTCACATTAGGCCTAGTTGGTGGAGTGACTGTTCTAGAAATATGACCCAAATCAACTTGGGAGGCAAACCGCGGTCTCGAGGATAGTGGTCGCTCGGATCTAAATGCAGTAGGTTGTCTGACAATCGGTTGTATGACAAACTGATTTGTAGGCGGTTTCCCCAAGATTGATGGTTTTTCAAGCTTAGTGTCCACACTAGGTCCTCTAGTTTTCCTTAACTCGTTTTTCAACGCAGCTATAGCAAAAACCTTTTCCTGAACTTGAGCTTTTAAGGTCTCATTCTCTTTGAGCAATTCATCTTGGGATGCCAACTTAGATTCAAGCAACTTAATTTGTTTCAAAAGATTATCCTTTTCAGCTTTAGAATCTAAAACTATTTGATCCAATTTTCGTTCAAGAACAACGTTTGACTTTTCAAGTTTTTCAAAATATGTTTCATATTTCTCCGTTTTCTTTGAAAATTCAATTTTGGCATCCTCAAGCTCTTTGGATTGCTGAGCGAAAATGGTTTCAAGCTCTTCAGTCCTAGACACAGAATTGGTTAATGAAGCAGTCGTAAAACTATTAGCAGGATTGTTAATTAGCGCATTCATTTCAGACAACATATGAAGAATATTATCTGTACCTGACATGCTACTTGGTTCCCGTTTTCCTCCTGATTCTTTTCTCTTGTGGCTGCTTCTTGTATCGTCTTGCAATATATGCAATTTTCCCTCTTAAAAACAGCCTATTCGGAAAAAAAAGCCTATTCGGAAAAAAACAGCCTATTCGGAAAAACAGCCTATTCGGAAAAACAGCCTATTCGGAAAAACAACCTATTCGGGAAAACAGCCTATTCGGAAAAATAGCCTATTCGGAAAAAACAGCCTATTCGGAAAAAACAGCCTATTCGGAAAAACAGCCTATTCGAAAAAAAAACAGCTTTAAATCCGATTTTTGATCCAAAACCACAAAAAGTTTTATGATTTTTACCAAAATAAGCTAAACCCAATCCTTATCAATCAATCCCAATAACAAAAACACCAAAAACAACAAGATTCAAGATTGATTTTTTCTAAAGATCACTAATTGATTCAAAAACTAAAAAAGCAACACAATCCTTACCTTAAATCACCCCATAGCTCTTGATACCAAATGTAGGTCTACGAAATCTAAGGATTTGGTAAATGGTGGATTAATCTATTGATAAGATGGTGGAATGGGGAAGAAGGAGATGGTGGTGTAGAGAGAGAAAGGAGAGAAAAGAAAAGTAGAGAGAGAAAGTGAAATTAGATTAATGAAATGTTGTAAATGAATGAACCACCCCTCCTAACATGCTAGGAGGGGTATATATAGCCCACCCTACATGTGGGCTATATGGACTATATTTAGTACAAACTGGATCACGAGCCTAATACAATAATATATCGTTGGAGCGACCGATCCTTCATAAATACGTAAAAACGTATTTCCAACAGTTGTAAACTTCCCGTTGTCAAGGATAAGTTACCATCGGCGATAAACTTTCCTTTTAATTGAAGAACGAGTCCTAAGTTGACATTTACTTAGAAGTCGTTTTCATGAGCTTGAAAAACTTTGAATGTTTTAACGTAAAGCTCATGACCGAGAAAGATGAATTTCTCGTTAAGAAAAAAAGTTCTCTTATTTAAAAGATACACTTTACTTAATGAGCTTAAAACTTGGAATGTTTTAAGACAAGCTCATGACCGAGAAAAATCAATTTCTCGTTACGAGGATAAACTATCTTTAAAGATAAGCTCTCCTAAAATTGAAATCCGTATTTCCAACAAAGTCATTGTGCATGAGCTTAAAAACTTCGAATGTTTTTATTATTAGCTCATGCCCGAGAAATAATTAATCTCCCGTTGTAAGGATAAGTTTATCATCGGCGATAAACTTTCCTTTATTTGATGCACGGGTTATCGTCTGATATTTAACGATAAGCCATATACACGAGCTTTAAAACCTTTGAATGGTTTTTGGATAAGCTCGTGTCCAAGAAAACTTAATTTCTTGTTAAGAGGGTAAGTTATCGTTGCGTAGATAAACTTCCCTGTCTCTGAAGTCCGGGTCATCGTCTTTCATTTAACGAGGAGCCATTGTGCATGAGCTTAAAAACTTGGAATGTTTTTTATATAAGCTCATGCCCGAGAAAAATTAATTTCTCGTTGGTAGGATAAGTTTACCATCGGCGATAAACTTTCCTTTCTTTGAAGATCAAGTTATAGTCTGTGATGTGACTATAAGTCCTCTGTGCATGAGCTTAAAAACTTGGAATGTTTTTGATATAAGCTCATGCCCGTGAAAAATTAATTTCTCGTTGTGAGGATAAGTTTATCATCGATGATAAACTTTCCTTTCTTTGATGAGAGCGAGTTACAGTCTGTTATGTGACTGTAAGTCCTTTGTGCATGAGCTTAAAAACTTGGAATGTTTTTTATATAAGCTCATGTCCGAGAAAAATTAATTTCTCGTTGTGAGGATAAGTTTATCATCGGCGATAAACTTTCCTTTCTTTGCTGAGAGCGAGTTACAGTCTGTTATATGACTGTAAGTCCTTTGTGCATGAGCTTAAAAACTTGGAATGTTTTTGATATAAGCTCATGCCCGAGAAAAATTAATTTCTCGTTGTGAGGATAAGTTTATCATCGGCGATAAACTTTCCTTTCTTTGATGAGAGCGAGTTACAGTCTGTTATGTGACTGTAAGTCCTTTTCGTAAGCTTAACCATGAATCCCCTGAGACACTTGTTTTTCCGATATCTGCTTCTTTAGCAACCAAACTCTAAGAGTGTCCTTAGTTTAACGGTATACAACGATTGGACCGCTTCATTCTTTTGGAACATCAACTTTGGTACCTGCATTCTTATTAGGAATTTCCATGCTTTGATATGGGTTAGTGATATCTATCTTAGAAGCAAGTGGAGGTTCACAATTGTCTTTTCTTATGCTGGAGGTGACCTGAGGAGATGATTCACTTATCTTATCTGGTAAACGTTTCCTTTTATAGAAAACCTTAAGTTCAAGCTTAAGTGATGTATCATCCTTATCAATTTCCTCCCTAGTAGTCTTAGTAGAATCGGAGACTACCCTAGTTAAAGGGCACTCGTTTCCTACAAGAGTGAAATTTCTACGTGGGGCGCCACATTTTACCAATGGGTTTGATTTTGGCAACCCATTGGGATTTAAATCTAGCACGGGAGTTCACCTCATTAAGTAGTTTCTTGATACAAGAATCATGATTTGCCGTAAAGACACATTTTCTACTTGTTTTACAAGTGGCATATTTAATGTCCGAGCAAGATCTAGAATTCCTTGATGATTGATTGATGCTCCTAGGATTAGACATGCTACGGTTAGCAGTGTTGGGTAATCTAGAAGGCATCTGTCTAGGTTTGAAATTCCTATCTCTTACTTGTGTCTTTTGCTTTACTTCCCTTAGACCAGATTTATGGTGAACGTCATTTGAACTAGTTCTAGACGTGGTCTTTGGACTATGTCTAGGAAGACTAGAGGCAATCATGTGAGTAGGTCTCTGATGAGACTGTAGTTATACATAGTCTCATCGTCTAAATCGGGCTTAAAATGTTTAAAATATCATCAAAATACCCAAATATATGCTTGTGTTTGTTCATTGTGTATTTTAGGTACGGATATTGAGAAATCAACAAAAGATCACAAGAATCAAGCAAAAAACGAACATGGGAAACGAAGCCACACAATGAACCGGACACGATTGATGATTTTTCAAAAATGCCCCTCAAGTTTGAAGATTGTACAAGATTGGTCCCTCAACTATTAAGGACTTGTCAGTTTATACCCTTGTAAAACTCCAAAATTACATTTGGGTCCCTAAAATATCAAGACATTACAAGAATGGCCCTTGAAGAATTTTAAATTACATATATGGTCCTTATCTAAAGTTTGTGAGTTAATGGTGCCAAAAATGACAACTTGTGTAAACTTATACACAAAGGATATGGGTACAATTGCTGTTAAACTTCAAATGACACCAAAATGGAACTTGAGGGGGTTGTTTTGCCAAAGTACATACCCATACCCAACTTAAGCCCAAATTAACACCATGTACCCAAAACCCAAAGCCCAATCCCATGTAATACCAGGTGTGTGTATTAAGCATTGGTCAAAATTTGGTCAAAACTTTCTAAACGAGCCTAACACTTCATTATACCCTCATAACAGATTAAACCATAGTATTTATTCATCCCCAACCTCTAAACCCTAGTAAATTAATTACCCAAAATCAAAGGGTTAATTAAAATTACTAGTACCTTATTGCTATTCACCCATCACCAAACATTACTCCCTGCCCAGAAAACGACATCTCTTAACTTGTCTCCCCAAAGCAACACCCTTTCACGTGTCACTGTACACTTTGACTACATCAACAGCTCAACTGATTTTCTTGCTCCCTACGTGTTGATAAACGCTCAAGATCATCCAAGACCCCTGCTCAATCACATGGCATCCAAGACTCGAATTCAAACTTGGGATCAAGAGGGAATCTTCTCAGCATCTTTGAAGGGCATATATGGAAACTCACTCACAGATTAGGGTTTATCTCTCACTTGTATAAATAGAAGTAGAATGGCAGCTAGAATTTTTGTTCCAATTTTTCTATGATTTTTGTAAGATACAAATTCTAATAGAAGATTGAGTTCCATTTTTCTTTCTCGCAATTTAAATACCTACACACTTTAAATAATCTGTCCAATTTACATTTTCTTGCAACATTTAATTTTCCAAAGTTCGTTGATCACTCAAACACGTTTTGGTTTTGATAAGTTACTGTAGCGCAGCTTATTTGTGGCTCATTTGACACATAAGCCACAAGTTAAGCTTTTTAGTTGGTTCATCCTGCTGGTTACGAGGAGGCAGTTGGGTTTTTCCTTGGTGTTTCATTCGGTTTCAAGAAAGATTGGTTTCGGTTGAAAAGTTTCTGAGATAAGCTGATAAGAAGGGGTATAAGCTGATAAGAGAAGCTTTGGTGGTTACTTGGTGCGAATAAGCTATAAGAAAGTTGAGTTGAGGTGCTTGTGAGATTGTTGGTTAAAGTCAAGAAGCTTGGACCCAAGTTGTAAGTGATTTCCTCCTTTCTATTGTTTTTTTTCTAGCCATAAAACTGCTTTTGTTATATCTTATTTGCCTATTCCGCTTATCTGATAACTTATGTGTTTTTCTGCTTGTTAACTGGTTTACTTTTATGCTTATTTTACATTACTGCATTCATTTTATATGTTGTTCTTATTCTGCCTATTCCCTTGTACGAATTTCAAGTTCTATGTTTACATAGTGTTTGGCATAGCTTTGATCTTTGTCGCTAGTTTAGATATAGGTATAAGATTTAGTTACACTTTGTTTTTAAGGTTAGTAATAGCTTAACTCTGCATTTACTTTTCTTTGAAACTCAAAATTCAAAAAAATCAGTTGTACTTTAGGTTTATGTATAAACATCACAGTTTCATAAATTTCAGTTTCTTGGTTGATACTGTTGCTTAGTTTGAGTCTTATTTTACTTGTTTGAATGTTAGTTAAGGATTCTAGTATTTCACTTGTAGTTTTGATGTCAATTGCTTAAAGACAGTGCATAATAGCTCATCATTTACTTTAGTTTTAAGCCTAATGCATCAACATCAATCACAACCAGAACTTGGGGTTTTAGCTTACGAGATTAGGTAAATTCTTAGTTCATAGGGTAAGTGTTATCTCTTCTCAGTTGGAATTGCATTTATGCTTATTGGGAGCTTATCTTAGCTTATCCTATAAGCTTAACTTTAGCTCATTTTGCCATTTAACACTAATTGTCTACTGTTGGTATGTTGTGATTCTTGCTTGTGCACTCACTGTGAGCTTTATCTTTTAAATCCTTGCGTAAACTTTATAGTATGTAGAATCTTTAATGTTGTGATTGTGTCACAACTTATCGCATAATCCGTGACTTGTTGAATACTTGCAAACAAGTAGCAGCAGTAGGCACTTTGTTTTGTGCTCGACTTGCACAAACATCACCCACTGTGACACTTCTTGAATCAGAACGCAGCCTAAAATCGTTTTCTGTGTGAGTGTGTTTTGAAGAAGGCTTATTAGTGCTTATTGGTAAGTTATAAAAAAAAAGTCAAAACCAAAAAAAAAAAGAGGGAAAGATTAAGGTATAAGGAGTGTTTGTTTGCTTGCGCTAGGCCACTGTTAGATAAATCTTGCCTTGTCATGGGGTGTCGTAGGTTTTAGAAAAGCATATAAACCCACTGTATCAACAACGAACCAGCAACCATCTCAGCGACATTTCTCTGTTACTGTTTATAGGTTGCGTAGGTTTGAGTTTTCGGATTTGAGGTTTGTATTTTGGTACACGCATAGTATAAAGTTAGGTTCAGTTATAGGACACTTAATAGTTAGATTTTAAGAGGCTTTGGGTTGAATTTGGGCTCAAAGATCTCACTGTGTGCAAACAGAAACCCCACATCTATCCTTTTTTGATTCTTCTTTGCTGAATTCTGTCGAGTTTTGGTTGGCATTATGTGCAATTTGTTGAGTCTATTTGTTTAAGTTTGACTCCTCACAACCCAAAGGTTGTGAGGGTGCCGTTTGTGCCCAAAAACGCCAAGAAATAAGCTTAAAACAAGACAAATCCGAGCAAAAATAACCCCCTGTATCACAGAGAGTGAAATCAGCTTTCGCGACACTTTTTGACACAAAAAAGTGTCGCTTATAGTTTTGGGAGGGAGGAGGACTCTAATTTGTGACAGTTTTGTGACACAAAAAAAAGTGTCACATAAGCTTTGGGAGGGAGGAGAACTAGTGTAAAAAAAAGTTATTTTAAAAAAAAAAGTCATTTAATACTTTAAAAAGAAAAATCATTTAAATAGTTTAAATTGTTTTTAATTCATAATAAAAAATATAAAAGTCAAAAAAATATAATTTTTTTTAAAAAAATTTCTTTTATCATATAGGACGTAGGAAAAATAGATTTGCTTTTGTATAGTTTTAATTTCATAATTATCTTTTTATTTTTTTTTATTTTTTTTATTTCCTAAGATTATTTTCATTTTAAAATTTAAAAAAAGTCATAAAAAATAGAAAAAAGTTTAGAAAAATTTTCAAAAAAATATTTTTAGTTTTTAAATAGCATAAACTAGGTTTGAAAATAACAAAGTTTGAATTTTGTTCTTTTCTTAGTTATTTTATTTTTTAGGATTTTTATTTAAATTTAAAAATTAATATAAATTAATTTAAAAGATTTCAAAATTTTTGGTTTTCATATTTTTCTTAATTAGGTCTTTTAGGATATTTTAGTGATTTTTAATTAATTTTTAGGTTAATTTTTCGTTGGGTCGCGTTTTCACGTTCGCGCGTTTCCGACCGTTTTTAGCGTAATTCGTCTACATTTTCTTTTCTTTCTTTCTTTCCAAAACAAAATCACTCAAATTAATAACGTCTAATATTGTTGGCTAAACACCATACCTCCTCGAGAACGAACTCGATTATCGGTATTTGCGTTTTTCCTAAAACGTACGTACTAATACTTACCACGACTTTGGTTTTTGCTTTCTTTTTTCTAAAAGATAGTAAGCAACTAAAAACACCGCATCAAAAATGGCGCCGCTGCCGGGGAGGTGTGTTTAGCCATATTTATTTATCGTTTTTGTTTGAGTGTTTACGTTTTATCGTAAATACTACTTTTTATTTTTCTATATTATTAGCTATACAAGTAAATACGTGTTAAATTGAACTCAATTAACACAAAATCGTTTTCTCGTTTTATTGTGTATAATATGTTGTATTTACGTAGAACAATTAACACACAATAGTTATCCAAATACGCGAGAAATCGCACCTCAATAGTTGAGCGTTCCGGTCACTATTGTTGTATCGAATTCAAACGAAATCAAAGGCAAAATAGATAAATACTCTTAATTGGTTTAATCTCGATAAATACAAACTATAAGGTGGGTATAAGGCGGTTGTATTTCACGACCTAAGGAAAAAAGGCTCTTAAGTGCTTCGCGCCGCCTCGTTTTCTCCGCTCGCTTGTGCGTATTTTGAAAGTGACGATTAATTAGGGGTTTGCCAAATCAAGTATTATTAATCTATTTTTGTGAGTTTTAATTATTGAACCTCAAAACGTTTTGGCATTCCGCCAACGTTTCAAAGTCGACGAGGGTCTTTACTTCACGTAATTACCTTCATTCTTCTTGGATTCATTAATCGAGACCTTTGATTAGTGGATAATTTTTGTAGATTAATTTCTACGTAATACACCAAAATTCCAAAAAAAATTAAAAGACCAAAAACACAAAAATAATCTTCTCATTTTCCCTCTATTTTCATAATTCTCTTCTTGAACCCTCATTTGTTTAATTCTCGATTACGATTTTCGCGTTACATCATGTCGAATGATGGTTACTATTCGTGTCCATATTGTGGAGGACCGCCCGATGGTGGTAATTCTTATAATTGCGAGATCTTAGGAGGAAGGGAGGGTTATATCTACAACTCTCCTCAAAACAACAATGGTGACGGATTTCAATCATATGACCAAGGTCACCAATCGTCTTCGTTTTATTCGTCGAATGATTCGTCTTATTATTGTGATAATAATCAAGACGATGAAACGAATCAAAACGCCTATGGTTACGAATTCCAATCATATGACCATACTCCACAACCGCCCTCGTCTTATTCATGTGATTTTTGCGGTTTGGAGCACGATTTCGGATTTAGTTGTATGAATAACTATAATGACCACGAACCGAATCCTAATTTCTATGACCAATCTTCGCAATACCCACCGTCATATTCATGTGAGAATTGTGGAAACGAACCTCATTATGGATATGATTGCCAACCGATGAATCAAAATACATCTTTCGACAACCAATTCAACGGATTTGACGAATCACCTCCACAAAATATGAATTACAATTGTAAGAATGGGAATTTTTATCCACACAGCGAACCGGATTTTTCTCAAAATCTGTGTTGCGACAATTGTGGGGGGCCTCACGATACTTATTCTTGCCAACCAATGCATTATAATGAACCCAATTCATACTATAATTCCGGTTTTGATAATTTTGAGGCCCCACCATACGATCTCGAACACCAAAATTCTCATGAGACAAGTAACGAGAGACAAAATTCCTTTGGCGCTTTCTTACAAGACCATGAAGAAGAATTCTTGCAAGGTGTGATGGACATTTTTAGAAGTATAAGGGGAGAGATTGAAATGGAAAAGCAACGAGTGCAAGCGTCAAATATTGATACTTATGCCTCTACGTCTCTTGAGATTCCATATGATTACCAATACGACGATGATGATAGCGATGTTTTCAATCTCGACCCCTATCATGTAAAAACTACTCCTATACCCACTTCGGAAACCGATGCCTCTCTAAGTATGGGGGAGACGAATCTTAGCACTAATCCTAGTGTCGAGAACCCTATTCCAATCCAAAGTGAGCCTACGGTTTCTTCCGAAGATGAGGTATGTGATTTTGCTCTCGATGAATTTTTCTACGAAGATTCTAACGAGGCAAATCACGGTAGTGAGTGTGAATCGATTTCTTGTGATGATGTCTCTCCCATTGACACTTCGGGGAGAGAATCAACGACTTTTTCGAACCCACTTTTCAATGACGATGATTTTTCCGCTAGTGATGACGAGGACGTTCAAAATACCGATTTTAAAATCTTTTCGAACCCTTTATTCGAATTTGATGACGCGTTCATTTTTGGTGACGTAAATCCTCTCTTTGATGAGACGTTCGAGGACATCGAGAGTGAGGATTCTAAGGATCCAAAACTCGATGAGCCGGATTTGCTAGTCACCCACCCGACGTCTCACATGGTTGAGACTACTTTTTCTACTCATGATGTTTCCATTCTCGTGGGGTTCACCAATGGACCGCCTCTCGATGAGAATGAGGATTTTAGTGAGGCTCTTGCCTTCGATCCGGGGGGAAATTTTGAAACTCCAATTTTGAGAAATTCTCTTTTAATTTTACCTTCGTTTCAAAGTATCCCTACCCATCCCCTCGGATATGATGAGTTTACCTACGTCGTAAGGAGTTTTCTTCCTTACAAGACGTATCCTCCGGCTTTGCGTGTATTATTTTCAACAAAATGTGAGGATACGATCTTCGATCCCGTTATAAAGGCTTTGCCTTTATTCACGGTTGCTTTTGGGCCTTGATTACATGTAAGTCCCACCAAAAATGACCGAACCATGATTATCCCTAAATGATCACATTTATGGGGATTCGAGTTGAGCTTTTGACTCGGTTATCAAAAACAAGGTGCCTCGTGGGGGAATTCTCATGCTTATCCTTGTAAATATTATTTCTTTTTAGTTAACCTAATGTGAGGGGATTTGTGCCCTTCCAACCTTTGTTCCGTGGTTGTTTGTGAATTGTGGTTTTTAGATTATCATATTCACGATTGGAGCCTCTCGTGTTCGTTTTATGGGAGCACTCGATCGTTTGCTTTGAAGACTTTCTCAATATCCATGATATATCCTTTGATGTTCTAACCTTAGGTTTTTAGCACACTTCATAAACGGCTTTAAATTTAACGGTTACACCCTTTCCATGCTAGATTAAGCATTCGACTACGTCTCTAGTATGGGGGTGTTTTCACCCCTAGACTCGAAACATTGAGGACAATGTTTAACTTTAGTATGGGGGGTGAATAGATACTTGCCTTGCCAAACCTTCACGCTTTCCAAAGTTTATCTTTTTGTCTATCGTTTTGTTGCAAAATAAGGCAAAAATGGCCAAATTTTAAAAAATTTCTTGCTTTTCATATGTGTTTAAAACACGAATGTAGGTTTTCCGATAATGAGAATAAGAGTAATTTTTTACTCGACCGTGCGTGTTGAGCACTTAGCTTCGATTCCTTAACTTTTTAGGCTAAGTCACTTAAATGAGGACGAGAAATGATAGAGTTATTTATAAGTCTCGTAATCGTCACGATCTCATGTGTAGTAATTATTAGCTTATTCTCCCCACGCTTTTGCATAATAAATTGTTAATAAATATTGATTTGGCGGTTTAGTCACTAATGTTGGTTTCTAATTTGTTTTAGTAGCTTCCATGTAATTAAATTGGGAAAACATTAAGGTATCGCCAGCGTCACGGTTTTGAAGTATTAGCACCCGAATAATCGAAAGCTTCACCTAATAATAAGATTTCAAGTGCTCACCTAAATTAAGCAAAAATTTGAAGCTCACAAGGCCGAAAAATCTATGCCCAAATTGAAAGTGAATCAAGCCTTAATCTTCGAAGCTTTAAAGATCCAAAATTTGCTTTAGCGTGAGGATATACGTCTTTGGCTAATAAAACCACCGATGAGGCGGATAATAAAAGGCTAAAATAAAAGCTTCATGGCGAAGTTGAATAAAAGATGGAGGTAAACCAAAGATAATAAGGCCCTTCCGTTAGGGGGCGTATAAAAGTCTTGGTAATAAGTCTCATGTTCAAAACCGTTATAAAACTGTGTTTATCGATCCTTCTTGTTGACTTAATTTTTTGACATCGTTGTCTATTAGGGTGAATTACTAATTTAATGATTTTGGTTACACCGTTAAGACTCTATTTTTAGACTTAATCTCTATTCGCGCATAAGTCAATAATGTATCCTCGTGATCATTAAGATAAAATAAAATATAAGAGATACAAAGTAGGAATAAGGGAGTTTAGGTTCGTAATTAACACTCATGAGTAATGATCGTGTTACTAACTTATAATGACAATGATCTCGTTGCACGCTTGGCATGGAATTGGGTGAAAATCGAGGACGACGAAATTATTTCTAACGAAGCATTCACGTGTTCTTGTTCTATGATCCCAAAAGTCACTTAATCGTGATGAAAACAATACATTATGTCTAAAACGCGTGTAGTAGTTTATTTAAATTTATGTCTTCAATAAATGTCATCATAAAACGAATTCTGGAAGTGCTATGATACTTAATTCTAGCATTGCGTGGGGACACGGCAATGGTTTAGTATGGGGGAGTGATGAGTGTTGATGCAAAAGTTGGTTGATCCTTGCTAGACCCGAATTAGGCTTAATTCGGGTTGGCTGGGTACCGGCTCCTGCACCAAGTGAATCGTCTGGTTGGGATCCTGCACACTAAACAACACGCGTTAAGCTTACCGTGGGAGGGTTTCCCACGATTAGACTCCGGCGTGAGAGTAAGTAATCGATTTAGGGTTATATGTGAGTTTAGAGAGAATTGTGATACCTTTGTAGAACCCTTGGGAGTTCCTTTTATAGGCAGTGAAACCCTAGTGGGCTTTCACTGATCCTTCGGCCCCAAGGAAGAGATAAGCACCAGAATTAGAATGATTGCTATCTTCTAATTCTGGTAGTGAATATCCTCTCTTATTGGGGTAAAGATATTCCTAGACAGAATATTATTCTGTCTCACCCTATGTCGGCCGTGTCTGTCGTACCGGGCCGTGGGCCGCACACGTGCGTGCGGTTACTGTTCATTCAAGCCCATAAGCCTGACTGACTTCATCCCACCCATATGTGATGGGCCGGATGCGGGTAGTACCCGCGGGCCGGGTTCATGACCCGGCTGGGGACTATACGTCATCAATGAGACTGTAATTATACATAGTCTCATCGTCTAAATCGGGCTTAAAATGTTTAAAATATCATCAAAATACCAAAATATATGCTTGTGTTTGTTCATTGTGTATTTTAGGTACGGATATCGAGAAATCAACAAAAGATCACAAGAATCAAGCAAAAAACGAACATGGGAAACGAAGCCACACAATGAACCGGACCCGATTGATGATTTTTCAAAAATGCCCCTCAAGTTTGAAGATTGTACAAGATTGGTCCCTCAACTATTAAAGACTTGTCATTTTATACCCTTGTAAAACTCCAAAATTACATTTGGGTCCCTAAAATATCAAGACATTACAAGAATGGCCCTTGAAGAATTTTAAATTACATATATGGTCCTTATCTAAAGTTTGTGAGTTAATGGTGCCAAAAATGACAACTTGTGTAAACTTATACACAAAGGATATGGGTACAATTGCTGTTAAACTTCAAATGACACCAAAATGGAACTTGAGGGGGTTGTTTTGCCAAAGTACATACCCATACCCAACTTAAGCCCAAATTAACACCATGTACCCAAAACCCAAAGCCCAATCCCATGTAATACCAGGTGTGTGTATTAAGCATTGGTCAAAATTTGGTCAAAACTTTCTAAACGAGCCTAACACTTCATTATACCCTCATAACAGATTAAACCATAGTATTTATTCATCCCCAACCTCTAAACCCTAGTAAATTAATTACCCAATATCAAAGGGTTAATTAAAATTACTAGTACCTTATTGCTATTCACCCATCACCAAACATTACCCCCTGCCCAGATAACGACATCTCTTAACTTATCTCCCCAAAGCAACACCCTTTCACGTGTCACTGTACACTTTGACTACATCAACAGCTCGACTGATTTTCTTTCTCCCTACGTGTTGATAAACGCTCAAGATCATCCAAGACCCCTGCTCAATCACATGGCATCCAAGACTCGAATTCAAACTTGGGATCAAGAGGGAATCTTCTCAGCATCTTTGAAGGGCATATATGGAAACTCACTCACGGATTAGGGTTTATCTCTCACTTGTATAAATAGAAGTAGAATGGCAGCTAGAATTTTTGTTCCAATTTTTCTATGATTTTTGTAAGATACAAATTCTAATAGAAGACTGAGTTCCATTTTTCTTTCTCGCAATTTAAATACCTGCACACTTTAAATAATCTGTCCGATTTACATTTTCTTGCAACATTTAATTTTCCAAAGTTCGTTGATCACTCAAACACGTTTTTGTTTTGATAAGTTACTGTAGTGTAGCTTATTTGTGGCTCATTTGACACATAAGCCACAAGTTAAGCTTTTTAGTTGGTTCATCCTGCTGGTTACGAGGAGGCAGTTGGGTTTTTCCTTGGTGTTTCATTCGGTTTCAAGAAAGATTGGTTTCGGTTGAAAAGTTTATGAGATAAGCTGATAAGAAGGGGTATAAGCTGATAAGAAAGTTGAGTTGAGGTGCTTGTGAGATTGTTGGTTAAAGTCAAGAAGCTTGGACCCAAGTTGTAAGTGATTTCCTCCTTTCTATTGTTTTTTTTTCTAGACATAAAACTGCTTTTGTTATATCTTATTTGCCTATTCCGCTTATCTGATAGCTTATGTGTTTTTCTGCTTGTTAACTGGTTTACTTTTATGCTTATTTTACATTACTGCATTCATTTTATATGCTTGTTCTTATTCTGCCTATTCCCTTGTATGAATTTCAAGTTCTATGTTTACATAGTGTTTGGCATAGCTTTGATCTTTGTCGCTAGTTTAGATATAGGTATAAGATTTAGTTGCACTTTGTTTTTAAGGTTAGTAATAGCTTAACTCTGCATTTACTTTTCTTTGAAACTCAAAATTCAAAAAAATCAGTTGTATTTTAGGTTTCTGTATAAACATCACAGTTTCATAAATTTCAGTTTCTTGGTTGATACTGTTGCTTAGTTTGAGTCTTATTTTACTTGTTTGAATGTTAGTTAAGGATTCTAGTATTTCACTTGTAGTTTTGATGTCAATTGCTTAAAGACAGTGCATAATAGCTCATCATTTACTTTAGTTTTAAGCCTAATGCATCAACATCGATCACAACCAGAACTTGGGGTTTTAGCTTACGAGATTAGGTAAATTCTTAGTTCATAGGGTAAGTGTTATCTCTTCTCAGTTGGAATTGCATTTATGCTTATTGGGAGCTTATCTTAGCTTATCCTATAAGCTTAACTTTAACTCATTTTGCCATTTAACACTAATTGTCTACTGTTGGTATGTTGTGATTCTTGCTTGTGCACTCACTGTGAGCTTTATCTTTTAAATCCTTGGGTAAACTTTATAGTATGTGGAATCTTTAAATATGTGATTGTGTCACAACTTATCGCATAATCCGTGACTTGTTGAATACTTGCAAACAAGTAGCAGCAGTAGGCACTTTGTTTTGTGCTCGACTTGCACAAACATCACCCACTGTGACACTTCTTGAATCAGAACACAACCTAAAATCATTTTATGTGTGAGTCTGTTTTGAAGAAGGCTTATTAGTGCTTATTGGTAAGTTATAAAAAAAAGTCAAAACCAAAAAAAAAAGAGGGAAAGATTAAGGTATAAAGAGTGTTTGTTTGCTTGCGCTAGGGCACTGTTAGATAAATCTTGCCTTGTCATGGAGTGTCGTAGGTTTTAGAAAAGCATATAAACCCACTGTATCAACAACGAACCAGCAACCATCTCAGCAGCATTTCTCTGTTACTGTTTATAGGTTGCGTAGGTTTGAGTTTTCGGATTTGAGGTTTGTATTTTGGTACACGCATAGTATAAAGTTAGGTTCAGTTATAGGACACTTAATAGTTAGATTTTAAGAGGCTTTGGGTTGAATTTGGGCTCAAAGATCTCACTGTGTGCAAACAGAACCCCCACAGCTTTCCTTTTTTGATTCTTCTTTGCTGAATTATGTCGAGTTTTGGTTGGCATTATGTGCAATTTGTTGAGTCCATTTGTTTAAGTTTGACTCCTCACAACCCAAAGGTTGTGAGGGTGCCGTTTGTGCCCAAAAACGCCAAGAAATAAGCTTAAAACAAGCCAAATCCGAGCAAAAATAACCCCTTGTATCACAGAGAGTGAAATCAGCTTTCGCGACACTTTTTGACACAAAAAAGTGTCGCTTATAGTTTTGGGAGGGAGGAGGACTCTAATTTGTGACAGTTTTGTGACACAAAAAAAAAGTGTCACATAAACTTTGGGAGGGAGGAGAACTAGTGTAAAAAAAAGTTATTTAAAAAAAAAGTCATTTAATACTTTAAAAAAAATCATTTAATTAGTTTAAATTGTTTTTAATTCATAATAAAAAATATAAAAGTCAAAAAAGTATAATTTTTTTAAAAAAAATTTCTTTTATCATATAGGACGTAGGAAAAATAGATTTGCTTTTGTATAGTTTTAATTTCATAATTATCTTTTTATTTTTTTTATTTCTAAGATTATTTTCATTTTAAAATTTAAAAAAAGTCATAAAAAATAGAAAAAAGTTTAGAAAAATTTTCAAAAAAATATTTTTAGTTTTTAAATAGCATAAACTAGGTTTGAAAATAACAAAGTTTGAATTTTTTTCTTTTCTTAGTTATTTTATTTTTTAGGATTTTTATTTAAATTTAAAAAATAATATAAATTAATTTAAAATATTTCAAAATTTTTGGTTTTCATATTTTTCTTAATTAGGTCTTTTAGGATATTTTAGTGATTTTTAATTAATTTTTAGGTTAATTTTTTCGTTGGGTCGCGTTTTCACGTTCGTACGTTCGCGCGTTTCCGACCGTTTTTAGCGTAATTCGTCTACATTTTCTTTTCTTTCTTTCTTTCCAAAACGAAATCACTCGAATTAATAACGTCTAATATTGTTGGCTAAACATCATACCTCCTCGAGAACGAATTCGATTATCGGTATTTGCGTTTTTCCTAAAACGTACGTACTGATACTTACCACGACTTTGGTTTTTGCTTTCTTTTTTCTAAAAGATAGTAAACAACTAAAAACACTACATCAGTCTTGCAAAAGCTGTTTTAGTCACATTGGACCTAGTTGGTAGAGTGACTGGTCTAGAAAGATAAACCATATCAACTTGGGAGGCAAACCGCGGTCTCGAGGATTGTGATCGCTCGGATCTAAATGCAGTCAGTTGTCGAATGAACTGATTTGTAGGCGGTTTCCCCAAGATTGATGGTTTTTCAAGCTTAGTGTCCACACTAGTTCCTTTAGTTTTCGTTTTTCAATGAAGCTATAGCAAAGACCTTTTCCTGGACTTGAGCCTTTAAAATCTCATTCTCTTTGAGCAAGTTATCTTGGGATGCCAATTTAGATTCAAGAAACTTAATTTGTTTCAAAAGATTATCCTTTTCCGCTTTAGAATCTAGAACTGTTTGATCTAATTTTCGTTCCAGAACAACGTTTAACTTTTCAAGTTTTTCAAAATATGTTTCAAACTTGTCAGTTCTCTTAGAAAATTCTAGTTTGGCATCCTCAAGCTCTTTTGATTGTTGAGCTAAAATCATTTCAAGCTCTTCAATCATAGAAGCAGAGTTGGTTAATGAAGCAGTCATAAGGCATATATCATGGTTTTTAGCATTTTGATCATTCTCTCCCCCATTATGACGCACATCGGATGAATCAGAAGTGGAATCACCCTTTTCCATCCCATGTTGATCATAGGTGGGTTCTGAGTTCTCAACATGTTGTAGATCATTGTGAGATTCAGTATTCAATTGTATCTCAAATATTGGCTCTTCGTCATGCATGCTTGAGTCACGTTGTCGTGATGCAATAACGCTGCTATCATCTTTAACCAAGGCGGTCTCCATTGAGTCATCCGTAAGACCATTTTTCTGCTGTGTCATCTGCATCGTAGATTCTTGTATTCCACTAGTATGCTCTGGTTAAAGTTGTGAATTTGCATAAATCGAAAGTGCAATAGATTTCATGAACTCGAGCAATCTATCCCTAAAGTCTTTAACGTCGATATTTGTGTCTTTAAGGAATGACTGGCAGATCATTGAAGCTTCAACCTTGGCAGGATTAAATTGAAAGAACCTCGAAAAATGTTGCACTAGAACTTGAATTGAATGTGAGGATTCAATTTGATTAATGTCTTCTTTGTTGATCTGCTCTAGTAGTTGGTTAACTTTGAGGAGCATTTGGTGGACGAAAATGGTACGATCTTGACCGAAGAGTGTCACAAATCCGCTTCCTTCTTTAAGTAGAGATATGTTAAACAGATGGGACCGAAGTAGTCGAAATAAAGTCATTCTACTTTCTCTAGCTTTAACTTTCATTTGATACGAATCTCCCTCTTTAGATGGAAAATTCAACGAATCCATTGAATGAACATTGACGTTAAGGATTAGTGATTGATGAAAAAACCGTCTTCAATAAATAATAATATCCGACTATATCCGTAGACACTAAAACTAAATCCCGTCACTTTGTCTTAAGATGCGGTCACAAAAACTTTTTACCCGTTTAATATTTTACCACTAAGGTTCTTTCGAAATACCCACCTCAACGCAATTTACCAAATCCAAATATGTCAATCGACAAAATATACTTAACTAAAAAGTTAACTTTAAAATATATAAATTTAAAAAGTTAACTTAATTGATATCAATTGGATTTGACAAAAGTGATATGTAAATTATCTTAAATTGAAGTTGTATATATATAAAAAAAACTTAAATTGAATTTGTCAAAAGTTATTGTACCCACGTGTTGGATTACCAAAAATCACAAAGCAGAAATGTTAACTCCCACACACGTGGCAACTACCCACACTCGACTTTTTAAAACATGAGAAGTCACTTCTTCTTGTATCCTCCGTCTCACAAACCTAACTTCGCAATCCTAATCTTATCTCTCTTTCTTCCATACCCTAACCACCCCTAAACTAAAATTACTCCGCCTCTTTTTTTCCTTGGTATAATCAAAATCAAAATCAATCAGTTCTAACAAACATAACAAACAATGGCGGAAAACGTTGAAATCCACGATCTCCAATATCTCCTTTCATCTCCTGATCGAAACCACCTCATCCGCAACAACGGCGATAATCGATCCTTGCACGACTTAAAAAAAAATATCGAACCAAACACCCTTTATTTTCTTTGAACCAAACACCCTTTATTATGCGTCGTACTCGTCGAAGGAACCAGAAAGTCTTCAAGATCTTAATTTATGAGGTCTCGGGTAGGTATTTCTTTTCGTTTAATTGTGTGTTTGGATCGATGATGGTTTTGGATGGAAACTCAGATCGAGTCTTGTGTGGGTTTTGTCGAGGGTGTGAGTCTGTTGAGTTGAAGTCGTGATGTGTGTTGAAGTTGTGGGTGAGTTGTGATATCGAGTCAGTCGTGTGGGTGTGTGGGTGTGGGTCGAGTGGGGTTTTGAGTCAGTTAGGTCAAAAGTTGTGTGAGTTTTTATGAGTCAGTTGGGTCAAAAGTTGAGAGTTTTTGTTGAGTCAGTTGGGTTGTGGGAGCGAGTGGTGAGGTGTTGTTCGAGTCGAGGGAGGTTGGGTGAGGTGTTTGTCGAGAGTGGTTTTTTTGTTCGAGGATGTGGGAATTTTTGAGAGTCGTTGGAATAAGAGTCCTGGTTGAAGCGAGTGCGAGGGGTGTCGAGGGTTGTGAGGGGATGTGGGTGAGAGTCTGTTTTACTAAGTGTCGAAGTAGAGTTTGTTTTGGGTTGAGGTGAGAGTAGAGTCGAGTTTGAGGAGTCAAAATGGTTTATTGAGGTTGAGGGGTGAGGCTGTTTTGTGTTCGGGTCAAAATGGTGAGACGAGGGTGTTGTCTGTTTTTGGTCAAGAATGTTTAGGTCTAAGTTTTGTCTGAGTCTAAGTGTTTGTGTCGCAATATTTAAAAAGAAACAGTCATCGCAATATTAATAAAACGTCCATCGCAATGTTCAAAACTTACAACCCATCGCAATATTTATCGTGTCTTGCATCGCAATGTGTCAAAACACTTCCATCGGAATGTAGCGAAAAAATTTCGGCAGAGTTTCGTCTCAATGTCCCTTAAGCCCGTCGGAATCCACGATTGCAAAGTACGATCGGAATCCACGTCGGAATAAGGTATCGGAATCCTTTAATCGCAAAGTAGAACCCGAGGGTTATTGCGATCGATAATGTGCAAAACTCATACTTTCCGATGGATGTGAAAGACGTAAAGTACAAATCTGGAAACTTGATGAATACGAGAAAAAAATGATATGCTAGACAAGACAAAAGTTGATCGTTGATGAAGACAAAAGTTGAAAGAAAGAAAAGAAAAAAATAAAAAAATTATACTGATCCTTTTGTGACAATAAAAACTAATATATTTAAAGAATGGAAAACTAAATAAAAAAATTTGATCCGTGACCCAAAAATAATAAGATAAACTTTACCAAGACAAAAAACTTTACCAAGACAATAGATTAAAAAAGCGCCAATCCGAAGAATCAACCATGCTCTTGATACCAATTGTAGGATCGTGTTTTCTAAGGATTTAGCAATCTATGATTAATCTATTGATATGCATGGGAAAGAAAGAACTTAGAGAGAGAAAGGTAGAGAGAGAAAGGAGAGAAGAAAGGAAAATGGTTGATAGAATGAGAAGTGTCAAATGCAAAGTGACCAACCCCTCCTAACATGATAGGAGGGGGTTTATATAGCCCACCCTACATGTGGGCTATATGGGCTATATTGGATCACGAGCCCAATATTCATTGGAGTGACCGATCCTTTCTGAATACGTAAAAACGTATTTCCAACAATAGGTGATCTTGAAGATAGTTCTGGTGTACCTCAAAGTGTTGTCATCCAAAGTCAAGTTATAATCTTGGTTGGTAAACAAGATCATTCTTCCCATTTTCATTGTTATTTTTGTAAATGTAAAATGTATTTTCTTTCCTAATGTATATGTATATGATGATATATTATGATAAAAATATTGTGTGGGGATCATGTGTTGATAAACTTGGTTAAAAAGATTGAAAACTACATGTAAAAGTGGTAAATCTTGCTTAAATAAGTAGGTTGTATAAACACAGTAAAGAACCTTATGTTAAACTGATAGAATGGCATAGATGAATTAATATACAGTAAGTATTAATACTTGTACACATGTGAGAGTTGGCCATGCAATGGAATCATTATAATGAGTTAGATATGATCAAAACAAAATTGAAGTGCAAATCTGAGTAGTCCATTTTGGACGGACTGTTTGGGACATTTAGAGTTAGATTGAGCAGTATCTAAAACTAAGTTAACTGTAGCACATAATATGAGGTTTATGTCATCCAAAAGTGAGATTTTATCTCCTTGTAGAACTCAAGATATGATAAAAATGGTAAAAGTGAAAATAAAAATCAGATTTGTGAAATAAAAGTATATAGTATAATATTAGCACTCAAGTAAATATAATATAAAATGTAAACTTAAAACCCACTAACTTATATATTACATATAATTAAGTATTTACATTATGAAATAAATGATACATTTTATAAAAATGGCAATTTGATAAGTTTTATAAGTTATAAAAACTATAAACATGAGGTTTACGTCTTTTCGGCTAAAACCATAAATTAACGTTTTCGTCAATTAAAACTTAGACGGCTGGACCCGTATAATGTAAACTTTTTATAACTCATATACTGATATATAAGTACATATTACAAGTAAAAACCGATAAAACCCGATCTTTAAAACATATGGACATTAACGGGCCAAATTAGCCTTATTGGACTATTAACCCAACTAATTTGGCTAAACACTTATGAACTTACTTAACCCACTTGAGCCCAACATGTAAGTATAGGACTGATGTTAAAAGTGTAAAATGGACTAAAATAAGGTAATGGGCTTATAATGGGCTTATTGGGCCTTGACAAGTAAGAAGATAAACTAGTAAAATTAATATGAAAATTTACTAACAGATAACACTATAATGAGTAAATAAAGTTGTACAATCCCACTTGATCATCATAATATTTATAAAATCATCATATGTATACATAACTATTATTTTCATAAAGTCATTGGACAAAAGTCTAAGACCGAGTATTATTTATATAGGTTTCCGTGATTGAAGCACGCCCGTAGCCGATAAATAGCCTTTCATAATCAACATGAGTTCATAGCCTCACACTATTTTAAATGTTTAATAAAATGATTTGTAAACCCGCGAGGGGGATAACGTGGTAGTTTTTTTTATAAAAATAGAACACAAGTAGTCCCGATAGTATGCTTAATGATATGGAACCGAATGATGTTATGACCCAATAAATGAGATGAAATGGATTATTAGTAGTTAGGTTATGTCACTTAAAGTCCCATTAACATGAATTGTGAACTACCAGGATTTGGTAGACGCTTATGCATATGATAGTACTATTTGGGGAAGATCACCCCAGTTTGCGCCTTGACGGTTGATCCCAGTCGTACCACATTGATTGGTAAGCGAATTTATGTATGAGCAGATTTACATAGCGTGATTTTTGTGACGACACGCTAACTTAGATGGGCAAAACATTTGTCGGGTTCGCGGCCCATTGTTTGTGATAGTAAGGTAACAATGCCATGCGGCTAATAATAATCCAATGCAATCCAATGTAATCCAAAAATGATACAAATAACGATAATAATGTTACCTATAATTGTAATATTGAGGCTACGGTCTCATGGACGACTTAAAATATATGCTTTGATTTATATATTGCCTGACTAGCAATACGAGGACTTACTTCTAATATTATACTTGTATTCTGATTTCAATGATTGTTTTATATAACACTTTTATTAAACTCTATGAATTCACTCGGCATTCACTGATATGATTTTTGCTTGTTTTTATCTCATGTGCTTGAAGGTAATTCGGATGGAGATCGACTCTGATGGCCCACATAATAATAAAACTGTTCATTCGATTATATGTTTTGTAAACTTAATGACCTGTATAATTTGGGACCTGTTGTACACTTGAAACTTTTATTTCGAATGAATGTATGTTAAACCTTGTACAACCATTTTTATGTGTTGTCTATGATTGGAGTTATTGTGATATCCCGTAACACTCTAAAGACTCTTCCGCTGTACCGATATGAAATGTGAGAGTGTTACAGTTTGGTACCAGAGCTCTTGTTATAGAGAACGAAAGATTTTAAAAATCAAGGTTTTGAACAAAAATTTTCAAAATCTTTTAACTATAAACATTTTGACAAAATATTTGAAAAATCTTTTGACTATAACGGTGCCAAAGATCTTCGACGTTACCAACAAGCCTTATTGAGAAGATATATATTTTGATATATATAATTTAATTTATATATATATGTATATATCGTGGTTTAAGTATGTAACTGTTTAATATTTATTTTTTATGCTAATACGAGATATATATAAATGCATTATGTCATGGCTGACCCTAATATTCGTGTAGAGAACCATGCTATTCCCGAACCAAATGTAGATGATAACCCTTATTTAGAATTAGTGGATTATGATGTAAATGCGGATATGGACGATGATCAGGAGGAACCATTTGAGGATCCCGAGCCCGAGATAGGACTAGGAGATCAGATTGCCCCTCAGGTTGATGTTGTAGAGAGTGAGAATGATATTGTTGGTATTGAGAATGATGATGAGATTGGGATAGATAATGTAGATAATAAGGATGACGATGAGGATGTCGAGGAGGAGATAGGTATAGATGATGAGGTTGATGATGATGATGAGGCTGAGCTTATTTTCCCTTATGATGTAGCGGAGGATCAGACCTTACCCCCTCCAGTTTATTGGTCTGATTCTGAGATTGAGCTACCTAGACATAAATTGTCTGAATCGTCTAAATCTGATTCTGAATCAAAGGATGATCAGGATGATGATGCACCTGATGGTACTGATGGTATTGCTACTCGTAGACATGTGATAGGAGAATTGTCTAGGGTTTGAGAGGCTACTCATATTGATGGTCTTGCACCTTGGGCCTTGAGACGTGATTTAGATGCTTCCCGTTCTCAGGGTAGTATGACAGAGGTTGGATTAGATGTTGTTCAAACTCATGTTTCTTATTTGGAGTCAAAGACTAAGGTTGGTGAGAAAGAGCGGGAATTGCTTAACTTTGATTTGACTGATGTAGAGCGTGGTTTGAATGAGGCTTTTAGGAGGTTATGTGTGTTGGAAAGTGGCGAGTTTGCTAAAATGAAAAAAAAGGTGAATACTATGGAGATTCAGTTGAGTATAGCTCGTGCGATGCGTGAGAAAGCTGAGAAAGAGTTGAACATATCTGTTGGTTGGAACAATAGATTTTATGCTGCGATGGTTGAAAGAGGAGTGATTCGTAAGCGCCCAGCTAAAGATGTGTCTTGTGATCGTCCAACGAAGATACCGAAGACGATGGATGATGGACCATCTGGCGGTTCTCAGTAGACCAGTCTATCTTTAGTAGTGACCTTTGTATCCTTTTTACCTTTTGTAACTTTGACTGAACCGACTTATTATTGAGTAGATCTGGCACAAATTTTGGGCATGTATAGTGCTACAAAACTTTGATATGGGATGTAAATTAAGACAATTCGTTTGTTTCTAATCCAATGAAATATGTATCTTGTCTTGAATTTCATATTGTGCCTTATTTGTATTTTGATTATGAATTCAATCCATTTTATATGAATCCCTTGTTGGGCAAATGCTTAATACTTTGAAATTGTGAAATTATAGAACCATGCCGCCCAAGAAAGCTGTGACTGAGGATGATGTACGTAGGATTATTGCGGAGCAAGTTACCGTGTCTATGACTGAATTTATGGCAAATGCTAGAAATGGAGCTGGCAGTAGTGGAGCTGGCAGTAGTGGAGATTGCGGTGGTGGATCTGGCGGTAGTGGAGCTGGCGGTAATGGAGCTGGCGGTAGTGGAATTGGTGGAACTAATGTGAATGTGAATGATAATAATATGAATGCTAATGCTGGAGGAAATGTAGGAGGACTTGGACCTAATGCACCTGAAATCGGTGGTTGTACTTATGTGACGTTCATGAAGTGTGAACCTCTACCTTTGAATGGAACTGAAGGTGCTGTAGGATTAAGCCAATGGATTGAGAAGATTGAGTCGGTGTTTCGGATTAGTAAGTGTAGGGAGGAAGATAAGGTGACTTTTTCTATGGCTACTCTTAAAGGTCGTGCGTTAACTCGGTGGAACGGGAGAATTGCTTTCATGGGTATTGATGCTGCTAATGCTACTCATTGGGCTGAAATTAAGAAATGGATGACTTTGGAGTTCTGTCCCCGTAGTGTAATCATTAGGTTAGAACAAGAGTTGATTCATTTTAGAATGAAAGGTGTGGACATTGATAGCTACACAAACGGATTCCATGAGTTGGCCTTGCTGTGTCCTCGATTGGTGGAACCCGAAGAGATCCGAATTGAGAAATATATTAAAGGGTTAACCAAGAACATCCGAGGGGACGTGACATCATCAAAACCACTGCCATTGACGATGCTGTTCGAATGGCTTACCAACTCATTGGGCAAATAATTCAGGATAGGGAAGATGAAGCCCGTACTGGTGAGAAAAGAAAGGGTGATGGCGATCGTTTAGATAGAGGTGATAATATGAAGAATTTCAATCTCCGTCAGAACCAGAGAAAGGGGAATGCAAATGCTCTTACCAACAACACACCGTGTAATGATGAAAAATGTCCTAAGTGTGGCAACAAGAGGCATGCTGGCGACTACTAGAAGTGCTGAAATTGCGGAAAGCTTTGACACAAAGTTGAAAGCTGTAAGAAGGGAATCATTTGCTTCAACTGTAATGAAGAAGGTCATAAGAAGTCGGATTGCCCTAAGTTGAAAGCTATTGTACCTTGAAGAAACCCCCAGGGTGGTGCTTATCAACTTGGAACAGTCGAGGTGAAGAAAGAGGATCCGAATGTCGCTACTGGTAAATTTTTACTCAACAATCATTATGCTGTTGCTTTATTTGATTCGGGTGCTGATAGGAGCTTTGTATCCACTAAATTTAGTGCCCTTATTGACATTGAACCTGTTGAGATAAATACCAGTTACGAGGTTGAATTGGCTGATGGTAAATTAGCGAAAACTAATAAGCTATTAGAAGGATGCTCTCTAAATCTCTTAAACTATTCCTTTCCTATTGATTTGATATTGATAGAATTAGGTAGTTTTGATATTATCATTGGTATGGATTGGTTAACGTTGAATAATGCTACTATTTTATGTGGAGAAAAGAAGGTTAAGATTCCTCTTAGGAATAGGACGTTAGTAATTGATGGTAATCGAGGTGAATCCCGTTTGAAAATCGTTTCATGTATTAAAGTCCAAAATTACATCAGGAACGGTTGCGAGTTATTCTTAGCTCAAGTGACCAGGAATGAGTCTAAGGAGAAACGATTGGAAGATGTACCTGTTATCTGTGAATTTCCTGAGGTATTTCCTAAAGATTTACCCAGACTTCCACCGATAAGGCAAGTTGAGTTTCGAATCGATTTAATTCCTAGTGCTGCACCAGTGGCACGTGCGCCTTACCGATTAGCACCTTCTGAATAAAAGGAATTATCTGAAAAACTTAAAGAGTTGTTTGATAAAGGTTTTATTCGACCAAGCTCGTCGCCTTGGGGAGCTCCAGTCTTGTTCGTTAAGAAGAAGGATGGATCTTTCCGTATGTGCATTGATTATAGGGAACTGAATAAGTTGACGATTAAAAATCGATATACTTTACCAAGGATTGATGATTTGTTTGATCAACTACAAGGATCAAGTGTGTATTCTAAGATAGATTTGCGGTCCGGATATCACAACTTCGCGTCCGTGAAGAAGATATTCCTATAACTGCATTTAGAACTCGTTATAGACACTATGAATTTCAAGTAATGCCATTTGGGTTAACTAACACACCTGCGGTCTTCATGGATCTAAGGAATCGAGTGTGCAAACCCTACTTGGACAAATTTGTGATCGTGTTTATTGACGATATTCTAATCTATTCTAAGAATGAAGATGAACATGGAGAACATTTAAGGATTATCTTGAGTTTGTTAAAGGATGAAAAGTTGTATGCTAAGTTTTAAAAATGTGATTTTTGTTTAGATTCTGTGCAATTTCTTGGTCATGTGATTAACAAAGATGGAATCCATGTTGATCCTGCAAAGATTGAAGCCATTAAGAATTGTTCTACACCGACAACGCCAACGGAGGTGCGACAATTTTTAGGATTGGCTGGCTATTATAGGCGATTCATTAAAGAATTTTCTTTAATAGCTAAACCCTTGACTAAGCTTACCCGAAAAAATAAACCTTTCGTTTGGGGAAGTGAAGAAGATGGAGCATTTCAAATATTGAAGCAAAAATTATGTAGTGCGCCAATTCTATCATTACCCGACGGAAGTGAAGATTTTGTAGTATACTGTGATGCATCTCTTAGAGGTTATGGAGCTGTTTTGATGCAACGAGAAAAAGTAATAGCTTATGCTTCTAGGCAATTAAGGAAGAATGAGGAGAATTATACTACTCATGATCTTGAGTTAGGAGCTGTAGTCTTTGCTCTTAGGTTGTGGAGACATTATCTGTATGGCACCAAGTGTACGGTATTGATAGGTGTGTAAACACCCCTCCTTTTTAACACTTAATTACAATAATAACCAAGCCAAAACGTGTATTTTATGTCTTTTATGTCAGAATTATGCGTGGTTTGTGTTTTTGTTGTGATTTAGGACGAAATTGTGAAAAGTGGAGAAAACACGACATTTACGGGCTTTTATTGAAGAAAAAGATGAAAGATGAAGTCGATAAGTCAAGAGTGCAAAAAGAACGGAAGTCCAATACCAATTCTGAAGATTTATCGAAGAAAAAGTCAAAAGACGGAAGTTTATCAAAAGCCGAAAAACTCAAGTCTAATTTATTGAAGAATTAAAAGACGAGTTCAAAGAAATCCCGAGCCAAAAGTCATTAAAGTCCAAGATTAAAGAAGATTTAAAGGCTTAAGGACTAATGGTGCAATTAACAAAAAGATTAAGAAGGAAGGGCCTAATGATGCAATTAAGAGAAAAGGAAGGAGGGGAGGAAGCTTCCTAATCCTCCCCTATATATAGTTTAGCTAATTAATCATTTTTCTTTGTTAGCTAATTTGACAAATTAGTTCTCCACTTTATTTTATGCACCTTTAATTACTTGTCATTTTAAATACATGTTTTGCACCTTAATTATCCTTTAATTTCCAAGTAAGTGTTTTTAGTTTTCTTGCTTTTATCTTTATTTATCTTTGATCAAGTTTACTTTTATCAATCTCATTCTACTCTTCTTCTTTTTGATTCGGTTCCAATTTCGGATTAAGCAAGTTTTTGCTTAATCTATTTGCTTATTTGATTAAAAGTTTTGTCTTTTCTTTTTCCTTTCAAGTTTTCATACGAAATAGCCATAAGCTTGATAATCTTATGTGCTTATTTGGTATTTAACTTAAGTGTTTTCAAAGTTTTCTTAAAAGTTTAAGTCTTTTTAATTTTAGTTTCTCGTTTTTGTTGATTTCATACGTTTTATCTTTGATCTAGTGTTTTTATTTAGCTTATTGTCTTTTTATTTTGCTTATTGTCCTTGAAAAGTTAAGATTTTTGAGCTTATTTTCGTACTTTTTGAGTTTTCCTAGTTTTTAGGATCTTCTGGTAAGATTTCGCAATTAATTCTTAAATTCGCAATTATTGCGAATTTGTACTCCTTGGCCTATTGCGAAATCTTCCCTGGTGATTGCGAAATCAAACCTCCACAATTTCGCAACTATTGCGAAATTGTGCCTTCCAAAAGTTGTGAAATCTTCTTTGTCAGCATATTGCGAAATTGTATCAAAGTACAATTGCGGAATTGTCCCTTGAACCAGCATTGCGAAATCTATCCCTGGTCATTGCGAAATCTTAGATTTCAATATTGCTGATTTATTTGGTTTTGGCAATTGCGCATTTAAGTTATAATTTCGCAATTATTGCGAAATTATGTACAATTTCAAAATTGCGGAATTGTTCCCCTTTTTGCGAAATTAATTCAGCTTTTATTTAATTGCGAATTTTATTGTTTTTATTTAGTTTTAATTTTTAAATTTATTTTTCCCGCCTTTTTACTTAATCGCACTTTAAGATTACTTGCCTTAGATTTATTTTAGCATTGCCTTAGTTTAAGTTTTAGTTGCGTTTTAAGTTCTCCTTAGATAGATTTAAGTTTACGTTATTTACGTTTAGTGCCTTTTAATTTTAGTCACGCTTTTTAATACTTGCACCATTTATTTTTAGTTAGACTTAGATTTACTTTAACGCACGTTTACTTTAATTGTTTTGCACCCTTTTATTTAAAATCAACAAAAATATTTGTTTCACCAAAATCAACTGAGTCGTACTTTGAACCAGAAATCAATTCGTTAAGATACCGAGATCAACAATTGAACCTAGCAAAATCTAGTTAGAAACCCCTCCTTTTTACCACATAATTACAATAATAACCGAGCTAAAACGTGTATTTTATGTCGGAATTATGCGTGGTTTGTGTTTTTGTTGTGATTTAGGATGAAATTGTGAAAAGTGGAGAAAACACTGCATTTACGGGCTTTTATTGATGAAAAAGATGAAAGATGAAGTCGAGAAGTCAAGAGTGCAAAAAGAACGGAAGTCCAAGACCAATTCTGAAGATTTATCGAAGAAAAAGTCAAAAGACGGAAGTTTATCAAAAGCCGAAAAACTCAAGTCTAAATTATTGAAGAATTAAAAGACGAGTTCAAAGAAATCCCGAGCCAAAAGTCATTAAAGTCCAAGAATAAATAAGATTTAAAGGCTTAAGGACTAATGGTGCAATTAACAAAAAGATTAAGAAGGACGGGCCTAATGATGCAATTAAGAGAAAAGGAAGGAGGGGAGGAAGCTTCCTAATCCTCCCCTATATATAGTTTAGCTAATTAATCATTTTTCTTTGTTAGCTAATTTGACAAATTAGTTCTCCACTTTATTTTATGCACCTTTAATTACTTGTCATTTTAAATACATGTTTTGCACCTTAATTATCCTTTAATTTCCAAGTAAGTGTTTTTAATTTTCTTGCTTTAATCTTTATTTATCTTTGATCAAGTTTACTTTTATCAATCTCATTCTACTCTTCTTCTTTTTGATTCGGTTCCAATTTCGGATTAAGCAAGTTTTTGCTTAATCCATTTGCTTATTTGATTAAAAGTTTTGTCATTTCTTTTTCCTTTCAAGTTTTCATACGAAATAGCCATAAGCTTGACAATCTTATGTGCTTATTTGGTATTTAACTTAAGTGTTTTCAAAGTTTTCTTAAAAGTTTAAGTCTTTTTAATTTTAGTTTCTCGTTTTTGTTGATTTCATACGTTTTATCTTTGATCTAGTGTTTTTATTTAGCTTATTGTCTTTTTATTTTGCTTATTGTCCTTGAAAAGTTAAGATTTTTGAGCTTATTTTCGTACTTTTTGAGTTTTCCTAGTTTTTAGGATCTTCTGGTAAGATTTCTCAATTAATTCTTAAATTCGCAATTATTGCGAATTTGTACTCCTTGGCCTATTGCGAAATCTTCCCTGGTGATTGCGAAATCAAACCTCCACAATTTCGCAACTATTGCGAAATTGTGCCTTCCAAAAGTTGTGAAATCTTTCTTTGTCAGCATATTGCGAAATTGTATCAAAGTACAATTGCGGAATTGTCCCTTGAACCAGCATTGCGAAATCTATCCCTGGTCATTGCGAAATCTTAGATTTCAATATTGCTGATTTATTTGGTTTTGGCAATTGCGCATTTAAGTTATAATTTCGCAATTATTGCGAAATTATGTACAATTTCAAAATTGCGGAATTGTTCCCCTTTTTGCGAAATTAATTCAGCTTTTATTTAATTGCGAATTTTATTGTTTTTATTTAGTTTTAATTTTTAAATTTATTTTTCCCGCCTTTTTACTTAATCGCACTTTAAGATTACTTGCCTTAGATTTATTTTAGCATTGCCTTAGTTTAAGTTTTAGTTGCGTTTTAAGTTCTCCTTAGATAGATTTAAGTTTACGTTATTTACGTTTAGTGCCTTTTAATTTTAGTCACGCTTTTTAATACTTGCACCATTTATTTTTAGTTAGACTTAGATTTACTTTAACGCACGTTTACTTTAATTGTTTTGCACCCTTTTATTTAAAATCAACCAAAAGTATTTGTTTCACCAAAATCAACTGAGTCGTACTTTGAACCAGAAATCAATTCGTTAAGATACCGAGAACAACAATTGAACCTAGCAAAATCTAGTTAGACACCCCTCCTTTTTACCACATAATTACAATAATAACCGAGCTAAAACGTGTATTTTATGTCTTTTATGTCGGAATTATGCGTGGTTTGTGTTTTTGTTGTGATTTAGGATGAAATTGTGAAAAGTGGAGAAAACACGGCATTTACGGGCTTTTATTGATGATAAAGATGAAAGATGAAGTCGAGAACTCAAGAGTGCAAAAAGAACGGAAGTCCAAGACCAATTCTGAAGATTTATCGAAGAAAAAGTCAAAAGACGGAAGTTTATCAAAAGCCGAAAAACTCAAGTCTAAATTATTGAAGAATTAAAAGACGAGTTCAAAGAAATCCCGAGCCAAAAGTCATTAAAGTCCAAGAATAAATAAGATTTAAAGGCTTAAGGACTAATGGTGCAATTAACAAAAAGATTAAGAAGGAAGGGCCTAATGATGCAATTAAGAGAAAAGGAAGGAGGGGAGGAAGCTTCCTAATCCTCCCCTGTATATAGTTTAGCTAATTAATCATTTTTCTTTGTTAGCTAATTTGACAAATTAGTTCTCCACTTTATTTTATGCACCTTTAATTACTTGTCATTTTAAATACATGTTTTGCACCTTAATTATCCTTTAATTTCCAAGTAAGTGTTTTTAATTTTCTTGCTTTAATCTTTATTTATCTTTGATCAAGTTTACTTTTATCAATCTCATTCTACTCTTCTTCTTTTTGATTCGGTTCCAATTTCGGATTAAGCAAGTTTTTGCTTAATCCATTTGCTTATTTGATTAAAAGTTTTGTCTTTTCTTTTTCCTTTCAAGTTTTCGTACGAAATAGCCATAAGCTTGATAATCTTATGTGCTTATTTGATATTTAACTTAAGTGTTTTCAAAGTTTTCTTAAAAGTTTAAGTCTTTTTAATTTTAGTTTCTTGTTTTTGTTGATTTCATACGTTTTATCTTTGATCTAGTGTTTTTATTCAGCTTATTGTCTTTTTATTTTGCTTATTGTCCTTGAAAAGTTAAGATTTTTGAGCTTATTTTCGTACTTTTTGAGTTTTCCTAGTTTTTTGGATCTTCTGGTAAGATTTCGCAATTACTTCTTAAATTCGCAATTATTGCGAATTTGTATTGCGAAATCTTCCCTGGTGATTGCGAAATCGAACCTCCAAAATTTCGCAACTATTGCGAAATTGTGCCTTCCAAAAGTTGCGAAATCTTTCTTTGTCAACATATTGCGAAATTGTATCAAAGTACAATTGTGGAATTGTCCCTTGAACCAGCATTGCGAAATCTATCCCTGGTCATTGCGAAATCTTAGATTTCAATATTGCGGATTTATTTGGTTTTGGCAATTGCGGATTTAAGTTATAATTTTGCAATTATTGCGAAATTATGTACAATTTCAAAATTGCGGAATTGTTCCCCTTTTTGCGAAATTAATTCAGCTTTTATTTAATTGCGAATTTTATTGTTTTTATTTAGTTTTAATTTTTAAATTTATTTTTCCCGCCTTTTTACTTAATCGCACTTTAAGATTACTTCCCTTAGATTTATTTTAGCATTGCCTTAGTTTAAGATTTAGTTGCGTTTTAAGTTCGCCTTAGATAGATTTAAGTTTACGTTATTTACGCTTAGTGCCTTTTAATTTTAGTCACGCTTTTTAATACTTGCACCATTTATTTTTAATTAGACTTAGATTTACTTTAACGCACGTTTACTTTCATTGTTTTGCACCCTTTTATTTAAAATCAACCAAAAATATTTGTTTCACCAAAATCAACTGAGTCGTATTTGAACCGGAAATCAATTCGTTAAGATACCGAGAACAACAATTGAACCTAGCAAAATCTAGTTATTAAATAGCGCCGCTGCCGGCTCTTTTCGTAAAGATTAACGGTTTTCTGTGAAAGACGCGTTGCTTTTTGGGATCCGTTCACTTGTGAGCGTTATTTTCTTGCTTAAAAAATTCAGAAAATACAAAAAAAAAATAAATATTGATAAAAATCCATAAAAATTCAAAAAATTCAAAAATCCAAAAAGATTTTATCTTTATTGTGTATATATATTGTCTTTGTGTTTTGTTTCTTTTTCTTTTGCATTTTTAGGTGTATGCGTACTAGATCTTCTAATTATCAAGAGCCCGAGACTCAAGAAGATTTAAGTATGTCAGGTGTTAACAACAACAATAATCCACCACACCTCAACAATAACAACAATGTTCTTCCACAGCCCGATCTTCGGACCATGGGGGAGCTTTGTCAACCTACCATGTTTGGACGAGGAGGACCGATTGCGCCGATGCAAATCAACGCTCCTGAGCTTTCATTGAAGCACCAGATGATTCAGCAAGTGCAAACAAATCCTTTTAGAGGAATGCCTGATGATGATGCCAACAAACACCTCGACAAGTTCATTACAATCACCCAAAGCATGAAGTGCGCCGGTGCCACAATGGATGAACTTCGCCTACAACTCTTCCCACATACTTTATCACATTATGCCGAGAAATGGTTTGATCGTCTCCCGAAGAATTCAATTCACACTTGGGATGACATGACTCAACGCTTTTTGTCGCACTACTTTCCACCATCCATGGTCACGAGCCTTCGCAATCAAATCAGCGGTTTCATGCAAGATCCTGATGAATCTCTTTTTGATGCTTGGGAGAGATATAATGTCTTGATCGATAGATGTCCAAAGCACAACATGCTCCCTGTGACCTTAATAGATACTTTCTACAACGGTTTGACTTTTCGTGATCGGGATACGATTAATGCAGCCGCCGGTGGCACATTTATGAAAAGGAGATCCGAGGAGTGTAGAAAGCTTATTGAGAACATGACTACTCACCACAAAAACTGGGATTCCTCCGCTTCTTCAAGGAACAACCCGAGAGTCAATGTTTCCTCTACTTCAGCAAACCCTGATATGACCGAACTCACACGCGTGTTGACCGAAATGAGCAGAAGTATGCAACTTTTGGCTTCAAACCAACAACAACAACAAGTTAAAGCGGTCGCTACCCCTTGTGAAACATGCGGCAGTCCTCACTCATACACCGATTGTCCTTCTACTCAAGGAAATCCGGAAAATATGTATGCAGCTTATGGTAATTATTCACCGGAAAATTACCAAGCGAGACCACAAGGGGATAGAAATTTGCTGAGTTACCGGTCAAACAACTACCTTTCACCAGGTTTTTCTCCTCAAAACCAAAACCCCGCCAACAACTACACTAGAAGCAACCAAATCCCACCAAGAGCTTATAATCCTTATCAACCACCCGCTCAACAACCCCCACCCATTAACCCCGATGTTGAAGCCATCATGAGAACACAAGGTGAGCAAATCAAGAATCTGCAAAGCCAAATTATCAATCTTAAAGGAGATATTACCAAGCAAGGAAATGAGATAAGATCCGAGCTTCGAGATAATCTTCAATCCTCCTTCAGCACTCAAACGAATGATATAAAGAACATTATGGCTAGTTTCTTGCCCGCCGCTCAACCTTCTACTTCAAGTTCTCTACCTTCGAACACCGTCAACAATCCGCGAGCAAATGTGAGTGCTATTACTACCCTTAGTGGAGTCACCATCGTAGGACCACCAATCCCACCCCCATCATCTACACCTCCTCCACCACCATTTATCCGTACTCCTCCTACACCTAGTATTAGTGCACCATTACCGTCTCCGCCTCGTCATGACGATGTTTCTAGGAAGGACCCTTCAACATCTCAACCTTTACCTTCACCTGCACCTTCACCACCCAAACCCAATATCCCATATCCCTCTCGTTTAGGCAAGACCAAAATGCTAACCAAGGATGACTCTGAAGTGTCACGCTATGTGAAGATGACCTCTCAAATGAACTTCAACATTAGCTTTCTTGAAGCACTTGTCCACATGCCTAAATTTGTTAAAGCATTTAAGGAATTGCTTAACAAGAAGGAGAAGCTGATTGAGCTCGCCAACACGCGCTTAAATGAAAACTGTTCTGCAGTTATTCTTAAAGAACTTCCGGAAAAGCTTGGAGATCCCAGTCGTTTTGTGTTGCCTTGCGTGTTCCACATAACTGAAGAATTTACTTCCCTAGCTAATCTCGGGGCCAGTATTAATTTGATGCCTTTGAGTGTTTGGAAAACACTATCATTGCCCGACCTCACTCCAACAAAGATGACTCTTGAACTTGCAAATCGCACTCTCGCTTACCCCGTTGGTATTGCCGAAGACGTGTTTATTAAAGTTGGCACATTTACTTTCTCGGACGATTTTGTTGTTGTTGATTATGAAATGGACCCTCGTATTCCTTTAATACTTGGTCGGCCATTCTTGAGAACCGGACGAGCTTTAGTTGATGTGGCCGAAGGTGAGTTAATCTTACGAGTCGGGGATGATGCACAAGTGTTCAAAATGGGGAAGCTTACAAGCAAATCCTATGGAAGAGCGTCAGTGAATATGATTAATGTGCTCGATGACTTTGTCGTTTACAACAATCCTCTATTCAAGTCTTGCGATGATAATCCACTGTTTCAAGATGATGTGGATGATTCTCTCCCTACTTTGGAAGATTCTCCCATTTATGATTCTCCACCGGTCTTTGATGCTTATGATGATGATTCTAGCTCAGATTCGGATGATTATGATGACCTTACTTCTGAGTATCCCGACCTGCCCGCGTATGATGATTTCGATGAGGCCGATACTCTTTCGAGCGATTCTTCACATGATGAAGATCCTCTGCCATCACTCGATCCTACTTTGGACGATTACTCATTTGAGGAAGACTTCTCTGAATTTCTCAACACTTACTTCCCTCATGAGAGTGATGCACCTCCTTTTGATTTTGAAGATTATCGTTCTTATCCTACTTTGGATTTGAAGAACATTCTTTCAAAGGAGAAGAAACCGGTCGACACCAACATCCGCAGCACGTATGAGTTAACACCTCTTTGTCTACCTTCTGAGGACGAGGTTGTGCTTCTTCGCGGATCTTCTTCACACTCTGCTGAGCCTGAGTGCTATTTTCCACTAAAGGAAAAGGTGTTCGACCCCGGTATCAATATTCTGCAGCCATCTCAGTATCCACCTGATGAAATAAAAATATCTTTGGAACTTATGGAAATCTTCTTGAACCACTTCACCCTTGCTTTCACCGTGCTCCATCGCTGCTTAAGGGAACCTTGCCTATCCTTCTTTGGCTTGCCTTGTTCGCCTTAAGCCTGTGCTATTTGATGGATGAAAACTATGTCTTTGATCCCGGTGGATATGTTTCATGTTTCTTCCTATGATGATCAAGGTCGAGTCAGGCTCACGACTCGGTTAACAAAAATCAAGCGCTTCTTGGGAGGCAACCCATGTATCTATCTTTTAGCTTTCTTTATCCTAAGTGTAGGGGAGATCCGTTGGTTTGCTATTTCCTCTCTTTTCTTCTTAATCAGGGATTCGAGCTTCAAAGATCCACTCTTGATGATTCTTGACGACCCGTGATTCCGTGTTCACTTCATCCCGGTTCTATCCTAAACTCTTTTCGATTCACTATTTTATATTTTCTAATATTAAAATAGGAATCTCTTTAGTTGTCCTTGCCTTAGCGAGATTTAAACAAAGTGCACAATATCCTAAGTGTAGGGGAGTTACTCCCACATGCTTAAACATTGAGGAAAATGTTTATCTTAAGTGTAGGGGGGACTTCTATCGAAGTTAAGTGGCCTTTTCCTTGTATTTGTCCTTATTTTAACCGGAAAATCAATTTTTCGACATTTTTCAAAATTTTTGATCTATTTTGGCCTATTAGTTTTCCCTTTTGTATAGTTATTTTCTTTCCTTATTAGAATAAAAGTTTAATAAGTGGTTTTAATTTTCAAACGTTGTGAATCTTTTGACTCAACCCGAGTTTACTTATCTAAGTTTACTCTAGCTAGTATCCTTAACGTGTTTATGTCAAGTTTTGCTAGGGTTTTATATAGGGAGCTATAAAACGCGAAAGTCTTAACTCTCACGGGGTAAGAACAAGAACTTTTCGCAAGTTCCTATAATTGATCCTAGAGAGTCGTTTATCAAGGGAACTTTAGAATGCGATTTCTAAACTTGAAAAAGTCTAAGAGTTTGCAAGATCCTATAGGCGACTCAAAAACCCAAAACTTTGATTTAATAGGCTAAGCATCCACGAGTCTCATTACTTGAGATTTTAAACTGTGGAGAAAAGAGAGATGATAGAGTCAATTATAAGTTTGGTATTCTTTCGTGAATTTATGTGAGTTAATTGTAAGCCTATTCTCCCATCTCTTGCTAATAAATTTATCTGCAATAAATAAGGTTGTACGATTTGAAAAGTTACTTAGCTTCTAGCCCAAGATCGTTTAAAAGTTGCTCGGTATGGATTAGAGTTCATAGCCAAGGCATAACTTATTGAAGCGGGATGCGAAGATTGGCGAGTCCAAAAAGGCCCTAACAAGGCATGAGGGCTATATTTTGTTGCTAAAGATCCAAAGTGATATGAAGAATCATTTATCAAAAATCAATATGAAGGATTGAGACACACGACGAAAAGCAAATACTCCCCAAAAGTCATGGAGAAGTGCATCCGAAAAGACCCTAGCAAGGTATGAGGATAAATAGATCCAAGTCAAAAAGGAGGCGGATCGTTGTATATCAATGTCCAAAATAATGATTAGAGAAAAATGAAGAAGTCGTGGTCCAAGTATGAATCTCTCAAAACTTCAAGTGAAGAAAGTCCTATTATGAAGAGAAGGCCATTATTTCATGAACGTCTCTCAAGATTTGAAGTACGAAGTCGCTGCCAAATCGGCCCGAGAAAGGTCTCAAATCGCGAAGCGAGTTATGCCAAGATATGAACTTTATGGGTCCCGAGAAGCAGTTTTAAAAGATTTTGTCCTTTAGCTAACTATTGATTAAATCGTTCACTTTATTTTCGGACTAAATAACTATCGAAATAAGTCAACAATGCATCCTCGTGATCATTCAAGACAAACAATAAAATATAAGAGATACCCCTAGGAATAAGGGAGTCTAAGTGAACAATTGGCCCACATGAGTTCGTGTTAGTTTACTAACTTAAAATAACAATGATATCGTTTTAAGCTTGGTTTGGAGAAAGTGAAAACTTAAGGATGATGATCATTCACAACATTTCCAAAACCCAAGGTATGCTTTTTGATTTCTTTACTTTGAATGTTTATAGTTTTCTATCTCTTTAATAAAGGCCAATGTGGATTGATTATGATGAAAAATGTAAACGTACTTTGTAACTAATGCATTACATGAGGACATTGCAATGGTCAAGTGTAGGGGATTTGATAGGTGTGTAAACACCCCTCCTTTTTACCACTTAATTACAATAATAAACAAGCCAAAACGTGTATTTTATGTCTTTTATGTCGGAATTATGCGTGGTTTGTGTTTTTGTTGTGATTTAGGACGAAATTGTGAAAAGTGGAGAAAACACAGCATTTACGGGGTTTTATTGAAGAAAAAGATGAAAGATGAAGTCGAGAAGTCAAGAGTGCAAAAAGAACGGAAGTCCAAGACCAATTCTGAAGATTTATCGAAGAAAAAGTCAAAAGACGGAAGTTTATCAAAAGCCGAAAAACTCAAGTCTAATTTATTGAAGAATTAAAAGACGAGTTCAAAGAAATCCCGAGCCAAAAGTCATTAAAGTCCAAGATTAAAGAAGATTTAAAGGCTTAAGGACTAATGGTGCAATTAACAAAAAGATTAAGAAGGAAGGGCCTAATGATGCAATTAGGAGAAAAGGAAGGAGGGGAGGAAGCTTCCTAATCCTCCCCTATATATAGTTTAGCTAATTAATCATTTTTCTTTGTTAGCTAATTTGACAAATTAGTTCTCCACTTTATTTTATGAACCTTTAATTACTTGTCATTTTAAATACATGTTTTGCACCTTAATTATCCTTTAATTTCCAAGTAAGTGTTTTTAGTTTTCTTTCTTTAATCTTTATTTATCTTTGATCAAGTTTACTTTTATCAATCTCATTCTACTCTTCTTCTTTTTGATTCGGTTCCAATTTCGGATTAAGCAAGTTTTTGCTTAATCCATTTGCTTATTTGATTAAAAGTTTTGTCTTTTCTTTTTCCTTTCAAGTTTTCATACGAAATAGCCATAAGCTTGACAATCTTATGTGCTTATTTGGTATTTAACTTAAGTGTTTTCAAAGTTTTCTTAAAAGTTTAAGTCTTTTTAATTTTAGTTTCTTGTTTTTGTTGATTTCATACGTTTTATCATTGATCTAGTGTTTTTATTTAGCTTATTGTCTTTTTATTTTGCTTATTGTCCTTGAAAAGTTAAGATTTTTGAGCTTATTTTCGTACTTTTTGAGTTTTCCTAGTTTTTAGGATCTTCTGGTAAGATTTCGCAATTACTTCTTAAATTCGCAATTATTGCGAATTTGTACTCCTTGGCCTATTGCGAAATCTTCCCTGGTGATTGCGAAATCGAACCTCCACAATTTCGCAACTATTGCAAAATTGTGCCTTCCAAAAGTTGCGAAATCTTTCTTTGTCAGCATATTGCGAAATTGTATCAAAGTACAATTGCGGAATTGTCCCTTGAACCAGCATTGCGAAATCTATCCCTGGTCATTGCGAAATCTTAGATTTCAATATTGCGGATTTATTTGGTTTTGGCAATTGCGCATTTAAGTTATAATTTCACAATTATTGCGAAATTATGTACAATTTCAAAATTCCGGAATTGTTCCCCTTTTTGCGAAATTAATTCAGCTTTTATTTAATTGCGAATTTTATTGTTTTTATTTAGTTTTAATTTTTAAATTTATTTTTCTCGCCTTTTTACTTAATCGCACTTTAAGATTACTTGCCTTAGATTTATTTTAGCATTGCCTTAGTTTAAGTTTTAGTTGCGTTTTAAGTTCGCCTTAGATAGATTTAAGTTTACGTTATTTACGTTTAGTGCCTTTTAATTTTAGTCACGCTTTTTAATACTTGCACCATTTATTTTTAATTAGACTTAGCTTTACTTTAACGCACGTTTACTTTCATTGTTTTGCACCCTTTTATTTAAAATCAACCAAAAATATTTGTTTCACCAAAATCAACTGAGTCGTACTTTGAACCGGAAATCAATTCGTTAAGATACCGAGAACAACAATTGAACCTAGCAAAATCTAGTTATTAGGTATTCACCGATCATAAAAGCCTACAGTATATTCTCGATCAAAAGGAATTGAACATGAGGCAACGAAGATGGATAGAACTGTTAAGTGATTATGATTGTTATATAAAATATCACCCAGGAAAAGCAAATGTTGTTTCCGATGCATAAAGAAGAAAAGATAGAGAGCCTATCAGGGTACGTTCTCTAGTCTTGACCATGCATAATAATTTTCCTGAGCAAATTAGAAATGCGCAAATAGAAACTTGTAAGAAAGAAAATTTTGTTAATGAAGGGTTTCGAGGAGAAGGAGATCCTTTAGACGTTAGAGCTGATGGAGTGAAATGCTTAAGAGTTCGTATGTGGATACCTAAGTTTGGAGGCTTAAGAGATTTGATTATGTTAGAATCCCATAAATCTAAATATTTCATTCATCCTGGATCTGATAAAATGTATCATGATTTGAAGAAGTTGTACTGATGGCCGAACATGAAAGCTGATATTGCTATGTATGTTCTTTAATGCTTGACTTGAGCTTTTATTTCCTTGTAGAACTCAAGATATGATAAAAATGGTGAAAGTGAAAATAAAAATCAAATTTGTGAAATAAAAGTATATAGTATAATATTAGCACTCAAGTAAATATAATATATGTTGATCCCAAACTTATATCGATTAGCTTTGTGTATACGAGATTAGATCAAGTATAACACTTAGAGAAACCTTTGTTGTATGCTTTGTGAATCTAAGTATTATGCGGAATTTAATACTTAAACAAGAACACAAGATGTAAACAAAACTTTCACTTTGATTATCAATGTCGAACTTGCTTACAATGAAAGATGTTTACGAATGAAAAACTTAATGAAAACTTGATACTAAACATTAACCTAAAGGCCTTCTTTTATAGACTAAGAAGCCTTGTACAATAAGCTACGTATCAACTATTCTAGGTAAAGATAAACATAGAAAATACATTGTCGTTTCTATCCTTACTAGAAGTATTCTAGAACATAATAAACGTGTAGCTCACATCTTCCATCAGTGCTTGTCTTCAATCTGTCAACGCTTGACTTTAACTTGTCAACGCTTAAGCTGTCAGCGCTCACTTTGCTCTTGTCAACTCTTGAGTTGTTCTTGTCAGCGTTCAAGTGATCTGGCCTTAATTTATTCCCAACAATCCTCCCCTAAACTTGATATCCACTCTTATGATCAAGTTTCTGAATAAACATTAAGAACTTGGAGGAGTCTGACAAACCTTATCATATTGGAAATAAATAAATCTGATCAAATTCTTTGCCACGTCACTTGTATAGTCTATCTCCAACTGGGTGTCCTTCATCTTTTCCAAAATAGCCTTGGATATGAAATACTGAGCATCTACAAGTAAATACTCAGCAAACTTTGTAGAACTCAAATGGTATACACCTGCAGCTGAATATAACCTCCATTGAAGACCACTGAGGTCATCTTCAAGATCCTTCCATATTTCAGGATCTTCCTCTTTTGTCCCACACATTCTTTTGAATGTGGTCCAAAGTTTTATTCCATTAGCTGAAGTTGGTGCTTCAGCCTCATACTTGGTCTCTAGCAACCTCTAAAGGTCCACCAAGTCTTCTTTATCACAACTTGCAAATAAAGATATGAGAGTGGTAAAAGTGTGTACCTCCTTACCATATCTTCCAACCTTCCAGAATCCACATTCATCTTCATCATAACTCACAATTGGATTCCTGGAATCTAGTGGTAACACATGCACCATATCTGAAGCTTCTAATGGGGAGAGCTTGAGGCTCTTTCTAATAACTGCTTCACTTGGATATAGTTGATTCATATCTTTTGGAAACTCAAGTGTAAATCCCTTCTTCACTGGTCTGGGAACTATCATAGCTTTCTTGATTTCCATCTCTTCTGCAAGTTGTTCCTTTCTTTCATCTTAAAGAAGTCTGAAAGTGTTTTTTGTTCCTGCACTTTCACCCAAATAGGATAAGCCCTATGTTCCAACTCATCAAATGTCAAAGCCTTCAGCTTCTGATGTGTCCATCCAACTCCATGACATTTGAGCAACATAAAGTAGAGCTTCCTTCTATCCCTTTTCAACTCAGAGAGAATGTTGCTTGCCTTGTGCTTCAAAATCACCTTACAATCCTTCTGAACTCTAAGAAGAATTTCCAAACCCCATATCTGATCTGAAATGGTCAAGTCTGGATTATCCATACAGCTTTCTTCCCAAGAATTGTACATCTGAACCACCTCTGGCATATCGAAATCAATCTGCAACTTTAAATCTCTCAGCTTTTCCCTAGCAAGCTCATCACCATACTCAAGTCTTTCTGGTTCAACAATCATCACACTTGAATCTGAGCTAGCTCCATCACTTTCTTCTTCAGAAGTCACAACAAATGGTGACTTTTCCTTTTCACCTTGTTCCATCATTTGCTCAGCCAATCTTCTATCAAATTCAACCTGAGCTGCATTCTTTGGAACAATTTCTTCTACCAACTTACCCTTACCCTTATCTGATGGTGCAATTGTTGGTAAGGTAGATGGTAATACCTGAGTAGGAACATCCTTGATGATAGATGATGACTGGAATACATCACCTCCATATGCAGATCTGTCAACGCCCAAATTTCCTCTATCAGCGCCCAAAATACTTCTAACAGCGTCCAAACTTGTCTTGTCAACGCTCAAATATTTTCCCTCAGCGCCTTGTGTAACCTCTCTCAACATATCTGTAAATGATAAATTTAAATTGGTTGGAGAGATCAAGGACGTATCAAAACCTGTTTGTTCCTTCAAAGCAGTAAGAGCTTCAGCAACATCCAATGATTGACCATCTTGACTGCTCTTATCACTCAGATTTCTTTGATTTTCCTCCCCTTTGGAAGACTCCTCCATACCTCCCTTTGCATGAGCACTCTCCAATACAACAATCCTCTCCCTCAATTCCTTGAGTTCAAGGCCTTGGTTGCTGACAATTTGTACTAAGTCTGCATTCTGCTTTTGCAAGCTAATGCAGACAGCCGTCAATTCCAAAAGAGTCATTGGTTCCAGTCTGCCCTCTTCTGGAATGGGGATTTGACCTCCCAAGTCAGGTTCATTGGGCATGGATGAGGACTTAATTATGGTGGGACTGCCTTGGCCAGCTTCTAAGCCAGAACCAATAATCCCAGCCTCATCCAGGTCACCAGCCACACTTGTGGTGGTGGTTCTCTCTGCTTCATGGCTAGGACCACCAGAGGAGAACACTCTAGCAGTCCTTTGGCGTTTAATCAACCTATATTCAGGTGGTGTGGAAGATGGTGTGGAAGAAGGGGTAGATGTGGGTTGGTTAAGGGGTGTTTGGGATTGTGATGGTTGGGTGTCAGCGTTGGAAATAGGCACATCAACGCCCACATTAGATATGTCAGCGTCAAAGGGTTCTTGGTCTATTTGCATTTGGTCAGGTGAGGGTAAAGGTTCAGGGATAGGTTCAAGTTGTGGGTGAGGGTCAATATGAGGTTGGGGGTCTGGTTGGGGTTGTGCTGCTGCAATAACAGCAAGCATGGCTGGGGTTAAAGGTAAATCCCTATGAGGTGGTGAATTCATCTTGGTAAAAATAGCTTTCTTTTGTTCAGGGATTTTATAAAAATCATTGTGATCCCTTGAACAATATCTTTGAGCATCAAAAATCATTTGCAGAAAACGGGGATAAGCTAAAGTCATTTTTGTCCCCTTGTTTTTACACATTCCTTCAAAAATCATTTTAGACCAGTTATATTTTTGCCCTGTTGCAATACACACAATAGCAGTTGCAATGGATCTATTGATCTCATTGTGTGCAGTACATTTGGGACTCAAACATTGAAGGAGAATGTGAATGAGGTACTTCCAGGCTGGGGGAAATTCCTGCTTATGGTACTTATTAAGAGTACCTTCATCAGGAATAGGGTATCCCAAAGCCCTAAGCCCTTGTTCTATTTCAGTTATGGGAAGAATGGTTATACCATCAGCATCATCAAGATGCAAGGCCTGGCGTACCAAGGCCTCAGTAACCACCCAAGATCTACCATGAACAATAGAAGTTAATGTGGTCACTCCATTAACTGTTGAGGAACTGACAGTGTTCCAAAACTGTTTAATGTGTGTGACTGGAATGAGTGGTGCATGAGAAAGAGCATACCTTAATGGGGATGCGTTCAAATCCGCCACCATTTGTGTGTATTGAGGGAACAAAGTATTATCAGCAACAAGATAAGCAATCATGTTGTGTTGAGAATTGAACCCCAAATCCAATTCTGCTGAGTTAAATCTTGGTGCCATTGATGAAAGCTGTTAATTTTGAAGAATAGAAGATGAAGGTTGATAAGAGAAAAGTGTTAGACAAGAATTATAGATACCCTGTTTAAAATAGGAGCCAAATTTATAGGAGTGGATGAATGCATGTGATTGGCCCAAAAATAGGCAAAGATTTTCAAAAACTAATCATGAAAATATTGAAAAAGTTATAAGTTATCTCATGCATTTAATGAAAGTAACAACTCCTAAAATTACGGTTTGAAAATATGTCAAAAAGTAACAACTGGGTAGGTCCCATTGAGTGTCAACGGTCAAATATAACCCATCAACGCCCAACGGCTATAATCTTGTCAACGTTCGCCTAAAGCCATGTCAGCGTCCAATTTGGTCACAACAACGCTTGGAAAAATCTTGTTAGCGTCCAAAAATAAAATTGTTTTAAAAAGTGAAAAATGACCTTAACAAGTAATTTATCCTAGAGAAAATAACCAAAAGCTGATAATTATTATAGGGCGGCAAGCACTGTCCAGTTATGCACACTTGCATAAGCAAGATAGACATAACAGTCCTTTAGTGTCCCTTGCTAACCAAAATTCTTAACAACCAAGTTACCTTATAAAATCCTTGTTACTCCCAGGTAAATCCCATATCAAAATGATTCCCAAGTCTCCCAACAGACCACAACCCATTCTAGGCCAAAAATGTCTTGGCAGCATGCAAAGTTGATATACTATGCATGCTACAGTGCCTCATGGTTTAATAAAAATAACCCATACTCACCTGTGGACACAATCTAGAATTGTGATAAGAGTATCATATGGATACCCAAAAATCCTAAAGGTTCCTAAAACCTCCCCTTAAACAAAGATACAAAGAGTTTGCCAAAAATATGCATGAACATAAAAAATTTATGTCAAGATAGGAATGAAACATTCCAACCATCATCCATAAACAAAAACATGTCCAAATGCTTCTCCTTTGATCCATAAGCAACTCTGTATCCACTGGTATACTGCTAACACCATCTGCACATTTAGATTGAAAACCACAAAACTAACATTGTTGCTGACAACGCCCCGATAACACATAACAGCGTTGAAAGAAGCTTTGTCAGCGTTAGACAATTATATTGCTGACAACGTTGCAAAAACACTTATCAGTGTTCAAACAACCTTTTGTCAGTGTTAGAAAAATATCTAAGTAATGGCACCACTTGTTTTAAGCTATGTCTTTGTTGGATCTAAGTTTGGTATCAGAGCCATAATTAAGTATCCAAATCCAAATCCAAACCAATTGGGCAAAGAAGCAATGTTTGAAGATCTTGTATACATTGGGATCCTTAACAAATGGTATCAGAGCTTGTTGAGGAACTTTTGATCTTTGAAGAACACCAGAACGATATACGAACACCAAAACCCTAATTTTCTCAAAACCCTAAAAACATCATGTCTGAAGCAATAACCTCCTCCTCCTCATCCTTACCAAACATCAAGATTCCCATGCTTGATGCAACCAACTTTGACTTGTGGAGGTTCAACTTTGAACAATATCTGGGGATCTTTGACTACACACTCTGGGACATTATTGAATATGGAAACTCATTCAATAAAGCTCAAAAGATTCTGAATGCCATTGCGACAAGAACAGCTGTTGAAGGATATCCTGATGAAGATAAGAAAGAAAAACCTGGAGATGGTAGAGCTGTAAGTGCTGAAGATATTGCAAAGAAAAGGGCTGACATGAAAGCCCTAAATATTCTGAAAGTGTCTTTGGGACAAGAAAATCAGCACAAATATAGAAGCTATGAATCTGCTAAGGATCTTTGGGAAGCAATTGAAGTTGCATATGGTGGTAATGCAGAAACTAAGGAAGAAAAGAAGAAGCAACTTCTGCATGATTATGCTGTCTTCAAAGCTCAGCCCAATGAGAAACTAAGCAGTGTGAGAAGCAGATTGCTTGACATCACAAGCAAATTGTCCTTCATGGGGACACAAGTTGGTGATATTTACATCAATGCTACTTTTCTGAAAAGTCTTGGTGAGACATGGAAGATTTAGGCAAGATCTATTCTTGCCAATAATACTCACAAGAGCTCTTCGTTTGATGACATCTACAACAAACTAAGACTGTTGGAAGATGAAACTCTTTCAAGCAAAGCTAGCACCAGCAACATGGCCTTCTTCTCTTATAGTGAAGGTCAATTCAATCAGCAGGATTCTTTTATGCATCCAGTTACTGGATCATCATTTGTCAGCGCTGGAACAAGTCCTGTCAACGTCTCCTTTTCAGACGCTGACACATTCATGAATGACTCACCAAGAGTTAAACCTGCTGGTTTGGATTTGGATACTGTTTGTGCTTACATTGGTTCTTTGCCCAATGGTTCAGTGATTACATATGAGGACCTTGAGCAGATAAGTGATGAACACTTGGAAGAGATGGACATCAAGTGGAACATGGCTCTTGCTAGTATAAGAGCAAATAGGTGGAATAGAAGGTTCAAGAAGAAGATGACCTTCAATGCTAAAGACACTGCTGGATTTGATAAATCCAAAGTTGAGTGCTACAACTGTCATCGCATGGGGCACTTCATGAGGGAATGCAGATCTCCTAGAAGATCTGATGCTGGTAAACCCTCAAGTCAGGTTGTTAAAGCTCAAGACTCCAAAGCCATGGTTGCAGTTCAAGGAATTGATGGTACTGGATGGGATTGGAGCTATCTGGCTAAGGATGCTGAAGAGGACAAAGCTTTGATTGCTGACATTGAAGAAGAAGAGCATGTTGAATATGCTCTCATGGCACACTCCTCCTCTTCATCTGATAATGAGGTATATGATGATGCTTTTTGTAGCAAAGGTTGTAGGTTAAACACTGACAGACTTAACAAAGAAGTGTTAAAACTAAAAGAGGATATGAGCACTGGAAGGTGTAAATTATCCAATTACCAACTAGCTCTTACTGAAACTGAGAAAACCGTTTCTGAATACAAGAAAATGGAATTTGATTTAAAAGATAAGATAAATATCTTAAAACATGAGCTAGAGGGTAGTATGGATATTAGAAATATCATGTCAAAAGTCAATAAAGACCTACAGGCTAATTTAGATGAGGCCATTAAGAATAAAGATAATGTTGACCTCAAGATTCAAAGATTTGATAAAGCCACCCAAGCCCTAGGAGACTGTGTAGCTAAACAAAGAGATCCTAAGGATATGACTGGGCTTGGGATGAATGAGAATGATTACTCTCTGGTTCCACCACCAGCTGGTGACTTCTATTGTGTCCTTAGAAAGGATTTATCTTGGACTGGTATTCCAGAATGCCAAGAAGAGGAATTTATTCCTCCACCAAGAGTTGTCACCCCAGTAGAAGAGTATCAACAAAAACTGACTGACCTAAATGAGTGGAAGAAAGCTAACCCTACTTTATTTGTTAAGGGAGGTTTGCTGTGTGAAAGTCCCATTGAATCCCCACCCATTAAGGTTACTCACCCAGTTACTGGTGAAGCTGTTGACCTAGGCTCCAACACTGTTAGAAGACCTACCATTAAATATGCAGAGATGTATAGAAATAATAGGTCACCCAAGAGCCACGTCAACAATCATGGAACAGGTTTCTTTGTTTCTAGACCTAAGAATGTGTCTAAGAAAGCCTGTTATACTTGTGGTAGCTTTTCACATTTGGCATACAAGTGTGTCAACGCTCCCAAAGTCAGCGCTGATAGGAACAATTTCAGCGCTGATAGGAAGAAAGTCAACGTTGTTAGGAAGTTAAACGTTGTCAGACCCAGACCTTGTGTGCAGCAAAGTCCACAAGTGATTAGACCAGCCCCATTCTTTTCTAGAAGGTCTAACACTCATGGACAAAGACCTTTTCAAAAGACAGATACCTGGTCCAATAGGCAATGGGTTCCTGTAGCAAACCCTAGGTTCAACGCTGACAAGGGTAATTTCAGCGTTGACAGGACAAAATCCAACGCTGACAGAAACGTGACCAGACCTAAGTATTTGCAGCCACAAGGTAAGGGGTCTAAAGCTTCTTCAAGCTTAACATGGAGACCCAAGAAGGATCAAAACCCTAATAATAATGGAATTTCAATGACTTGCAACAGGTTTAATTATATTTCAAAAGTCATTACAAAACCAATTGGGGTTAACTGGGTATTTCATCCAAAAAGGGATGAGAATGGGGTTGTTGTGAGAACTAAGTCTGTTCTTATTGAACAACCAGATGAATCCAAGTCTTCTGAGACTTGGGTTCCCAAAGAAAACTAATTTTTTTTCTTTATGTGCAGGGCATTCAAAAGCAGACCAATGACTATGGATATTGGGATAGTGGATGCTCAAGGCACATGACAGGAAAGGAAGACTATCTGATGAACTTCTCTCCTATTAAAGATGGTGATAAGGTATACTTTGGAGGGGGCTACGGCACCATAACAGGCAAAGGAACCCTTCTCACCAATAATCTATGTTTTGAGAATGTCTTCCTGGTAAAAGAACTGGACTATAATCTGTTTAGTGTATCACAAGTGTGTGATAACAAAAATAAGGTTCTTTTCACTGATACTGAGTGTTTGGTGTTAAGCAAAGATTTTAAGATCCCTGATGAGAAGTATATTGAGTATAGAACACCTAGGCATAAGGACATATACAATGTGAATTTAAATGGGATTAAAGTGAATACAAATATGTCTTGTTTTTATGCTAAGGCCTCAGTAGATGAAAGTAATTTGTGGCACAAGAGACTAGGGCACATAAACTTTAAAAATATAAATAGACTTGTGAGGCTTGGTTTAGTTGATGGTTTGCCTGAAAAGGCCTTCCATAATGACCACTCTTGTGTTGCATGTCTTAAAGGCAAGCAGCACAAGGTCTCATTCAAGTCCAAGCAGGTGTATACTAGTTCCAGACCTCTTCATATGCTTCACATAGACCTCTTTGGTCCAACTAATATAGAAAGTTTGAATGGCAAGTCATATTGTTTTGTTGTCACTGATGACTTTTCTAGGTTTACTTGGACATTCTTTCTAGCTATGAAGAGTGACACAGCTGATGTTCTTATTGAATTTATCACTCAAATTGAGAAAAGGTCTGGCTATGAGGTTAAGATGCTTAGGAGTGATAATGGTGGAGAATTTAGGAACAAGAAGCTAGATGATTTTTGTGCCATGAAGGGAATTACTAGGCAGTTTAGTATTGCAAGAACCCCACAACAAAATGGGGTTGCTGAAAGGAAGAATAGAACCCTAATTGAAGCAGCCAGAACAATGTTGGCTGATGCTCACTTTCCCATAGCCTTTTAGGCTGAGGCTGTTAATACAGCATGCTATGTGCAAAATAGAGCATTGGTTAACAAAATTCAGAACAAGACACCTTATGAGTTATTTTGGGGAAGAAAACCTAATATTGGTTTTCTCAGACCTTTTGGATGTCATGTAGTAGTCTTAGACACTAGTGATGCCTTAGGGAAATTTAGTGCAAAAGGTGATGAAGGTTACTTCATGGGGTATTCAGTGCAGAGCAAGGGTTATAGGGTTTATCTTAAGGAGGACAAACGTATTGTTGAAAGAGTACATGTTATGTTCTTAGAGAATAAACCTAGTGATCCTGAAAGTGGTCCTAATTGGTTGTTTGATTTGGAACCCTTATCTAGAACTTTAAATTATTTGCCTGTCAGTAATCCAGACATTGTGAAGGTAACTTCAAATGTTGTGGAGGAACAAGTTGTTCATGTTTCAGGTACACAGGTTGATGAAAGGGTTGGATCACAAGCAGAATAGGCATCTCCTACATTTGAATATGTCACAATTCCCATTTGGACTGATGTTTTTGCTGCTGCTGCTGCTGCTGGACAAGATAATGGTGGTTTCCAAATACCACCAGATACAAACATGCATGGTTCTTCAGGCGCTGACAAAGGAAAATCCAGCGCTGACAAGACCAATTCAAACGTTGACAACAACATTTCAGGCGCTGTCAGCCTTGACGCTGACAACCAAGATTCAAACGTTGACAACACTTTTGGGCATCTTTTCTCTTCCAATTTTGAACAAGGTGGACCTTCCAATGTCCATGAAGAGATTCCTGCTGCTCAAAGAGAGTCTGATGAAGAAGATATTGGCAACATGGAGCGTGAAGTTGAGGACACCAGACTTTTTGAAGGAGGAGTTCTCACTTCCACAATGAAGAATGACCCCCCATCTCAGATCATTGGTGATGTTATGACTCCTTTTCAGACAAGAAGATCCCATCAAAGTCTTGGTGGATTTATTGCCAATATACACAAGAAGGTTGATACCCCTCTTGTACAAGCATGTTTGTTTGCATGTTTTCTGTCACAAGAAGAACCCAAGAAGATATTTGATGCTCTCAAAGAACCAAGTTGGGTGGAAGCAATGCAGGATGAGCTTCACCAATTTGCTATTCAGGATGTTTGGGAGCTGGTTGATTGTCCTAGATATGTCAGACCAATTGGGACAAGATGGGTTCTCAGGAACAAAAGAGATGAAAGAGGTATTGTGGTCAGAAACAATGCAAGGTTAGTGGCTCAAGGTTATACACAAGAGGAGGGGATAGACTATGAAGAAGTCTTTGCACCAGTTGCAAGGATTGAAGCTATTAGGATTTTTCTAGCCTATGCATCTTGCATGGGCTTTACAGTCTATCAAATGGATGTAAAGAGTGCATTCCTGTATGGCACCATTGTTGAAGAAGTTTATTTCATGCAACCTCCTGGTTTTGAGGATCCTGAGCATCCAGACAAAGTGTATAGAGTCAAAAAGGCTATGTATGGCCTTCATCAAGCCCCTAGAGAATGGTATGGAACTTTGTCTACCTATTTGGTGGACAATGGATTCAAGAGGGGCACCATAGATCAGACACTATTTACAAAGAAGAAAGGCAAAGATGTGTTGCTTGTGCAGGTCTATGTTGATGATATCATTTTTGGGTCTACTGATCCAAAGATGAGTGAGGATTTCTCCAAGCTCATGACAGACAAATTCAAGATGAGTGCTATGGGGGAGATGAACTTCTTTCTTGGTTTACAAGTTCAGCAGAAAGAAGATGGTATCTTCATCTCCCAAGACAAATATGTTGCTGAAATCTTGAAGAAGTTTGGCTTTTCTCCACATGAAAAGAGGGCTTCTACTCCTATGGATAGAGAACACCCTTGGGGCAAGATTGGAGATGGGAAAGATGTAGATGTCAGGCATTATAGATCCATGATTGGATCCTTGATGTATCTTACTACTTCCAGACCTGATATCATGTTTGCTGTGTGTGCATGTGCACGCCATCAAGTGACTCCCAAAGAATGTCACCTTTATGCTGTGAAGAGGATCTTTAGGTACCTAAGATGTTTTCCTACTCTTGGTTTGTGGTACCCAAAGGATTCACCATTGGAGCTGATTGCATATTCAGATAGTGATTATGGTGGTGACAAGTTTGATAGGAAATCCACAACTGGTGGATGTCAATTTCTTGGGAGCAGATTAATATCTTGGCAATGCAAGAAACAAACAGTGGTGGCTAACTCTAAAACTGAAGCAGAATATGTGGCTGCAGCAGCATGTTGTGGTCAAGTGTTGTGGATTCAGAACCAGCTGTTGGATTATGGGTATAATTTTATGCATACTAAGATATTTGTTGACAATAATAGTACTTTATGCATCATTAAGAATCCTGTGCATCATTCTAAAACTAAACACATAGAAATTAGACACCATTTTATAAGAGATTGCTTTGAGAAAGGTTTAATACAACCAGATAGGGTTGACACTGAGGAAAATGTGTCAGATTTATTAACTAAACCTTTTGATGCTGGAAGATTTCAGTACTTGGTAACAAGTATTGGAATGGTTAATCTCACTTAAGTATGTGTTTTGGATTCTTTTTGTAAAAGTATGTACAGGATGATGCATGATTATTATTGGTCTTATTGATAATTTAGATTTTCCACTATATTTTTCTAACACTGACAAAAGGTTGTTTGAACACTGATAAGTGTTTTTGCAACGTTGTCAGCAATATAATTGTCTAACGCTGACAAAGCTTCTTTTAACGATGTTATGTGTTATCGGGGCGTTGTCAGCAACAATGTTAGTTTTGTGGTTTTCAATCTAAATGTGCAGATGGTGTTAGAAGTATACTAGTGGATACAGAGTTGCTTATGGATCAAAGGAGAAGCATTTGGACATGTTTTTGTTTATGGATGATGGTTGGAATGTTTCATTCCTATCTTGACATAAATTTTTTATGTTCATGCATATTTTTGGCAAACTCTTTGTATCTTTGTTTAAGGGGAGGTTTTAGGAACCTTTAGGATTTTTGGGTATCCATATGATACTCTTATCACAATTCTAGATTGTGTCCACAGGTGAGTATGGGTTAGTTTTACTAAACCATGAGGCACTGTAGCATGCATAGTATATCAACTTTGCATGCTGCCAAGACATTTTTGGCCTAGAATGGGTTGTGGTCTGTTGGGAGACTTGGGAATCATTTTGATATGGGATTTACCTGGGAGTAACAAGGTTTTTATAAGGTAACTTGGTTGTTAAGAATTTTGGTTAGCAAGGGACACTAGAGGACTGTTATGTCTATCTTGCTTATGCAAGTGTGCATAACTGGACAGTGCTTGCCGCCCTATAATAATTATCAGCTTTTGGTTATTTTCTCTAGGATAAATTACTTGTTAAGGTCATTTTTCACCTTTTAAAACAATTTTATTTTTGGACGCTGACAAGATTTTTCCAAGCGTTGTTGTGACCAAATTGGACGCTGACATGGCTTTAGGCGAACGTTGACAAGATTATAGCCGTTGGGCGTTGATGGGTTATATTTGACCGTTGACACTCAATGGGACCTACCCAGTTGTTACTTTTTGACATATTTTCAAGCCGTAATTTTAGGATTTGTTACTTTCATTAAAAGCATGAGATAACTTATAACTTTTTCAATATTTTCATGATTAGTTTTTGAAAATCTTTGCCTATTTTTGGGCCAATCACATGCATTCATCCACTCCTATAAATTTGGCTCCTATTTTTAAACAGGGTATCTATAATTCTTGTCTAACACTTTTCTCTTATCAACCTTCATCTTCTATACTTCAAAATTAACAGCTTTCATCAATGGCACCAAGATTTAACTCAGCAGAATTGGATTTGGGGTTCAAGTCTCAACACAACATGATTGCTTATCTTGTTGCTGATAATACTTTGTTCCCTCAATACACACAAATGGTGGCGTATTTGAACGCATCCCCATTAAGGTATGCTCTTTCTCATGCACCACTCATTCCAGTCACACACATTAAACAGTTTTGGAACACTGTCAGTTCCTCAACAGTTAATGGAGTGACCACATTAACTTCTATTGTTCATGGGAGATCTTGGGTGGTTACTGAGGCCTTGGTACGCCAGGCCTTGCATCTTGATGATGCTGATGGTATAACCATTCTTCCCATAACTGAAATAGAACAAGGGCTTAGGGCTTTGGGATACCCTATTCCTGATGAAGGTACTCTTAATAAGTACCATAAGCAGGAATTTCCCCCAGCCTGGAAGTACCTCATTCACATTCTCCTTCAATGTTTGAGTCCCAAATGTACTGCACACAATGAGATCAATAGATCCATTGCAACTGCTATTGTGTGTATTGCAACAGGGCAAAAATATAACTGGTCTAAAATGATTTTTGAAGGAATGTGTAAAAACAAGGGGACAAAAATGACTTTAGCTTATCCCCGTTTTCTGCAAATGATTTTTGATGCTCAAAGATATTGTTCAAGGGATCACAATGATTTTTATAAAATCCCTGAACAAAAGAAAGCTATTTTTACCAAGATGAATTCACCACCTCATAGGGATTAACCTTTAACCCTAGCCATGCTTGCTGTTATTGCAGCAGCAAAACCCCAACCAGACCCCCAACCTCATATTGACCCTCACCCACAACTTGAACCTATCCCTGAACCTTTACCCTCACCTGACCAAATGCAAATAGACCAAGAACCCTTTGACGCTGACATATCTAATGTGGGCGTTGATGTGCCTATTTCCAACGCTGACACCCAACCATCACAATCCCAAACACCCCTTAACCAACCCACATCTACCCCTTCTTCCACACCATCTTCCACACCACCTGAATATAGGTTGATTAAACGCCAAAGGACTGCTGGAGTGTTCTCCTCTGGTGGTCCTAGCCATGAAGCAGAGAGAACCACCACCACAAGTGTGGCTGGTGACCTGGATGAGGCTGGGATTATTGGTTCTGGCTTAGAAGCTGGCCAAGGCAGTCCCACCATAATTAAGTCCTCATCCATGCCCAATGATCCTGACTTGGGAGGTCAAATCCTCATTTCAGAAGAGGGCAGACTGGAACCAATGACTCTTTTGGAATTGACGGCTGTCTGCATTAGCTTGCAAAAGTAGAATGCAGACTTAGTACAAATTGTCAGCAACCAAGGCCTTGAACTCAAGGAATTGAGGGAGAGGATTGTTGTTTTGGAGAGTGCTCATGCAAAGGGAGGTATGGAGGAGTCTTCCAAAGGGGAGGAAGATCAAAGAAATCTGAGTGATAAGAGCAGTCAAGATGGTCAATCATTGGATGTTGCTGAAGCTCTTACTGCTTTGAAGGAAAAAAACATGTTTTGATACGTCCTTGATCTCTCCAACCAATTTAAATTTATCATTTACAGATATGTTGAGAGAGGTTACACAAGGCGCTGAGGGAAAATATTTGAGCGTTGACAAGACAAGTTTAGACGCTGTTATAAGTATTTTGGGCGCTGATAGAGGAAATTTGGGCGTTGACAGATCTGCATATGGAGGTGATGTATTCCAGTCATCATCTATCATCAAGGATGTTCCTACTCAGGTATTACCATCTACCTTACCAACAATTGCACCATCAGATAAGGGTAAGGGTAAGTTGGTAGAAGAAATTGTTCCAAAGAATGCAGCTCAGGTTGAATTTGATAGAAGATTGGCTGAGCAAATGATGGAACAAGGTGAAAAGGAAAAGTCACCATTTGTTGTGACTTCTGAAGAAGAAAGTGATGGAGCTAGCTCAGATTCAAGTGTGATGATTGTTGAACCAGAAAGACTTGAGTATGGTGATGAGCTTGCTAGGGAAAAGCTGAGAGATTTAAAGTTGCATATTGATTTTGATATGCTAGAGGTGGTTCAGATGTACAATTCTTGGGAAGAAAGCTGTATGGATAATCCAGACTTGACCATTTCAGATCAGATATGGGGTTTGGAAATTCTTCTTAGAGTTCAGAAGGATTGTAAGGTGATTTTGAAGCACAAGGCAAGCAACATTCTCTCTGAGTTGAAAAGGGATAGAAGGAAGCTCTACTTTATGTTGCTCAAATGTCATGGAGTTGGATGGACACATCAGAAGCTGAAGGCTTTGACATTTGATGAGTTGGAACATAGGGCTTATCCTATTTGGGTGAAAGTGCAGGAAGAAAACACTTTCAGACTTCTTTCAGATGAAAGAAAGGAACAACTTGCAGAAGAGATGGAAATCAAGAAAGCTATGATAGTTCCCAGACCAGTGAAGAAGGGATTTACACTTGAGTTTCCAAAAGATATGAATCAACTATATCCAAGTGAAGCAGTTATTAGAAAGAGCCTCAAGCTCTCCCCATTAGAAGCTTCAAATATGGTGCATGTGTTACCACTAGATTCCAGGAATCCAATTGTGAGTTATGATGAAGATGAATGTGGATTCTGGAAGGTTGGAAGATATGGCAAGGAGGTACACACTTTTACCACTCTCATATCTTTATTTGCAAGTTGTGATAGAGAAGACTTGGTGGACCTTTGGAGGTTGCTAGAGACCAAGTATGAGGCTGAATCACCAACTTCAGCTAATGGAATAAAACTTTGGACCACATTCAAAAGAATGTGTGGGACAAAAGAGGAAGATCCTGAAATATGGAAGGATCTTGAAGATGACCTCAGTGGTCTTCAATGGAGGTTATATTCAGCTGCAGGTGTATACCATTTGAGTTCTACAAAGTTTGCTGAGTATTTACTTGTAGATGCTCAGTATTTCATATCCAAGGCTGTTTTGGAAAAGATGAAGGACACCCAGTTGGAGATAGACTATACAAGTGACGTGGCAAAGAATTTGATCAGATTTATTTATTACCAATATGATAAGGTTTGTCAGACTCCTCCAAGTTCTTAATGTTTATTCAGAAACTTGATCATAAGAGTGGATATCAAGTTTAGGGGAGGATTGTTGGGAATAAATTAAGGCCAGATCACTTGAACGCTGACAAGAACAACTCAAGCGTTGACAAGAGCAAAGTGAGCACTGACAGCTTAAGCGTTGACAAGTTAAAGTCAAGCGTTGACAGATTGAAGACAAGCACTGATGGAAGATGTGAGCTACACGTTTATTATGTTCTAGAATACTTCTAGTAAGGATAGAAACGACAATGTATTTTCTATGTTTATCTTTACCTAGAATAGTTGATACGTAGCTTATTGTACAAGGCTTCTTAGTCTATAAAAGAAGGCCTTTAGGTTAATGTTTAGTATCAAGTTTTCATTAAGTTTTTCATTCGTAAACATCTTTCATTGTAAGCAAGTTCGACATTGATAATCAAAGTGAAAGTTTTGTTTACATCTTGTGTTCTTGTTTAAGTATTAAATTCCGCATAATACTTAGATTCACAAAGCATACAAAAAAGGTTTCTCTAAGTGTTATACTTGATCTAATCTCGTATACACAAAGCTAATCGATCTAAGTTTGGGATCAACAAGTGGTATCAGAGCTTGTTGAGGAACTTTTGATCTTTGAAGAACACCAGAACGATATACGAACACCAAAACCCTAATTTTCTCAAAACCCTAAAAACATCATGTCTGAAGCAATAACCTCCTCCTCCTCATCCTTACCAAACATCAAGATTCCCATGCTTGATGCAACCAACTTTGACTTGTGGAGGTTCAACTTTGAACAATATCTGAGGATCTTTGACTACACACTCTGGGACATTATTGAATATGGAAACTCATTCAATAAAGCTCAAAAGATTCTGAATGCCATTGCGACAAGAACAGCTGTTGAAGGATGTCCTGATGAAGATAAGAAAGAAAAACCTGGAGATGGTAGAGCTGTAAGTGCTGAAGATATTGCAAAGAAAAGGGCTGACATGAAAGCCCTAAATATTCTGAAAGTGTCTTTGGGACAAGAAAATCAGCACAAATATAGAAGCTATGAATCTGCTAAGGATCTTTGGGAAGCAATTGAAGTTGCATATGGTGGTAATGCAGAAACTAAGGAAGAAAAGAAGAAGCAACTTCTGCATGATTATGATGTCTTCAAAGCTCAGCCCAATGAGAAACTGAGCAGTGTGAGAAGTAGATTGCTTGACATCACAAGCAAATTGTCCTTCATGGGGACACAAGTTGGTGATATTGACATCAATGCTACTTTTCTGAAAAGTCTTGGTGAGACATGGAAGATTGAGGCAAGATCTATTCTTACCAATAATACTCACAAGAGCTCTTCGTTTGATGACATCTACAACAAACTAAGACTGTTGGAAGATGAAACTCTTTCAAGCAAAGCTAGCACCAGCAACATGGCCTTCTTCTCTCATAGTGAAGGTCAATTCAATCAGCAGGATTCTTTTATGCATCCAGTTACTGGATCATCATTTGTCAGCGCTGGAACAAGTCCTGTCAACGTCTCCTTTTCAGACGCTGACACATTCATGAATGACTCACCAAGAGTTAAACCTGCTGGTTTGGATTTGGATACTGTTTGTGCTTACATTGCTTCTTTGCCCAATGGTTCAGTGATTACATATGAGGACCTTGAGCAGATAAGTGATGAACACTTGGAAGAGATGGACATCAAGTGGAACATGGCTCTTGCTAGTATAAGAGCAAATAGGTGGAATAGAAGGTTCAAGAAGAAGATGACCTTCAATGCTAAAGACACTGCTGGATTTGATAAATCCAAAGTTGAGTGCTACAACTGTCATCGCATGGGGCACTTCATGAGGGAATGCAGATCTCCTAGAAGATCTGATGCTGGTAAACCCTCAAGTCAGGTTGTTAAAGCTCAAGACTCCAAAGCCATGGTTGCAGTTCAAGGAATTGATGGTACTGGATGGGATTGGAGCTATCTGGCTAAGGATGCTGAAGAGGACAAAGCTTTGATTGCTGACATTGAAGAAGAAGAGCATGTTGAATATGCTCTCATGGCACACTCCTCCTCTTCATCTGATAATGAGGTATATGATGATGCTTTTTGTAGCAAAGGTTGTAGGTTAAACACTGACAGACTTAACAAAGAAGTGTTAAAACTAAAAGAGGATATGAGCACTGAAAGGTGTAAATTATCCAATTACCAACTAGCTCTTACTGAAACTGAGAAAACCGTTTCTGAATACAAGAAAATGGAATTTGATTTAAAAGATAAGATAAATATCTTAAAACATGAGCTAGAGGGTAGTATGGATATTAGAAATATCATGTCAAAAGTCAATAAAGACCTACAGGCTAAGTTAGATGAGGCCATTAAGAATAAAGATAATGTTGACCTCAAGATTCAAAGATTTGATAGAGCCACCCAAGCCCTAGGAGACTGTGTAGCTAAACAAAGAGATCCTAAGGATATGACTGGGCTTGGGATGAATGAGAATGATTACTCTCTGGTTCCACCACCAGCTGGTGACTTCTATGGTGTCCTTAGAAAGGATTTATCTTGGACTGGTATTCCAGAATGCCAAGAAGAGGAATTTATTCCTCCACCAAGAGTTGTCACCCTAGTAGAAGAGTATCAACAAAAACTGACTGACCTAAATGAGTAGAAGAAAGCTAACCCTACTTTATTTGTTAAGGGAGGTTTGCTGTGTGAAAGTCCCATTGAATCCCCACCCATTAAGGTTACTCACCCAGTTACTGGTGAAGCTGTTGACCTAGGCTCCAACACTGTTAGAAGACCTACCATTAAATATGCAGGGATGTATAGAAATAATAGGTCACCCAAGAGCCAAGTCAACAATCATGGAACAGGTTTCTTTGTTTCTAGACCTAAGAATGTGTCTAAGAAAGCCTGTTATACTTGTGGTAGCTTTTCACATTTGGCATACAAGTGTGTCAACGCTCCCAAAGTCAGCGCTGATAGGAACAATTTCAGCGCTGATAGGAAGAAAGTCAACGTTGTTAGGAAGTCAAACGTTGTCAGACCCAGACCTTGTGTGCAGCAAAGTCCACAAGTGATTAGACCAGCCCCATTCTTTTCTAGAAGGTCTAACACTCATGGACAAAAACCTTTTCAAAAGACAGATACCTGGTCCAATAGGCAATGGGTTCCTGTAGCAAACCCTAGGTTCAACGCTGAGAAGGGTAATTTCAGCGTTGACAGGACAAAATCCAACGCTGACAGAAACGTGACCAGACCTAAGTATTTGCAGCCACAAGGTAAGGGGTCTAAAGCTTCTTCAAGCTTAACATGGAGACCCAAGAAGGATCAAAACCCTAATAATAATGGAATTTCAATGACTTGCAACAGGTTTAATTATATTTCAAAAGTCATTACAAAACCAATTGGGGTTAACTGGGTATTTCATCCAAAAAGGGATGAGAATGGGGTTGTTATGAGAACTAAGTCTGTTCTTATTGAACAACCAGATGAATCCAAGTCTTCTGAGACTTGGGTTCCCAAAGAAAACTAATTTGTTTTCTTTATGTGCAGGGCATTCAAAAGCAGATCAATGACTATGGATATTGGGATAGTGGATGCTCAAGGCACATGACAGGAAAGGAAGACTATCTGACGAACTTCTCTCCTATTAAAGATGGTGATAAGGTATACTTTGGAGGGGGCTACGGCACCATCACAGGCAAAGGAACCCTTCTCACCAATAATCTACGTTTTGAGAATGTCTTCCTGGTAAAAGAACTGGACTATAATCTGTTTAGTGTATCACAAGTGTGTGATAACAAAAATAAGGTTCTTTTCACCGATACTGAGTGTTTGGTGTTAAGCAAGGATTTTAAGATCCCTGATGAGAAGTATATTGAGTATAGAACACCTAGGCATAAGGACATATACAATGTGATTTTAAATGGGATTAAAGTGAATACAAATATGTCTTGTTTTTATGCTAAGGCCTCAGTAGATGAAAGTAATTTGTGGCACAGGAGACTAGGGCACATAAACTTTAAAAATATAAATAGACTTGTGAGGCTTGGTTTAGTTGATGGTTTGCCTGAAAAGGCCTTCCATAATGACCACTCTTGTGTTGCATGTCTTAAAGGCAAGCAGCACAAGGTCTCATTCAAGTCCAAGCAGGTGCATACTAGTTCCAGACCTCTTCATATGCTTCACATGGACCTCTTTGGTCCAACTAATATAGAAAGTTTGAATGGCAAGTCATATTGTTTTGTTGTCACTGATGACTTTTCTAGGTTTGGACATTCTTTCTAGCTATGAAGAGTGACACAGCTGATGTTCTTATTGAATTTATCACTCAAATTGAGAAAAGGTCTGGCTATGAGGTTAAGATGCTTAGGAGTGATAATGGTGGAGAATTTAGGAACAAGAAGCTAGATGATTTTTGTGCCATGAAGGGAATTACTAGGCAGTTTAGTATTGCTAGAACCCCACAACAAAATGGGGTTGCTGAAAGGAAGAATAGAACCCTAATTGAAGCAGCCAGAACAATGTTGGCTGATGCTCACTTTCCCATAGCCTTTTGGGCTGAGGCTGTTAATACAGCATGCTATGTGCAAAATAGAGCATTGGTTAACAAAATTCAGAACAAGACACCTTATGAGTTACTTTGGGGAAGAAAACCTAATATTGGTTTTCTCAGACCTTTTGGATGTCATGTAGTAGTCTTAGACACTAGTGATGCCTTAGGGAAATTTAGTGCAAAAGGTGATGAAGGTTACTTCATGGGGTATTCAGTGCAGAGCAAGGGTTATAGGGTTTATCTTAAGAAGGACAAACGTATTGTTGAAAGAGTACATGTTAGGTTCTTAGAGAATAAACCTAGTGATCCTGAAAGTGGTCCTAATTGGTTGTTTGATTTGGAACCCTTATCTAGAACTTTAAATTATTTGCCTGTCACTAATCCAGACATTGTGAAGGTAACTTCAAATGTTGTGGAGGAACAAGTTGTTCATGTTTCAGGTACACAGGTTGATGAAAGGGTTGGATCACAAGCAGAAAAGGCATCTCCTACATTTGAATATGTCACAATTCCCATTTGGACTGATGCTTTTGCTGCTGCTGCTGCTGCTGGACAAGATAATGGTGGTTTCCAAATACCACCAGATACAAACATGCATGGTTCTTCAGGCGCTGACAAAGGAAAATCCAGCGCTGACAAGACCAATTCAGACGTTAACAACAACATTTCAGGCGCTGTCAGCCTTGACGCTGACAACCAAGATTCAAACGTTGACAACACTTTTGGGCATCTTTTCTCTTCCAATTTTGAACAAGGTGGACCTTCCAATGTCCATGAAGAGATTCCTGTTGCTCAAAGAGAGTCTGATGAAGAAGATATTGGCAACATGGAGCGTGAAGTTGAGGACACCAGACTTTTTGAAGGAGGAGTTCTCACTTCCACAATGAAGAATCACCCCCCATCTCAGATCATTGGTGATGTTATGACTCCAGTTCAGACAAGAAGATCCCATCAAAGTCTTGGTGGATTTATTGCCAATATACACAAGAAGGTTGATACCCCTCTTGTACAAGCATGTTTGTTTGCATGTTTTCTGTCACAAGAAGAACCCAAGAAGATATTTGATGCTCTCAAAGAACCAAGTTGGGTGGAAGCAATGCAGGATGAGCTTCACCAATTTGCTATTCAGGATGTTTGGGAGCTGGTTGATTGTCCTAGATATGTCAGACCAATTGGGACAAGATGGGTTCTCAAGAACAAAAGAGATGAAAGAGGTATTGTGGTCAGAAACAAGGCAAGGTTAGTGGCTCAAGGTTATACACAAGAGGAGGGGATAGACTATGAAGAAGTGTTTGCACCAGTTGCAAGGATTGAAGCTATTAGGATTTTTCTAGCCTATGCATCTTGCATGGGCTTTACAGTTTATCAAATGGATGTAAAGAGTGCATTCTTGTATGGCACCATTGTTGAAGAAGTTTATGTCATGCAACCTCCTGGTTTTGAGGATCCTGAGCATCCAGACAAAGTGTATAGAGTCAAAAAGGCTATGTATGGCCTTCATCAAGCCCCTAGAGCATGGTATGGTACTTTGTCTACCTATTTGGTGGACAATGGATTCAAGAGGGGCACCATAGATCAGACACTATTTACAAAGAAGAAAGGCAAAGATGTGTTGCTTGTGTAGGTCTATGTTGATGATATCATTTTTGGGTCTACTGATCCAAAGATGAGTGAGGATTTCTCCAAGCTCATGACAGACAAATTCAAGATGAGTGCTATGGGGGAGATGAACTTCTTTCTTGGTTTACAAGTTCAGCAGAAAGAAGATGGTATCTTCATCTCCCAAGACAAATATGTTGCTGAAATCTTGAAGAAGTTTGGCTTTTCTCCACATGAAAAGAGGGCTTCTACTCCTATGGATAGAGAACACCCTTGGGGCAAGATTGGAGATGGGAAAGATGTAGATGTCAGGCATTATAGATCCATGATTGGATCCTTGATGTATCTTACTGCTTCCAGACCTGATATCATGTTTGCTGTGTGTGCATGTGCACACCATCAAGTGACTCCCAAAGAATGTCACCTTTATGCTGTGAAGAGGATCTTTAGGTACCTAAGATGTTTTCCTACTCTTGGTTTGTGGTACCCAAAGGATTCACCATTGGAGCTGATTGCATATTCAGATAGTGATTATGGTGGTGACAAGTTTGATAGGAAATCCACAACTGGTGGATGTCAATTTCTTGGGAGCAGATTAATATCTTGGCAATGCAAGAAACAAACAGTGGTGGCTAACTCTACAACTGAAGCAGAATATGTGGCTGCAGCAGCATGTTGTGGTCAAGTGTTGTGGATTCAGAACCAGCTGTTGGATTATGGGTATAATTTTATGCATACTAAGATATTTGTTGACAATAATAGTACTTTATGCATCATTAAGAATCCTGTGCATCATTCTAAAACTAAACACATAGAAATTAGACACCATTTTATAAGAGATTGCTTTGAGAAAGGTTTAATACAACCAGATAGGGTTGACACTGAGGAAAATGTGTCAGATTTATTAACTAAACCTTTTGATGCTGGAAGATTTCAGTACTTGGTAACAAGTATTGGAATGGTTAATCTCACTTAAGTATGTGTTTTGGATTCTTTTTGTAAAAGTATGTACAGGATGATGCATGATTATTATTGGTCTTATTGATAATTTAGATTTTCCACTATATTTTTCTAACACTAACAAAAGGTTGTTTGAACACTGATAAGTGTTTTTGCAACGTTGTCAGCAATATAATTGTCTAACGCTGACAAAGCTTCTTTTAACGCTGTTATGTGTTATCGGGGCGTTGTCAGCAACAATGTTAGTTTTATGGTTTTCAATCTAAATGTGCAGATGGTGTTAGCAGTATACCAGTGGATACAGAGTTGCTTATGGATCAAAGGAGAAGCATTTGGACATGTTTTTGTTTATGGATGATGGTTGGAATGTTTCATTCCTATCTTGACATAAATTTTTTATGTTCATGCATATTTTTGGCAAACTCTTTGTATCTTTGTTTAAGGGGAGGTTTTAGGAACCTTTAGGATTTTTGGGTATCCATATGATACTCTTATCACAATTCTAGATTGTGTCCACAGGTGAGTATGGGTTAGTTTTACTAAACCATGAGGCACTGTAGCATGCATAGTATATCAACTTTGCATGCTGCCAAGACATTTTTGGCCTAGAATGGGTTGTGGTCTGTTGGGAGACTTGGGAATCATTTTGATATGGGATTTACCTGGTAGTAACAAGGATTTTATAAGGTAACTTGGTTGTTAAGAATTTTGGTTAGCAAGGGACACTAGAGGACTGTTATGTCTATCTTGCTTATGCAAGTGTGCATAACTGGACAGTGCTTGCCGCCCTATAATAATTATCAGCTTTTGGTTATTTTCTCTAGGATAAATTACTTGTTAAGGTCATTTTTCACTTTTTAACACAATTTTATTTTTGGACGCTGACAAGATTTTTCCAAGCGTTGTTGTGACCAAATTGGACGCTGACATGGCTTTAGGCGAACGTTGACAAGATTATAGCCGTTGGGCGTTGATGGGTTATATTTGACCGTTGACACTCAATGGGACCTACCCAGTTGTTACTTTTTGACATATTTTCAAGCCGTAATTTTAGGAGTTGTTACTTTCATTAAAAGCATGAGATAACTTATAACTTTTTCAATATTTTCATGATTAGTTTTTGAAAATCTTTGCCTATTTTTGGGCCAATCACATGCATTCATCCACTCCTATAAATTTGGCTCCTATTTTTAAACAGGGTATCTATAATTCTTGTCTAACACTTTTCTCTTATCAACCTTCATCTTCTATACTTCAAAATTAACAGCTTTCATCAATGGCACCAAGATTTAACTCAGCAGAATTGGATTTGGGGTTCAAGTCTCAACACAACATGATTGCTTATCTTGTTGCTGATAATACTTTGTTCCCTCAATACACACAAATGGTGGCGTATTTGAACGCATCCCCATTAAGGTATGCTCTTTCTCATGCACCACTCATTCTAGTCACACACATTAAATAGTTTTGGAACACTGTCAGTTCCTCAACAGTTAATGGAGTGACCACATTAACTTCTATTGTTCATGGGAGATCTTGGGTGGTTACTGAGGCCTTGGTACGCTAGGCCTTGCATCTTGATGATGCTGATGGTATAACCATTCTTCCCATAACTGAAATAGAACAAGGGCTTAGGGCTTTGGGATACCCTATTCCTGATGAAGGTACTCTTAATAAGTACCATAAGCAGGAATTTCCCCCAGCCTGGAAGTACCTCATTCACATTCTCCTTCAATGTTTGAGTCCCAAATGTACTGCACACAATGAGATCAATAGATCCATTGCAACTTCTATTGTGTGTATTGCAACAGGGCAAAAATATAACTGGTCTAAAATGATTTTTGAAGGAATGTGTAAAAACAAGGGGACAAAAATGACTTTAGCTTATCCCCGTTTTCTGCAAATGATTTTTGATGCTCAAAGATATTGTTCAAGGGATCACAATGATTTTTATAAAATCCTTGAACAAAAGAAAGCTATTTTTACCAAGATGAATTCACCACCTCATAGGGATTTACCTTTAACCCCAGCCATGCTTGCTGTTATTGCAGCAGCACAACCCCAACCAGACCCCCAACCTCATATTGACCCTCACCCACAACTTGAACCTATCCCTGAACCTTTACCTTCACCTGACCAAATGCAAATAGACCAAGAACCCTTTGACGCTGACATATCTAATGTGGGCGTTGATGTGCCTATTTCCAACGCTGACACCCAACCATCACAATCCCAAACACCCCTTAACAAACCCACATCTACCCCTTCTTCCACACCATCTTCCACACCACCTGAATATAGGTTGATTAAACGCCAAAGGACTGCTGGAGTGTTCTCCTCTGGTGGTCCTAGCCATGAAGCAGAGAGAACCACCACCACAAGTGTGGCTAGTGACCTGGATGAGGCTGGCATTATTGGTTCTGGCTTAGAAGCTGGCCAAGGCAGTCCCACCATAATTAAGTCCTCATCCATGCCCAATGAACCTGACTTGGGAGGTCAAATCCCCATTTCAGAAGAGGGCAGACTGGAACCAATGACTCTTTTGGAATTGACGGCTGTCTGCATTAGCTTGCAAAAGCAGAATGCAGACTTAGTACAAATTGTCAGCAACCAAGGCCTTGAACTCAAGGAATTGAGGGAGAGGATTTTTGTTTTGGAGAGTGCTCATGCAAAGGGAGGTATGGAGGAGTCTTCCAAAGGGGAGGAAGATCAAAGAAATCTGAGTGATAAGAGCAGTCAAGATGGTCAATCATTGGATGTTGCTGAAGCTCTTACTGCTTTGAAGGAACAAACAGGTTTTGATACGTCCTTGATCTCTCCAACCAATTTAAATTTATCATTTACAGATATGTTGAGAGAGGTTACACAAGGCGCTGAGGGAAAATATTTGAGCGTTGACAAGACAAATTTGGACGCTGTTAGAAGTATTTTGGGCGCTGATAGAGGAAATTTGGGCGTTGACAGATCTGCATATGGAGGTGATGTATTCCAGTCATCATCTATCATCAAGGATGTTCCTACTCAGGTATTACCATCTACCTTACCAACAATTGCACCATCAGATAAGGGTAAGGGTAAGTTGGTAGAAGAAATTGTTCCAAAGAATGCAGCTCAGGTTGAATTTGATAGAAGATTGGCTGAGCAAATGATGGAACAAGGTGAAAAGGAAAATTCACCATTTGTTGTGACTTCTGAAGAAGAAAGTGATGGAGCTAGCTCAGATTCAAGTGTGATGATTGTTGAACCAGAAAGACTTGAGTATGGTGATGAGCTTGCTAGGGAAAAGCTGAGAGATTTAAAGTTGCAGATTGATTTTGATATGCCAGAGGTGGTTCAGATGTACAATTCTTGGGAAGAAAGCTGTATGGATAATCCAGACTTGACCATTTCAGATCAGATATGGGGTTTGGAAATTCTTCTTAGAGTTCAGAAGGATTGTAAGGTGATTTTGAAGCACAAGGCAAGCAACATTCTCTCTGAGTTGAAAAGGGATAGAAGGAAGCTCTACTTTATGTTGCTCAAATGTCATGGAGTTGGATGGACACATCAGAAGCTGAAGGCTTTGACATTTGATGAGTTGGAACATAGGGCTTATCCTATTTGGGTGAAAGTGCAGGAAGAAAACACTTTCAGACTTCTTTCAGATGAAAGAAAGGAACAACTTACAGAAGAGATGGAAATCAAGAAAGCTATGATAGTTCCCAGACCAGTGAAGAAGGGATTTACAGTTGAGTTTCCAAAAGATATGAATCAACTATATCCAAGTGAAGCAGTTATTAGAAAGAGCCTCAAGCTGTCCCCATTAGAAGCTTCAGATATGGTGCATGTGTTACCACTAGATTCCAGGAATCCAATTGTGAGTTATGATGAAGATGAATGTGGATTCTGGAAGGTTGGAAGATATGGCAAGGAGGTACACACTTTTACCACTCTCATATCTTTATTTGCAAGTTGTGATAGAGAAGACTTGGTGGACCTTTGGAGGTTGCTAGAGACCAAGTATGAGGCTGAAGCACCAACTTCAGCTAATGGAATAAAACTTTGGACCACATTCAAAAGAATGTGTGGGACAAAAGAGGAAGATCCTGAAATATGGAAGGATCTTGAAGATGACCTCAGTGGTCTTCAATGGAGGTTATATTCAGCTGCAGGTGTATACCATTTGAGTTCTACAAAGTTTGCTGAGTATTTACTTGTAGATGCTCAGTATTTCATATCCAAGGCTGTTTTGGAAAAGATGAAGGACACCCAGTTGGAGATAGACTATACAAGTGACGTGGCAAAGAATTTGATCAGATTTATTTATTACCAATATGATAAGGTTTGTCAGACTCCTCCAAGTTCTTAATGTTTATTCAGAAACTTGATCATAAGAGTGGATATCAAGTTTAGGGGAGGATTGTTGGGAATAAATTAAGGCCAGATCACTTGAACGCTGACAAGAACAACTCAAGCGTTGACAAGAGCAAAGTGAGCGCTGACAGCTTAAGCGTTGACAAGTTAAAGTCAAGCGTTGACAGATTGAAGACAAGCACTGATGGAAGATGTGAGCTACACGTTTATTATGTTCTAGAATACTTCTAGTAAGGATAGAAACGACAATGTATTTTCTATGTTTATCTTTACCTAGAATAGTTGATACGTAGCTTATTGTACAAGGCTTCTTAGTCTATAAAATAAGGCCTTTAGGTTAATGTTTAGTATCAAGTTTTCATTAAGTTTTTCATTCGTAAACATCTTTCATTGTAAGCAAGTTCGACATTGATAATCAAAGTGAAAGTTTTGTTTACATCTTGTGTTCTTGTTTAAGTATTAAATTCCGCATAATACTTAGATTCACAAAGCATACAACAAAGGTTTCTCTAAGTGTTATACTTGATCTAATCTCGTATACACAAAGCTAATCGATCCCAATGTATCAGAGCCACAATTGGTTTGGATTTGGATACTGTTTGTGCTTACATTGCTTCTTTGCCCAATGGTTCAGTGATTACATATGAGGACCTTGAGCAGATAAGTGATGAACACTTGGAAGAGATGGACATCAAGTGGAACATGGATCTTGCTAGTATAAGAGCAAATAGGTGGAATAGAAGGTTCAAGAAGAAGATGACCTTCAATGCTAAAGACACTGCTGGATTTGATAAATCCAAAGTTGAGTGCTACAACTGTCATCGCATGGGGCACTTCATGAGGGAATGCAGATCTCCTAGAAGATCTGATGCTGGTAAACCCTCAAGTCAGGTTGTTAAAGCTCAAGACTCCAAAGCCATGGTTGCAGTTCAAGGAATTGATGGTACTGGATGGGATTGGAGCTATCTGGCTAAGGATGCTGAAGAGGATAAAGCTTTGATTGCTGACATTGAAGAAGAAGAGCATGTTGAATATGCTCTCATGGCACACTCCTCCTCTTCATCTGATAATGAGGTATATGATGATGCTTTTTGTAGCAAAGGTTGTAGGTTAAACACTGACAGACTTAACAAAGAAGTGTTAAAACTAAAAGAGGATATGAGCACTGAAAGGTGTAAATTATCCAATTACCAACTAGCTCTTACTGAAACTGAGAAAACCGTTTCTGAATACAAGAAAATAGAATTTGATTTAAAAGATAAGATAAATATCTTAAAACATGAGCTAGAGGGTAGTATGGATATTAGAAATATCATGTCAAAAGTCAATAAAGACCTACAGGCTAAGTTAGATGAGGCCATTAAGAATAAAGATAATGTTGACCTCAAGATTCAAAGATTTGATAGAGCCACCCAAGCCCTAGGAGACTGTGTAGCTAAACAAAGAGATCCTAAGGATATGACTGGGCTTGGGATGAATGAGAATGATTACTCTCTGGTTCCACCACCAGCTGGTGACTTCTATGGTGTCCTTAGAAAGGATTTATCTTGGACTGGTATTCCAGAATGCCAAGAAGAGGAATTTATTCCTCCACCAAGAGTTGTCACCCCAGTAGAAGAGTATCAACAAAAACTGACTGACCTAAATGAGTGGAAGAAAGCTAACCCTACTTTATTTGTTAAGGGAGGTTTGCTGTGTGAAAGTCCCATTGAATCCCCACCCATTAAGGTTACTCACCCAGTTACTGGTGAAGCTGTTGACCTAGGCTCCAACACTGTTAGAAGACCTACCATTAAATATGCAGAGATGTATAGAAATAATAGGTCACCCAAGAGCCAAGTCAACAATCATGGAACAGGTTTCTTTGTTTCTAGACCTAAGAATGTGTCTAAGAAAGCTTGTTATACTTGTGGTAGCTTTTCACATTTGGCATACAAGTGTGTCAACGCTCCCAAAGTCAGCGCTGATAGGAACAATTTCAGCGCTGATAGGAAGAAAGTCAACGTTGTTAGGAAGTCAAACGTTGTCAGACCCAGACCTTGTGTGCAGCAAAGTCCACAAGTGATTAGACAAGCCCCATTCTTTTCTAGAAGGTCTAACACTCATGGACAAAGACCTTTTCAAAAGACAGATACCTGGTCCAATAGGCAATGGGTTCCTGTAGCAAACCCTAGGTTCAACGCTGACAAGGGTAATTTCAGCGTTGACAGGACAAAATCCAACGCTGACAGAAACGTGACCAGACCTAAGTATTTGCAGCCACAAGGTAAGGGGTCTAAAGCTTCTTCAAGCTTAACATGGAGACCCAAGAAGGATCAAAACCCTAATAATAATGGAATTTCAATGACTTGCAACAGGTTTAATTATATTTCAAAAGTCATTACAAAACCAATTGGGGTTAACTGGGTATTTCATCCAAAAAGGGATGAGAATGGGGTTGTTGTGAGAACTAAGTCTGTTCTTATTGAACAACCAGATGAATCCAAGTCTTCTGAGACTTGGGTTCCCAAAGAAAACTAATTTGTTTTCTTTATGTGCAGGGCATTCAAAAGCAGATCAATGACTATGGATATTGGGATAGTGGATGCTCAAGGCACATGACAGGAAAGGAAGACTATCTGACGAACTTCTCTCCTATTAAAGATGGTGATAAGGTATACTTTGGAGGGGGCTACGGCACCATCACAGGCAAAGGAACCCTTCTCACCAATAATCTACGTTTTGAGAATGTCTTCCTGGTAAAAGAACTGGACTATAATCTGTTTAGTGTATCACAAGTGTGTGATAACAAAAATAAGGTTCTTTTCACTAATACTGAGTGTTTGGTGTTAAGCAAGGATTTTAAGATCCCTGATGAGAAGTATATTGAGTATAGAACACCTAGGCATAAGGACATATACAATGTGAATTTAAATGGGATTAAAGTGAATACAAATATGTCTTGTTTTTATGCTAAGGCCTCAGTAGATGAAAGTAATTTGTGGCACAGGAGACTAGGGCACATAAACTTTAAAAATATAAATAGACTTGTGAGGCTTGGTTTAGTTGATGGTTTGCCTGAAAAGGCCTTCCATAATGACCACTCTTGTGTTGCATGTCTTAAAGGCAAGCAGCACAAGGTCTCATTCAAGTCCAAGCAGGTGCATACTAGTTCCAGACCTCTTCATATGCTTCACATGGACCTCTTTGGTCCAACTAATATAGAAAGTTTGAATGGCAAGTCATATTGTTTTGTTGTCACTGATGACTTTTCTAGGTTTACTTGGACATTCTTTCTAGCTATGAAGAGTGACACAGCTGATGTTCTTATTGAATTTATCACTCAAATTGAGAAAAGGTCTGGCTATGAGGTTAAGATGCTTAGGAGTGATAATGGTGGAGAATTTAGGAACAAGAAGCTAGATGATTTTTGTGCCATGAAGGGAATTACTAGGCAGTTTAGTATTGCAAGAACCCCACAAAAAAATGGGGTTGCTGAAAGGAAGAATAGAACCCTAATTGAAGCAGCCAGAACAATGTTGGCTGATGCTCACTTTCCCATAGCCTTTTAGGCTGAGGCTGTTAATACAGCATGCTATGTGCAAAATAGAGCATTGGTTAACAAAATTCAGAACAAGACACCTTATGAGTTACTTTGGGGAAGAAAACCTAATATTGGTTTTCTCAGACCTTTTGGATGTCATGTAGTAGTCTTAGACACTAGTGATGCCTTAGGGAAATTTAGTGCAAAAGGTGATGAAGGTTACTTCATGGGGTATTCAGTGCAGAGCAAGGGTTATAGGGTTTATCTTAAGGAGGACAAACGTATTATTGAAAGAGTACATGTTAGGTTCTTAGAGAATAAACCTAGTGATCCTGAAAGTGGTCCTAATTGGTTGTTTGATTTGGAACCCTTATCTAGAACTTTAAATTATTTGCCTGTCACTAATCCAGACATTGTGAAGGTAACTTCAAATGTTGTGGAGGAACAAGTTGTTCATGTTTCAGGTACACAGGTTGATGAAAGGGTTGGATCACAAGTAGAAAAGGCATCTCCTACATTTGAATATGTCATAATTCCCATTTGGACTGATGCTTTTGCTGCTGCTGCTGCTGCTGGACAAGATAATGGTGGTTTCCAAATACCACCAGATATAAACATGCATGGTTCTTCAGGCGCTGACAAAGGAAAATCCAGCGCTGACAAGACAAATTCAGACGTTGACAACAACATTTCAGGCGCTGTCAGCCTTGACGCTGACAACCAAGATTCAAACGTTGACAACACTTATGGGCATCTTTTCTCTTCCAATTTTGAACAAGGTGGACCTTCCAATGTCCATGAAGAGATTCCTGCTGCTCAAAGAGAGTCTGATGAAGAAGATATTGGCAACATGGAGCGTGAAGTTGAGGACACCAGACTTTTTGAAGGAGGAGTTCTCACTTCCACAATGAAGAATCACCCCCCATCTCAGATCATTGGTGATGTTATGACTCTAGTTCAGACAAGAAGATCCCATCAAAGTCTTGGTGGATTTATTGCCAATATACACAAGAAGGTTGATACCCCTCTTGTACAAGCATGTTTGTTTGCATGTTTTCTGTCACAAGAAGAACCCAAGAAGATATTTGATGCTCTCAAAGAACCAAGTTGGGTGGAAGCAATGCAGGATGAGCTTCACCAATTTGCTATTCAGGATGTTTGGGAGCTGGTTGATTGTCCTAGATATGTCAGACCAATTGGGACAAGATGGGTTCTCAGGAACAAAAGAGATGAAAGAGGTATTGTGGTCAGAAACAAGGCAAGGTTAGTGGCTTAAGGTTATACACAAGAGGAGGGGATAGGCTATGAAGAAGTCTTTGCACCAGTTGCAAGGATTGAAGCTATTAGGATTTTTCTAACCTATGCATCTTGCATGGGCTTTACAGTCTATCAAATGGATGTAAAGAGTGCATTCTTGTATGGCACCATTGTTGAAGAAGTTTATGTCAACACAATGTCGATCTAAGTAAGAGCTAGTTGGTAATCGGATAAATCCATTGTCGTGGCTCTGATACCAATTGTGGAAACCTTGGTTTCCGGATCTTTTAAGCTACTAGGAATGATCATTGTTCATATGATTAACATAATCAAAGCGGAATTAGAACAACAACCATTAACAAGGTGTTTAGGCACAATAACATGAATTAAAATACATGGATTGCTCATTATATTAATAACGAACAACCACTAGACGTGTATACATTGAATCCCACGTCTAGTCGACACACACTTTAGGTTTACATTGTGAATGAATTGAATTATATGAATAAAACCTATGACCCTTGGTTCCTTTTATAGTGTAAGGATTAGGGTTTACAAGAGATAATGATGAATAAACAAGTAAATCTTCTATTTAAATAAACTTATGCAGAATATCTTTTGCATGTTTATCTAAATAGAAGCTTCCATAAGCTTCTTTGTCTATGTTTTGTCAATGCTTGAATTGCATGTGACAATGCTTGAATTGCTCTTGACAATGTTTGATTCCATCAACGCCTAAATTGTACATGTCAACGCCTGGAATGCTCTTGTCAACGCCTAGACAAATAACTTCATGTTTTCTTCATTTTTGAGTTTCTGCCACATCAACTTTTTGACCCAACAATCTTCCCCTAGTTGATAGTGGCAAAACTCTATGTGTATCTCTTGTAAGTTGTACATGATCTTCAAATTGCTTCCCCTTAAGTTTAGCATGTATTTCTTCCCCTTTTTGTCACATCAACAAGGAAGTAAACAATGTTGCAATCTTTGAAGATTCTCTAAATGTAGGCTCTATGTAATGATCTTGAAGAACAATTAATATAATATTTTTGATGTAGAAGTAGAATAACCCAACCTTGTGTTCCATGTCTTGTACTATCCATGTGACTAAGAACTTATATCAGACCAACTATAAGTAGACCTCAATCCCTTGTCAATATTCTCATCCTATGTGAGACACTGAGCACGATAATGTAACTCCTTCAAGTGTTATGACAAGTCTTCATCACCAACCATGTAAAGCACGAACAAGTTACCTTTAAAGTCAGTGAATGGTACGCCACGACTTTAAGATATGATAGAACACAAACTCGCGAAAATCTTCTTCAATCATCAAACTTACCATAAGAATTCTTCCTCTTAAGCTAACACTTCTTCATAATGACTTTCATTACATCATAAATTATGCTAACTCACTTTAAGATCATTAATTCCTTTTAAAAAGATCCGAGCCATAAATATCAACATGATATTCTATATTAAAACGGAGATTCCATGTACCTTTGTGTGTATATTCCTCCTTTTTGTGTGCTCAAAACATCCAATTTTCTCAAACAACAGCAAACCTTGTGTTGTCCAATATCTTCTTCTGTCCAATATCTTTGGCAGATGTATTGTCCAATATCGGACAATACCTATCAGCGTTGAAGTTCATATATCGGACGACACTGTCAACTCTATCAGCGTTGACTTATTCTGTCAGCGTCAAATTCCTTTCTGTCAGCGTCAATTACAAACCTTGTCAGCGTCTAAGGTTTAAACGTGTCAGCGTTTAATTTGCTAACATCAGCGTCCCACTTATCTTTATCCCAACGTTTAAACCAACCTGTCTTGAAGAAAATCTTTAAGAGAATAGCCAATTTAGTCAACATATCATTCCCTGTTGATCACTCCATAAATATTGCACTAAATAAATTGTGCCCTAAAAATCAGGAAAAAGAATATTGTCTAATAAATTCGGAGATATCTATTCTGTTAATATCAACGTGACATTCTCAACCATTGTGACTACCATCCAATCACAGCGTTGATACCATGTGAACACACTTCTTAGATCGTGTGAACACAAAGATTTTCACCAATCAATAGCATCCCTTGGTCGTGTGAACACAAGCTTATTCCTTGTGTCGTGTGAATACAACAAGAATGGTATAATCGTGTACACCAATCAGTTTAGAGAAACCGTGTGAACACAAGTCCTTTCCTCCAATCAGAATCAAGCGGCTCAAACTTTTATCATGGAGTAGCATGTAGTGGAACCAAATATTAGGGTTTTGGCCGTGTGAACGCAGTAATATAATAACAAATATATGGCAACTGCATTCTTTTGTTTCTGCTGATTACGTCTTTTCCCACGTGTGTTTTCCTATATTCTTGGACCAAATAAAAACACGACCTGCTGAAATCTTTTCGCATGGAATATCATCTTCTTTCCTTTGCTTTTAATTCTCATGCAGCCTTTAGCAGAAACAAATCTAGGGTTTATATGTAATAACAGATCTAGGATTTCAAAATCCCTAAATCCAAATCGTATATAAGAAACTTTTGATCCACAGCCCTCACAGCCTTTAAATGATCTAGGGTTTATGACACAACCTTTTACTTGCTGCTATATCTTCAATTTTTCTTCTTTTAAATCGATTTAGGGTTTAAAGAAACCCTAATCATGATTTTATGTAAAAATTTGACAAGCTGAAAATCACCTCTGCTGCCAACTTCGACGCTTAATAACTTTTGCCTGGGGATAAAACTTGACAATCCCTCCAGTGGATGTTTAGATCTATGTATGTAGAACACACATATAAAAATTCGTGATGATCCAACGGTTCAATCAAAAGTTATGACCTTCTGAATACTGCTGCGCACACAAAATCGCCCAGAAAAACCTATACGGATTTTTCTTTTCTTCTCCAAACACGAACACCTTGTTGGTCCTAGCATCACGAGCCACGAGGCTCTGATACCAATTGTTGATCCCAAACTTAGATCGATTAGCTTTGTGTATACGAGATTAGATCAAGTATAACACTTAGAGAAACCTTTGTTGTATGCTTTGTGAATCTAAGTATTATGCGGAATTTAACACTTAAACAAGAACACAAGATGTAAACAAAACTTTCACTTTGATTATCAATGTCGAACTTGCTTACAATGAAAGATGTTTACGAATGAAAAACTTAATGAAAACTTGATACTAAACATTAACCTAAAGGCCTTCTTTTATAGACTAAGAAGCCTTGTACAATAAGCTACGTATCAACTATTCTAGGTAAAGATAAACATAGAAAATACATTGTCGTTTCTATCCTTACTAGAAGTATTCTAGAACATAATAAACGTGTAGCTCACATCTTCCATCAGTGCTTGTCTTCAATCTGTCAACGCTTGACTTTAACTTGTCAACGCTTAAGCTGTCAGCGCTCACTTTGCTCTTGTCAACGCTTGAGTTGTTCTTGTCAGCGTTCAAGTGATCTGGCCTTAATTTATTCCCAACAATATAAAATGTAAACTTAAAACCCGCTAACTTATATTTTACATATAATTAAGTGTGTACATTAATAAATAAATGAGACATTTTTTTATAAATGACAATTAGATAAGTTTTATAAGTTATAAAACTATAAACATGAGTTTTATGTCTTTTCGGCTAAAACCGTGAAATTAACGTTTTCGTCAATTAAAACATAGACGGTTGGATCCAGCTAATGTAAACTTTTTATAACTCATATACTGATATATAAGTACATATTACAAGTAAAAACCGATAAAACCCGAGCTTTAAAACATATGGACATTAACGGGCCAAATTAGCCTTATTGGACTATTAACCCAACTAATTTGGCTAAACACTTATGAACTTACTTATTGGCTTAACCCACTTGGGCCCAACATGTAAGTATATGACTGATGTTAAAATTGTAAAATGGACTAAAATAAGGTAATGGGCTTATAATGGGCTTATTGGGCCTTGACAAGTAAGAAGATAAACTAGTAAAACTAGTATGAAAATTTACTAACACATAACACTATAATGAGTAAATATAGATGTACAATCCCACTTGATCATCATAATATTTATAAAATATCATATGTATACATAGATATTATTTTCATAAAGTCATTGGACAAAAGTCTGAGACCGAGTATTATTTATATAGGTTTCCGTGATCGAAACACGCCCGTAGCCGATAAACCTCCTTTCATAATCAACGTGAGCTCATAGCCTCGCACTCTTTTAAATGTTTTATTAAATGATTTGTAAACCCGCGAGGGAGATAACATGCTAGTTTTTGATAAAAATAGAACACAAGTAGTCCCGATGGTATGCTTAATGATATGGACCCGAATGATGCTATGACCCAATAAATGAGATGAAATGGATTATTAGTAGTTAGGTTATGTCACTTAAATTCCCATTAGCATGAATTGTGAACTACTGGGATTTGGTAGACGCTTATGCATATGATAGTACTATTTGGGGAAGATCACCCCAGTTCGCGCCTTGACGGTTGATCCCCGTCGTACCACATTGATTGGTAAGCGAATTTATGTATGAGAATATTTACATAGCGTGATATTTGTGACGACACGCTAACTTAGATGGGCAAATTGTTTGTCGGGTTCGCGGCCCGTTGTTTGTGATAGTAAGGTAACAATGTCATGCGGCTAATAATAATCCAATGCAATCCAGTGTAATCCAAAAATGATACAAATAATGATAATAATGTTACCTATAATGGTAATATTAAGGTTACGGTCTCATGGACAGTTTAAAATGTATGCTTTGATTTATATATTGCCTGACTAGCAATACGAGGACTTACTTCTGATATTATACTTGTGTTCTGATTTCAATGATTGTTTTATATAACAGTTTTATTAAACTTTATGAATCCACTCGGCATTCGTTGATATGATTTTTGCATGTTTTTATCTCAGGTGCTTGAAGGTAATTCGGATGGAGATTGACTTTGATGGCCCACGTAATAATAAAACTGTTCATTATCTATGTTTTGTAAACTTAATGACCTGTATAATTTGGGACCTGTTGTACGCTTGAAACTTTTATTTCGAATGAATGTATGTTAAACCTTGTACAACCATTTTTATGTGTTGTCTATGATTGAAGTTATTGTGCTATCCCGTAACACTCTAAAGACTCTTCCGCTGTACCGATATGAAATTTGAGAGTGTTACATATGACAGGGGTCAAAAGTTATCTGCACAAATACGTGAAGCAACCAGGTCCTAAGGTAGTATTCAGTGATAATTCATCTTGTGTTACTGAGGGATATGGTTTAATTAAATGTGGTGGAATAGTTTTCTCAAAAGTGGCGTTTTGATGATAAGCAAGGAACAATTTTCAATGCTAACAAAGAAATTGTGTTGACTGCTCCAAGAAGAAATGATGTATATGTCCTAGACATGTCATCTGTAACACATTCAGGAGCATTTTTCTTTGCTAAAGCCCCAGATTCTATCAATTGGCTTTGGCATATGAGACTGTCACATCTCAATTTCAAAGATATGAACAAACTTGCAAAACAAACAAAGTTCTTGGCTTACCATCTCTTGTGTATTCAAAAGACAAACCTTGTTCAGCCTGTGAAAAATGTAAACACAAGAGAGCTTCTTTCAAGCCAAAACAAAACTTTTCTATCAGGAAGTGTCTTCATCTTCTTCATATGGACTTGTTTGGACCATTCAGTCCAATGTCTATAAATTATGAGAAATATAACCTTGTGATTGTTGATGAATACTCTAGATACACTTGGGTATACTTCCTTAGAAAGAAGAGTCAAGCTCCTGAATTCATAATGTCTTTTATTAGGCAAGTAGAAAATCAAAATGATACTAAAGTTAAACAAATACAAACTGATAATGATACAGAATTGAAGAACCAAGAGCTTGAGATTTTTTGTGATGAGAAAGGAATTTCTCAGAACTTCTCTTCTCCTTACACACCTGAACAAAATGGTGTGGCTGAAAGGAAGAATAGAACTCTCATTGAAGCTGCTCGAATAATGCTCAATGGATCCAATCTTTCAAAACACTTCTGGACTGAGGCTGTAAAAATAGCTTGCTATACTCAGAACAAATGTATTATTGTCAAAAGACATGATAAGACTCCTTATGAAATATTCAGGGAAAGGATTCCAGATCTCAGCTACTTTCATGTGTTTGGATGTCTAGTGTTCATTCACAATCAAAAGGACCATCTTGGTGCAAAAGCTGATGATGGATACTTTCTTGGATACTCTTTTGTCTCCAAAGCCTTCAGGGTCTTTAACACAAGGAGACAACAAGTTGAGGATTCATTTCATGTCACCTTTGATGAAAGTATGGACGTCATTAACTTCACAAATCAATCAATGGAAGATATTGGGATCAATGACTAATCATGATATCCTCCTGATGAGTATGAACATTGTCCCTCAAAGTAGTATCAAATTGATGCTGATATATCCTTCCATATATCACCTCACAATAGGTCAATTGATAATTTAATCACACCTCAACATGTCCCTGAAGTTATCACTTCTCAAGCTGAAGAATCAAATGATTCACCCATCTATGAGAACACTGAAGGGACAAGTGATGAAAATATCGATCCCCCTATTTCTGAAAATCCTTCAGTAGGAGGTGGTGTCCAAGTACAATGTACTGAATCTCTAGTCCCTGCTAATCATCAACTATCGACAAGCTCTAATGCAAGTCCTCAGGATAGATGGTCAAGACAACAACATACAGAGCTATAATCCAAGGCCTCATACGCAGTCAGGCTACTAAACTCTCTGCTACCTCAGCCCATGAATGTCTGTTTGCAGACTTTCTCTCTGACATTGAACCAAAAAAGGTTTCAGAGGCCCTGACGCATCCAGGGTGGGTTGAGGCCATGCAAGAAGAGCTGGACCAATTCCTCAAGAACAAAGTGTGGAAACTTGTTCCTCTCTCTGAAGGGAAATCAGCTCTTGGTACAAAATGCGTATCTAAAAACAAGACTGATGAAGATGGAATTGTCATTAAAAACAAAGCTAGGCTGGTTGTTCAAGGGTGTGGTCAAGTTGAACGGATCGACTATGAGGAAACCTTCGCCCCTGTAGCAAGAATGGAAGCCATCAGGATCTTCCTTGCCTATGCTAGTTACATGAACTTTAAAGTTTTCCAAATGGATGTAAAAAGTGCCTTCCTTAATGGAAAGATCACTGAATAAGTTTATGTTGCTCAGCCTCCTGGTTTTGAGAGTTTTGAGTTCCCAAACCATGTTTGTAAAGTTGAAAAAGCTCTTTATGGACTGAAACAAGCACCAAGGGCATGGTATGAAACTCTCACTACATTCCTGATAATGAACAAATTTGTCAGAGGGAAGATAGACAACACCTTGTTTATACTTAGAACTAAGGTGGATGTTCTACTAGTTCAGATATATGTTGATGACATCATATTCGGATCTACTAACTATAACCTTTGTACAAAGTTTGAAAAACTTATGACAAAGAAATTTGAAATGAGTATAATGGGTGAATTAACATATTTTCTTGGACTACAAATCAAGCAAGGGGACAAAGGGATCTCAGTCTATCAAGAAAAATACACGAGAAAAATACTTAAGATATCAAAATACTTAAGAAATATGATATCTCTGAGTGTGCTTCAATAAAGACTCTCATGGTTCCCCCTAACAACTTAGGTCCTGATCTTACTGGTAAATCAGTCAATGAAACCTTGTTCAAGGGAATGATTCGGGTGCTGATAGGAGCTTTGTATCCACTAAATTTAGTGCCCTTATTGACATTGAACCTGTTGAGATAAATACCAGTTACGAGGTTGAATTGGCTGATGGTAAATTAGTGAAAACTAATAAGCTATTAGAAGGATGCTCTCTAAATCTCTTAAACTATTCCTTTCCTATTGATTTGATGTTGTTAGAGTTAGGTAGTTTTGATATTATCATTGGTATGGATTGGTTATCGTTGAATAATGCTACTATTTATGTGGAGAAAAGAAGGTTAAGATTCCTCTTAGGAATAAGACGTTAGTAATTGATGGTAATCGAGGTGAATCCCATTTGAAAATCGTTTCATGTATTAAAGTCCAAAAGTACATCAGGAACGGTTGCAAGTTATTCTTAGCTCAAGTGACCAGGAATGAGTCTAAGGAGAAACGATTGGAAGATGTACATGTTATCTGTGAATTTCCTGAGGTATTTCCTAAAGATTTACCCAGACTTCCACCGATAAGGCAAGTTGAGTTTCGAATCGATTTAATTCCTGGTGCTGCACCGGTGGCACGTGCGCCTTACCGATTAGCACCTTCTGAATTAAAGGAATTATCTGAACAACTTAAGGAGTTGTTTGATAAAGGTTTTATTCGACCGAGCTTGTCGCCTTGCGGAGCTCCAGTCTTTTTCGTTAAGAAGAAGGATGGATCTTTCCGTATGTGCATTGATTATAGGGAACTGAATAAGTTGACGATTAAAAATCGTTATCCTTTACGAAGGATTGATGATTTGTTTTATCAACTACAAGGATCAAGTGTGTATTCTAAGATAGATTTGCGGTCCGGATATCACCAACTTCGCGTCCGTGAAGAAGATATTCCTATAACTGCATTTAGAACTCGTTATGGACACTATGAATTTCAAGTAATGCCATTTGGGTTAACTAACGCACCTGCGGTCTTCATGGATCTAAGGAATCGAGTGTGCAAACCCTACTTGGACAAATTTGTGATCGTGTTTATTGACGATATTCTAATCTATTCTAAGAGTGAAGATGAACATGGAGAACATTTAAGGATTATCTTGAGTTTGTTAAAGGATGAAAAGTTGTATGCTAAGTTTTCAAAATGTGATTTTTGTTTAGATTATGTGCAATTTCTTGGTCATGTGATTAACAAAGATGGAATTCATGTTGATCCTGCAAAGATTGAAGCCATTAAGAATTGGTCTGCACCGACAACGCCAACGGAGGTGAGACAATTTTTAGGATTGGCTGGCTATTATAGGCGATTCATTAAAGAATTTTCTTTAATAGCTAAACCCTTGACTAAGCTTACCTGGAAAAATAAACCTTTCGTTTGGGGAAGTGAAGAAGATGGAGCATTTCAGATATTGAAGCAAAAATTATGTAGTGCGCCAATTCTCTCATTACCCGACGGAAGTGAAGATTTTGTAGTATACTGTGATGCATCTCTTAGAGGTTATGGAGCTGTTTTAATGCAGCGAGAAAAAGTAATAGCTTATGCTTCTAGGAAATTAAGGAAGAATGAGGAGAATTATACTACTCATGATCTTGAGTTAGGAGTTGTATTCTTTGCTCTTAGGTTGTGGAGACATTATCTGTATGGCACCAAGTGTACGGTATTCACCGATCATAAATGCCTACAGTATATTCTCGATCAAAAGGAATTGAAAATGAGGCAACGAAGATGGATAGAACAGTTAAGTGATTATGATTGTGATATAAAATATCACCCAGGAAAAGCAAATGTTGTTGCCGATGTATTAAGAAGAAAAGATAGAGAGCCTATCAGGGTACGTTCTCTAGTCTTGACCATTCATAATAATTTGCCTGAGCAAATTAGAAATGCGCAAATAGAAACTTGTAAGAAAGAAAATTTTGTTAATGAAGGGTTTCGAGGAGAAGGAGATCCTTTAGAGGTTAGAGCTGATGGAGTGAAATGCTTAAGAGGTCGTATGTGGATACCTAAGTTTGGAGGCTTAAGAGATTTGATTATGTTAGAATCCCATAAATCTAAATATTTCATTCATCCTGGATCTGATAAAATGTATCATGATTTGAAGAAGTTGTACTGATGGCCGAACATGAAAGCTGATATTGCTATGTATGTTCTTCAATGTTTGACTTGTGCTAGAGTCAAAGCTGAACATCAAAAGCCATCAGGAACTACTTCAATAACCGAAGATTCCTGAATGGAAGTGGGAGCGAATTACGATGGACTTTATTACCAAGCTTCCTAGAACATCATCTGGAAATAACTCGATTTGGTTCATTGTCGACAGACTGACCAAATCAGCACACTTCATTCCTGTTAAAGAGCAGTTCTCACTAGAGAAGCTGACTCGTATTTATCTTGAGAATGTTGTATGCAAGCATTGAGTGCCTGTATCGATCATTTCAGATCAGGATCCTAGATTCGCATCGAATTTTTGGAAATCTCTCCAAAGATCCTTGGGAACGAATCTCGACATGAACACTGCTTATCACCCCCAGACTGATGGGCAGAGTAAAAGAACGATACAAACACTGGAAGATATGTTGAGAGCTTGTGTGATAGATTTTGGTAAGAATTGGGATAAACATTTGCCGTTAGCAGAGTTTTCGTATAACAATAGTTATCATGCTAGTATTAAGGCTGCACCGTTAGAAGCTTTGTATGGTAGGAAGTGTAGATCTCCTGTATGTTGGAGTGAAGTTTGGGGTACCCAGCTCACGGGACCGGAATTGATCCGAGAGACTACGGAGATGATAGTTCAGATTAAGAATAGGCTTTTGATTGCCCGAAGTAGACATAAAAGTTACGCGGATGTGCGGCGGAAACCGATGGAGTTTGAAGTGGGTGACCGAGTAATGTTGAAAGTATCGCCATGGAAAGGAGTCATAAGATTTAGAAATCGAGGGAAATTGAATCCCCACTATATTGGACCCTTTAAGATTTTATCTAGAGTAGGTCCGGTGGCTTACAAATTAGAGTTACCCAAAGAACTTCATGGTGTTCACAACACATTCCATGTATCTAATATGAAGAAATGTTTATCAGTGATTGATGAGAAAATTTCGTTGGATAAGGTCCGAATTGATGATAAGTTGCATTTTATCGAAGAACCCGTAGAGGTTATGGATCGTGAGGTAAAGCAACTGAAACAAAGTCGGACACCAATCGTCAAGATCGAATGAAATTCAAAGCATGGACCGGAATTTACATGGGAACGAGAGGATGAAATGTGGCAGAAATACCCACACCTCTTGGATTTCAATAAGAAACGGACATCAAAATGAAATGGATCACGAGGACGTTGATCCCTTTTAGGAGGAAAAGCTGTGACAATCTAACATTTTCAGGTAGTAAATTATTTTCTCGTATATTATTTTGAAACTTATTTTTGTGTTGGTTGATGAACTCACAATTTACGGATTTAAATTTGGGCTTACGTGCATAATTTAACGTCCTTTACGACTAAACCGGAAGCCCTAGGATTACGTATTTACGTTTTTGAACTCCATTTTTGATGAGACAATTTTTATTAGATTCGTTTTGTGTCGTTGATTCATAATTTATAAAAACGTTTTCGTAAAACGACTTGAGGGCACGCAAATTGAGGAAACTAGAATCGAGGAGTAACCGTAAATAATTGGGGATGAGACAAAATAAGTTTTACCCCACCCCCAATATGGGACGGCTAAACAAGCTACACAAACACCTTTAGGTGTCAATCTTACAAAGTAAGCAAGACACATGTCTTGCTTAACTTTGTAAACTAGTTAAACATAAAAAACCACTAACACACAAACCATTATCTCATTTCATCACATGCAAAACCATTAAACACTCTCTCTTTCTCTTCCTCTTTGCCGTCCAAACTCAACAAAAAACACCCTCATTTGATCAAAATTAACCACAATATCTTGTGTTATTCACACATATGATGGAAACCTCTTGAAGCTTTGTTGATTGGTGGTGATTTTAACATCCAAGGAGGAGATTTGCTTGTGTCCTAGGGATGATTTTTCCACAAGAGTTCTTGGTGATATGTGATCTTGAAGATAGTTTTGGTGTACCTCAAAGTGTTGTCATCCAAAGTCAACTTATAATCTTGGTTGGTAAAAAAGATCATACTTCCCATTTTCATTGTTATTTTTGTAAATATAAAATGTATTTTCTTTCCTAATGTATATGTATATGTATATGATGATATATTATGATAAAAATATTGTGTGAGGATCATGTGTTGATAAACTTGGTTAAAAAGATTGAAAACTACATGTAAAAGTGGTAAATCTTGCTTAAATAAGTAGGTTGTATAAACACAGTAAAGAACCTTATGTTAAACTGATAAAATGGCATAGATGAATTAATATACAGTAAGTATTAAGACTTGTACACATGTTAGAGTTGGCCATGCAATGTAATCATTATATTGAGTGAGATATGATCAAAACAAAATTGAAGTGCAAATCTGAGTAGTCTGTTTTGGACGGACTGTTTGGGATATTTAGAGTTAGATTGAGCAGTATCTAAAGCTAAGTTAATTGTAGCACATAATATGAAGTTTATGTCATCCAAAAGTGAGCTTTTATCTCCTTGAAGAACTCAAGATATGATAAAAATAGTGAAAGTGAAAATAAAAATCAAATTTGTGAAATAAAAGTATATAGTATAATATTAGCAATCAAGTAAATATAATATAAAATGTAAACTTAAAACCCACTAACTTATATTTTACATATAATTAAGTATGTACATTAATAAATAAATGATACATTTTTTATAAATGACAATTAGATAAGTTTTATAAGTTATAAAACTATAAACATGAGTTTTACGTCTTTTCGGCTAAAACCGTGAAATTAACGTTTTCGTCAATTAAAACTTAGACGGTCTGACCCAGCTAATGTAAAATTTTTATAACTCATATACTGATACATAAGTACATACTACAAGTAAAAACCGATAAAACCCGAGCTTTAAAACATATGGACATTAACGGGGCAAATTAGCCTTATTAGACTATTAACCCAACTAATTTGGCTAAACACTTATGAACTTACTTATTGTCTTAACCCACTTGGGCCCAACATGTAAGTATAGGACTGATGTTAAAATTGTAAAATGGACTAAAATAAGGTAATGGGCTTATAATGGGCTTATTGGGCCTTGACAAGTAATAAGATAAACTAGTAAAACTAGTATGAAAATTTACTAACACATAACACTATAATGAGTAAATATAGATGTACAATCCCATTTGATCATCATAATATTTATAAAATATCATATGTATACAGAGATATTATTTTCATAAAGTCATTGGACAAAAGTCTATGACCGAGTATTATTTATATAGGTTTCCGTGATCGAAACACGCCCGTAGCCGATAAACCTCCTTTCATAATCAACGTGAGCTCATCGGCTCGCACTCTTTTAAATGTTTTATTAAATGATTTGTAAACCCGCGAGGGAGATAACATGTTAGTTTTTGATAAAAATAGAACACAAGTAGTCCTGATGGTATGCTTAATGATATGGACCCGAATGATGCTATGACCCAATAAATTAGATGAAATGGATTATTAGTAGTTAGGTTATGTCACTTAAAGTCCCATTAGCATGAATTGTGAACTACCGGGATTTGGTAGACGCTTATGCATATGATAGTACTATTTGGGGAATATCACCCCAGTTCGCGCCTTGACGGTTGATCCCCGTCGTACCACATTGATTGGTAAGCGAATTTATGTATGAGAATATTTACATAGCGTGATATTTGTGACGACACGCTAACTTAGATGGGCAAATTGTTTGTCGGGTTCGCGGCCCGTTGTTTGTGATAGTAAGTTAACAATGTCATGCTGCTAATAATAATCCAATGCAATCCAGTGTAATCCAAAAATGATACAAATAACGATAATAATGTTACCTATAATGGTAATATTGAGGCTACGGTCTCATGGACGGTTTAAAATGTATGCTTTGATTTATATATTGCCTGACTAGCAATACGAGGACTTACTTCTGATATTATACTTGTGTTCTGATTTCAATGATTGTTTTATATAACGGTTTTATTAAACTCTATGAATCCACTCGGCATTCGCTGATATGATTTTTGCATGTTTTTATCTCAGGTGCTTGAAGGTAATTCGGATGGAGATTGACTTTGATGGCCCACGTAATAATAAAACTGTTCATTCGATCTATGTTTTGTAAACTTAAAGACCTGTATAATTTGGGACCTGTTGTACGCTTGAAACTTTTATTTCGAATGAATGTATGTTAAACCTTGTACAACCATTTTTATGTGTTGTCTATAATTGGAGTTATTGTGCTATCCCGTAACACTCTATAGACTCTTCCGCTGTACCGATATGAAATTTGAGAGTGTTACATATGATAGGGGTCAAAAGTTATCTACACAAATACGTGAAGCAACCAGGTCCTAAGGTAGTATTCAGTGATAATTCATCTCGTGTTACTGAGGGATATGGTTCAATTAAATGTGGTGGAATAGTTTTCTCAAAAGTGGCGTTTGTAAATTGTCTGAAGTACAATCTCATCAGTATCCGCCAACTGTGTGATGCTAAGTACATCGTTCATTTTGATGATAAGCAAGGAACAATCTTCAATGCTAACAAAGAAATTGTGTTGACTGCTCCAAGAAGAAATGATGTATATGTCCTAGACATGTCATCTGTAACACATTCAGGGGCATGTTTCTTTGCTAAAGCCCTAGACTCTATCAATTGGCTTTGGCATATGAGACTGTCACATCTCAATTTCAAAGATATGAACAAACTTGCAAAACAAACAAAGTTCTTGGCTTACCATCTCTTGTGTATTTAAAAGACAAACCTTGTTCAGCCTGTGAAAAAGGTAAACACAATAGAGCTTCTTTCAAGCCAAAACAAAACTTTTCTGTCAGGAAGTGTCTTCATCTTCTTCATATGGACTTGTTTGGACCATTCAGTCCAATGTCTATAAATCATGAGAAATATACCCTTGTGATTGTTGATGAATACTCTAGATACACTTGGGTATACTTCCTGAAAAAGAAGAGTCAAGCTCCTGAATTCATAATGTCTTTTATCAGGCAACTAGAAAATCAAAATGATACTAAAGTTAAACAAATACGAACTGATAATGATACAAAATTCAGGAACCAAGAGCTTGAGAGTTTTTGTGATGAGAAAGGAATTTCTCAGAACTTCTCTTCTCCTTACACACCTGAACAAAATGGTGTGGCTGAAAGGAAGAATTTGAAGCTGCTCGAACAATGCTCAATGGATCCAATCTTTCAAAACACTTCTGGACTGAGGGTGTAAAAATAGCTTGCTATACTCAGAACAAATGTATTATTGTCAAAAGACATGATAAGACTCCTTATGAAATATTCAGGGAAAGGATTCCAGATCTCTGCTACTTTCATGTGTTTGGATGTCTAGTGTTCATTCATAATCAAAAGGACCATCTTGGTAAATTTTATGCCAAAGCTGATGATGGATACTTTCTTGGATACTCTTTTGTCTCCAAAGCCTTCAGGGTCTTTAACACAAGGAGACAACAAGTTGAGGAGTCATTTCATGTCACCTTTGATGAAAGTATGGACGCCATTAACTTCACGAATCAATCAATGGAAGATATTGGGATCAATGACTCATCATGATATCCTCCTGATTAGTATGAACATTGTCCCTCAAAGCAGTATCAAATTGATGCTGATATATCCTTCCATATATCACCTCAAAATAGGTCAATTGATAATTTAATCACACCTCAACATGTCCCTGAAGTTAACACTTCTCAAGCTGAAGAATCAAATGATTCACCCATCTATGAGAACACTGAAGGGACAAGTGATGAAAATATCGATCCCCCTATTTCTGAAAATCCTTCAGTAGGAGGTGGTGTCCAAGTACAATGTACTGAATCTCTAGTCCCTGATAATCATCAACTATCGACAAGTTCTAATGCAAGTCCTCAGGACAGATGGTCAAGACAACAACATACAGAGCTGTAATCCAAGTCCTCATACGCAGTCAGGCTGCTAAACTCTCTGCTACCTCAGCCCATGAATGTCTGTTTGCAGACTTTATCTCTGACATTGAACCAAAAAAGGTTTCAGAGGCCCTGACGCATCCAGGGTGGGTTGAGACCATGCAAGAAGAGCTGGACCAATTCCTCAAGAACAAAGTGTAGAAACTTGTTCCTCTCTCTGAAGGGAAATCAGCTCTTGGTACAAAATGCGTATCTAAAAACAAGACTGATGAAGATTGAATTGTCATTAAAAACAAAGCTAGGCTGGTTGTTCAAGGGTGTGGTCAACTTGAACGGATTGACTATGAGGAAACCTTCGCCCCTGTAGCAAGAATGGAAGCCATCAGGATCTTCCTTGCCTATGCTAGTTACATGAACTTTAAAGTTTTCCAAATGGATGTAAAAAGTGCCTTCCTGAATGGAAAGATCACTGAAGAAGTTTATGTTGCTCAGCCTCCTCGTTTTGAGAGTTTTGAGTTCCCAAACCATGTTTGTAAACTTGAAAAAGCTCTTTCTGGACTGAAACAAGCACCAAGGGAATGGTATGAAACTCTCACTACATTCTTGGTAATGAAGAAATTTGTCAGAGGGAAGATAGAAAACACCTTGATTATACTTAGAACCAAGGTGGATGTTCTACTAGTTCAGATATATGTTGATGACATCATATTCGGATCTACTAACTATAACCTTTGTAGAAAGTTTGAAAAACTTATGACAAAGAAATTTGAAATGAGTATAATGGGTGAATTAACATATTTTTTTGGACTACAAATCAAGCAGGGGGACAAAGGGATCTCAGTCTATCAAGAAAAATACACCAGAGAAATACTTAAGAAATATGATATCTCTGAGTGTGCTTCAATAAAGACTCTCATGGTTCCCCCTAACAACTTAGGTCCTGATCTTACTGGTAAATCAGTCAATCAAACCTTGTTAAGGGGAATGATTGGATCATTAATGTACCTAACTACAAGCAGGCCTGATATTCAGTTCTCAACAATCTTATGTGCAAGATATCAGGCCGATCCCAAAGAATCACATTTTACTGCTGTTAAACGAATCTTCAGGTACCTGAAGGGTACTCCTTCACTAGCTCTATGGTATCCTTGTTGCTCAGGCTTCAATATTAAAGGATGCTCAGACTCAGACTATGATGGTTGCAATATGGATAGAAAAAGTACCTCAGGTGCATGTCAATTCATAGGTGGAAAGCTAGTATGTTGGAGTGCAAAGAAACAGCAGTCAGTCTTAATGTCCTCTACTGAGGCTGAATACGTGGCAGCTGTTGGTTGTTGTGAAAACATCATTTGGATGAAAAGTAAACTCAGGGACTATAATGTGGAATACAAAGTAGTCCCTGTCTTTTGTGACAACACTAGTGCAATTGCCATTTCAAATAATCCAGTCCTACATTCAATGACTAAACACATAGACATAAGATATCATTTCCTCAGGGATCACATCTTAAAAAGAGATACTGAATTGCATTTTATCCCCACTGAATATCAGCTAGCTGATATATTCACCAAACCTTTGGATGAACCAACGTTCACTAGACTGAAAGCTGAACTTGGTATGCTGAATTTTGATTAATCAAGCTCCCTGATGATAATGGATTCAGTGTAATGTATATTCTTGATCCTCTCTCTGAGTAAATATCTCTTATTGTCTTCCCCTTTACACTAAGGTACATTAAATGATGTAACTAAATACTCTAAGAATTTAGTTACTTAATGTCCTAGGTTGGTGAGTCACAATATTAAATAAGGAACATATATTATGTAACACCCCCGAATTTATACAACTCAATACAGCGGAAGACTCGTTGGTGTTACGGGATAGCACATTACTCACATCATAGACAACGCATAAAAATCGCGTAGTTTAATAATAAATCATTTCCATTCATAAATATCAAAGTTACATTGGTCCCAAGTCATATTATTTCATACAAGTTTTACAAAGAATTTTAATGGAAAATATTGTTTAAGTGCGGGCCATGAATTCTTGTCGTCTTCTCGAGAATTACCTTCAAGTACCTGAGATAAAACATGTTAAAAGAAAAGGTCAGCGATAACGCTGAGTGAATTCATAGAGTTTAATAAATTCCATCGTATAACTTTGGTATAAAATTATTACCAAATATCATTTTGTACAAATCATTGTAATAGGCCATAAAATAGCCAAAATCATTTTATACAAATCTTTATCAAAATCATAATATAGGCATTTGCCTTAAAAATCATTATACGAGCCAATGTCGTAAAAACATCATAAAATACGTCTTATAACGTTGTATGAAAATAAAAACCGTTATATGAATATGGTTATGAAAACCAAAACACGAACATAATATCAATAGTATGACCCTGTATTGCTAGTCAGGCAATACATCGTAATTCGGAGCGTCTAGTAGTATTTTGTTAATCGGATTATTATAAGCCGCATGACATTGTTACCTTACTAAACCAAACAACGGATAGCTAACCCGATACTCAATTTGCCCATCTAAAGTAGCGTGTCGTCACAAAGGTCACGCTATGGAAATCTTCTCATACATAAATTCGCTTACCAATCAATGTGGCACGACGGGGATCAACCGTTAAGGCGCGAACTGGGGTGATCGTCCCCAAATAGTACTATTATATGCACAAACGTCTACCAACTCCCGGTAGTTCACAATTCATGCTAATGGGACTTTTAGTGACATAACCTAACTTTAATAATCCATTTAATTTCATCTATCGGGTCCTTTAATCATTTATCGGGTCATACAATCGGGTCATTCAATCATTCGGGTCCAAATCAATAAACAAACAATCGGGACAAATGGTGTCCTATTTCATAAAAGCTAACATGTTATCTCCCTCGCGGGTTTATAAAACATTTCATAAAAACATTTAAAAGAGTGCGAGGCTATGAACTCACGTTGATGTGGGAAGGCGGGTTATCGGCAATTCGGACGTACGGTACGTGTTTCAATCACGGAAACCTAGACAAATAATACTCGTCTTAGACTCATGTCCAATGACTTTATAAAAATAACAATTATGTATACATATGATGATTATATATATATGATGATCAAGTGGGTTTACATATTCTCGTTTACTCATTTTAGTGTTATGTGTCGATAACTTTTATACTAGTTTACTAGTTTTACCTATTTACGTGTTTTAGGTTCAATAAACTTATTATAAGTTCTTTAACTTGTTTTAATCCATATTATACTTATGTTATCAGTATTTAAACCTCACAAGTTGGGCCCAAATGGGTTAAGCCAAATAAGTTCTTTTTATAAGTGTTTAACTTATTTAGTCCAATTATTAGTCCAATATGTTTACTTAGCTCGTTAATGTACGTATTGTAGAAATGTAAATATATGCTTATGTGTTTAGAGAGAGAAAGAGATAGAAAGATGGTGGATTACACACACTAGAGAGAGAAGGTTAAAAGGAACTATGTGAAAATAATGAAACCACACCCCTCTCCATCAAAGGAGAGGGTTTATATACCCAAGCCTTGTAATGGGCTTGGGTTTACACGTTTGGGCCGGCCTACACAAGTTGTAGGCTAGGCTTGAACTTGTTTGTTAAATAACGAAAGTTAACTAAACTACGAGCTATTACATGGACTATCGTTGGAGTGACTGATCCTTCTTAATACGTAAAACGTATTTCCAACAATCTCCCCATAAGGGAGGTCACTCCAAACAAGGGCGTTACCCGAGTTACAATAATGAAATAAACCTAGCATACTATGCTTCTCTTGAGCTCGTAGTCTTCGTCTTTCTTTTCTTTTTCTTTTTCTGGTGAACATGCTGATGTGATCTTTGATATCAATCTTGAGCATTAATCTCTTGCCTTGATCTTGTGCATCCATCACTTGTGATCTTCTCCTCTTCGTGACACCATGTCCCACATACTTATACCTTCGTAATTCTTGAAAGCTTCAGAGTTCGATACAGCGGAAGACTTAACTTTTAGGCTTTCTTAAATTAGATGAGATATTAAGTGCATAAAGTATAAGCATGCGGGGACGACTTCTTCTTGGATTCCGCAATGCCACCGTCTTCAAATGCCGCAACATAAGTAGACACGAACGAAATGGCTTTGAACATTTCATTCTTAATCGGTATCATTTTACCTCCGGTCGGTGAAGACCGTTGGACGATATTAGATATCGTACCCGTGACGGATAGTTTCAATTAAGTAACTTCCTGACAGGATTTGCGGGTAAACCCGTTCTCTTTATTCGACCGTCCAAAGCTGACTGCGAACATAAAGAGTGAATCATTTGGATAATTATATCCGCATGATTTGAAGCCGTCAATTCATGTTCCTGGAACAAGTGAAATTCAATTAAGAACCACACCATCGTTGCTTTCCAGTTGTCACGAGCTTGATTCGTATAGAATCTTGCAAGTTACCTACCAAGTGCTGTTTGAGGTTAACACTAGAAGGATTTCCACTCATCACTGTGAACACTAAGGTATCACTCTGAGTGTTCTGGCAAGATCACTAAGATATTGCGTAGAGGCCTGGAACGTGTTTAAATTCAGTTAAGAATTAAACAGCTGTTGCTTTCCAATTATCACAAGTTTGATTCATAAAGAATCGCACAAGTCACCTACCATGAGCTTTTTGATATTCGCTCAAGAAGGATTTCCATCTTCATTGTAAATACTTTCGTATTACTCGGATGTTCAGGCAAGATCATGAAGATTTTGCGTAGGACTCTTAAACTCTTTCTTACTTTTCACAGTGTGTGAAGAAGCAAGGAAATATGAAAGTGTGTCCTAATGAGATATTTGATGATCTCAAATGGCTCTAGACTCGATCGTGCATTTTGGATTTTAGTGATCGGAGGCTGGAGAGGAGTGCCACCTTTTCAATACCAATTTATTCGGAGTGAATAAATCAATAGATAATGTGTTGTCTCCGTGTGATTAAAACAAATACCTTTTGAGAGATATCTGAGTTAGCTGGGATGGGTTGTGCATTGCATCACTGGGTCCATGATGTCTTTCTTCAATATCGAGAATCATTAAAATGATCTCAATAGCATATGTGTTGACCCGGTTTCTGCCTAAAGTTGTAAGGAGGGCTTCTTTCTTTACACCCTTTATCTTTATAATTCTTTTTCATTCTTCAACCCCTTCAATGCTTACCAATACGTCATAACTAGCACCTTGTTGTGATTGTTCCAGTGCTAACTTAAGTACTTGGTCGGCATTAAGCTACGTTCACAATCTTTCTCCAACTTTCCTAAAGACTACTATTTCTAGCTATGGAATGTCCTTGGGAAGATTCCTCCGGTTCTGGAAGAATCATAGGACTTAACCTATCCTACCATCCTTATGTCACCACAATCTTCATCGTCGTGAAATAAATGGGTTTTGGGTAAGTATATGTCACCATGAAAATCCATTTTGATATGCAAATCCGTTTTGCTCCCCCTTAACATATGCCACGATATTCGAAAACACTTCGCACATGTCGGGATGAGCCAGCACATTAAGTCAAACCATTTGTGATAATATCCCATATTAAATCACATTTTCTCCCCCATATTAAAAATATTAACCCAATCGATGTTTTTAATATCAATTGATTTAATGTAGTTTTAACAAAGGTTTTGGGAAGAAAAATGCGAGTCTGTTTTATCTTCATGATACCAACTGTATGAGATATGATACCGATTTGTAACATGATTACATATTCACCATATTAGAAAAGAATTGACAAGGTTGGACCTGACTGATGAGAACATCATATAATAAGAGCAGATGGTTCTTGTCAGTATATGTTGGTCGCCTCGTCACTTCTGAAGTCATCTCTTGACACCACGTGTACGATTGGTATTGTTGTCTTGACACCAACTTGTGAACTTGGCACGTTCGGCATCGAAGATTCTGAATGCTTGACAGTTGCTCCCCCTTAATTGTTGACCCGTGTTCTATCGAAAGAGCTGTAGTCGTCAGTAGAGTAGTCGCATCGTCGAGTATGTAGATACCAATTGTAGATAGAAATGGTTGTAGAGATGATAGCTTCATAAAAACAAGACTTCTCTTGTTTTAACAAATAAATGCACTGAAACGTACATAGATTTGTGTTAGACCAAGTTATAAGGTAAACTTGATCCCTTACAAGGTTTTAAAGTAAACCTTGCCCGAGAAAATTAATTCCCGTTATTAGCCAAAGCTTTCATAGAAAATACTTGACTTTAATGTGAAAACCGGGTTGCAGTCTGAAATAACTACAAGCCATTTAGGCATGTTTTATGAAATATTTACAACTTTTGTACGAACTCTATTTATGGTGCCGTGTCGATATTAATCAACATTTCTAAGGCCGTAAATATTATCGTACCAAAAGACATGCCTTTGAAAGATAAAGTAAAAATATTTTTGGATTTTAATGAATTTTACAATTTTTATGGTTTTTATATGGTTTTATATTTTTGTATTTTGCTTTTGAGGATAAAAATATAAACAATATATACAAATGATCACCAAGGATACGGAGAATAGTTTTACCACCACTATTCTTTCGCTTCATCTGCTTGTTCCTTAAGAGTCTCAGGCGAGAAGGTTCTCATTCCTAGCTTGTCGGCCAAAAATTCAATTCGAGCGCGATCTAAAGCCTTCGTGAAAATATCCGCCAATTGATACTCAGATCGGACAAAGTAAAGCTCGATTACTCCATTTTCCACTTGCTCCTTGTTGAAATGGTAGCGAATGTCAATATGCTTCGACTGGGAGAATTGAACATTGTTGCAGCATAAGACAATTGCACTCTTGTTGTCGCAGTACATCGGAATTTTGTTGAAACCTAGACCATAGTCGGTTAATTGCGATCTCATCCAAAGAATTTGAGCACAGCAACCGGACATAGCTATGTATTCTGCTTCCGTACTTGAAATTGCAGCGCTTTTCTGCCTTTTCGATGCCCAACTGATTAGTCGATCTCCTAATAGTTGCAAAGTTCCACTCGTGCTATGCCGTGTATCTTGACAACCCGCGTGATCCGCATCTGCATATGCCATTAGTGCAATAGAAGAGTCCTTCGAATACCAAAGTCCCCGATTGATGGTTCCTTTAAGATATCGAAAAATCCTTTTAACAGTAGCTAAGTGTAACTCAGTATGCCTAGTTTGATACCTGGCACACATACATATAGCAAACTGAAGATCAGGTCGACTGGCTGTGATATACAGAAGAGTACCGATCATTCCACGATAAAGTGTCGGATCAACGGCAACTCCATGTGGATCTACATCAAGCTTAGTACGTTCCACCATTGGAGTATCCACGGGGTCGCAAGATTCCATCTTATACTTCTTAAGCGATTCAAGGGCATACTTGGATTGATTGATAAAAATGCCTCTGGGACTCTGAGATATCTGAAGACCTCGTTTCTGAATGAACAGCGTTGGATCCACCTTGCCTTTAGTGAAGCCTTGCGTAATGAGGAATTGTGACAATAGATCATACCATGCGCGCGGAGCTTGCTTCAACCCATAGAGAGCCTTCTTAAGCTTGTACACATGATTAGGATATTTAGGATTCACAAAACCATCCGGCTGTTGAACATAGACCTCTTCCTTGAGTTCACCATTAAGAAATGCCGTCTTCACATCCATCTGATAGACGACCATATTCATATGGGCTGCATAAGCGAGGAATAGTCTAATAGCTTCCAAACGGGCAACATGTGCAAAGGATTCCATAAAGTCGATGCCCAATAATTGCTTATATCCACGAGCTACTAGACGAGCTTTGTTCTTCAATATTCCGCCTAACTCATCGAGTTTCACCTTGTAAACCCATTTCAAAGTGAGTAACTGCACTTGATCCGGGCATGGGACAAGTTCCCAAACATCAAGACGTATGAATTCGTTAAGTTCTTCTTGCATAGCTTCTATCCAACAGGATTGAGTAAAAGCTTGTTGCCATGTCTTAGGTTCAACTTCAGTGAGAAAAGCATCAAAGTGACAAAACAGTGCACTTTCTTGTAACTGACTTCGTGTGGATACTGTACGATTAGGGTCACCAATAATAGAATCTATAGGATGATCCTTTGTCCACTTGCTGTCATGTTCACGAATCCGTGGATTGGAGTAAACTGTAGAAGGAGCTTCCTCTGAGGTGGACGACCCGGCTTGATTAGGGTCGGGAATAGATACACCAAAGAATGGAAGTTCACGCATTTTAGCGAATTCTAAATCGTGATCATCATCATCCTCTTCATCATCAATAGGCATGACATGGGTAGTTGAAACATGTGTTGGTTGAGAATTACTTGTTGAAGGTATATCTTGACCAATTGTTGGTGCAGATGTATCTGATTGTGCAACGGTTGCTGGAGCGACAACTTCGGTTACGGGAGCTATTACTTCAGGTTCTGGAGCAACAATACTTGGAGGAGTAATGAATTCATCAAAGAACGGTTGAAACAACGTATCCCATTCCTTCCTAGTAGGTGGTGTAAATGATGATGAAGTAGGGTTGTTTGGGACAAGACCAGAACTAATATCACTGGGTCCCATTACATGAAGTGCGGGTTTAGAGCTGCTTTGCTCAGAAGCCATTGCTGTCAGCTCATCAAAATCAACATTCATAGTTTCGAGGATCTTGCGAGAGTTACGGTTGTAGATTCGGTATGCCTTCTTTGCGGGGGCGTAACCAATGAAAATACCAATATCAGCCTTTGGTTGAAGTTTTCCCAAATTGTCACCATCATTATTTGGATAGCAAAGAGAACCAAATACATGAAGATATGATAAATCTGGTACTTTACCATGGAGAAGCTCATAAGGTGTTTTACCATGGCGTTTGCGAATTAGTGACCGGTTTTAGGTGTACACTGCTGTAGATACTGCTTCTGCCCATAAAAATAATGGAGCCTTTGCGTAAATTAACATCGTTCGAGCAGCTTCCATAAGTGTGCGATTTCGCCTTTCAACGACACCGTTTTGTTGTGGAGTGCGTGCAACGGATGTTTCATGAGAGATGCCAACTTCTTCATAATAATCACGCAAGATTTGATTCACAAATTCGGTTCCATAATCTGTACGAATGCGTCGGACAGTAGTGTTGAGACGCACTTGAATCATTTTGAGAAATCTGATGATGAATTTAGGTGCCTCATTTTTTTCTTTAAGAAATTTCACCCATGTAAACCGAGAGTAATCATCGACAATGACGAGGATATACTTTTTGCCACTAAGACTTTCAATACGCATTGGTCCACAAAGAGATGTAAATCTATGCTTATGTGTTTAGAGAGAGAAAGAGATAGAAAGATGGTGGATTACACACACTAGATAGAGAAAGTTAAAAGGAACTATGTGAAAATAATGAAACCACACCCCTCTCCATCAAAGGAGAGGGTTTATATACCCAAGCCTTGTAATGGGCTTGGGTTTACACGTTTGGGCCAGCCTACACAAGTTGTAGGCTAGGCTTGAACTTGTTTGTTAAATAACGAAAGTTAACTAAACTACGAGCTATTACATGGACTATCGTTGGAGTGACCGATCCTTCTTAATACGTAAAACGTATTTCCAACACGTATGTCCTATAGTTCGGGTTTTTATCGGTTTTTACTTTCTATACATGTCTATATATCAGTATATGAGTTTATAAAAGTTTACATTAGACGGGTCCAACCGTCTAAGTTTTATTTAACAAAAACGTTAATTTTACGGTAATAGCCGAAAAAGTCGTAAAAATCATGTTTATAGTTTTATAACTTATAAAACTTAACAAGTTACCATTTTTATAAAATGTCCACTTATTTAACCTTTTACATACTTATATAAATAAAATCCATAAGTTAGTGGGTTTTTATTTTACATTTTATACAATTAATTTTAAGTGCTTATATAATAATAATAAACATTAATTCCCAAAATCTGATTTTTATTTTCATCTTCACCAAAACTGCCATATCTAGAGTTCTATATGGAGATAGAAGCTCAAATTTTTATCACATAAACTAAATGATATGTGCTCCATTTAAATGTTCTATAGCTACTGTTGAATCATCCTCTAAGTATTTTCTAAAAATCGTCCAAAACAGTAAACTCAGATTTGTACTCTAAACTTGTTTTGATCATATCTCACTCATTACAATGATTCCATTGCATGGCCAACCCTCACATGTGTACAAGACATATTACTTACTGTATATTGATTCTACTTCATCATTTTATCAGTTCATGACATGTTTCTTTACTGTTTTATACCGCCATCATTTTTAAGCAAGATTTTAGCCTTATTTCTTATAGTTTTTCATCCTTTTAAGCATGTTTATCAACAACAAATCCCCACACAACACTTTTAATCATCATTCATCATCATATACATATACATAACTAAAAGAAATACAAGTTTACATAATCAAAAATAACAAGAGGATGAGGAGGACAATCTTTAAACCACCAAGTTGATGTAGGTTGTGATCAAAACATGGATTTTGATGGAGAAACTTGTGGATAACCAAGACCATCTTCAAGATCACCATTCTTCATGAACACCTTGTGGAAATCAGCCCTAATACTCCATAGAAACTCCTCCTTGGATGTTAAAACTTGCACCAATCTTCATCTTTTTGAATGGAGATTAACATATGTTAATTATAACATATGTTTGTGGTCAAAATTTGTATGAATGGGGTGTTTTGAAGGCTATAGTGGACGGCACAAGCAAGAGAGAAGGAGAGGATTGTGTGTGGTTTGCATGGTGGAAATGGTAGAAATGAAGGTAGCTAGTGGTTTTGGTGAGAAGTGGCTTAATGTGTAAGCTAAATTGGACAAGTGTTAAGTTACTTCTTAAAAACTTGCCACCAAATTGGTGTTGTGGCTTACTTTGGCCGTCCATATTGAGTGGGGTGGGGCAAGATTTATCTTGTCTCATCCAACTAATTTACGGGTATCCCTCGATTCTAGTTTCCTTGATTTGCGTGCCCTCGGGTCGTTTTACGAAAATTATGAATCAATGGCACAAAACGAATCCAATAAAAATTGTCTCATCAAAAACGGAGTTCGAAAACATAAATACGTAATCCTAAGGTTTCTGGTTTAATCGTAAAGGACGTTAAAATAAAATCGTAGGTCCTAATCTCTTCTCGTAAATTTGTGAGTTTATGAACCAACACAAATTTAAAACTCCAAAATAATATTTATGGACAAATTTATTTTCTAAAATATCGGACTGTCGCCAAAACGGTGCATGTAAACGTAAGCACGTAACGTTGAATCCTCCGGTTTAGACGTAGTCGACGCTACTTCAAGACGTAATTCCAAATTACTTCCCAAAAATAAGTGAGTTCATATTGTAACATTAAAATAATGTTTTCAAATAAATATTGAGAATAAAATATCAACCATAAATTGACGGATTGTCACATATTCCTTCAATAAATTGTCATAAACCAGTCAAGGGGTCACTCATGTCAAGTATCCCACTAAGCATTAAATGTGTACCCTTTTTCTAGCAAAATCCGTTGTAAAAACGTCCTTTCAAATACACGTGACCCCACGTCATCTCTGCAAAAAGCGTTATCTCTTCAGTAATGGAGCAGTTGCCAAGAAAATAGGGGGACCACTTGTACGGTTTCATTTAATGCAGATGTGAAAAGAAATTATAACAAATAAAACTCTATTTCACATCTGAGCCTATAAATACCCTCAATCAAAACAAACACACAAACAAAGAACTTGCAATTTTACTCTACCAAAATTTTCTCTCAAAGAAAAATTGTGTGTGTTCAAACGAGTTTCCATAAAAGGTTTCTTGTAAAAAGGCAATCACATTGATCACTTGTTTTATTGTTATATAACAATAAAATATACCTATTGTTTATAACTCTTGATCCTTTTTATAAGGCAAAAGTTCGCATTAGGTCACTTGGTGAATCTTGTTTTATTATAACAAGAAACAAGTCTTGATTTGATTTCCACAAATTTCCATTGTTCTTTTTCAAATCTTCAAAAGCTAACTTTAATGGCAATGTCCAAAGATATCAAATATGCCCCTCAGGCTTAACATCTCACCAATGAGGGTGTCCATTTTGCAGGAAATAACTATGAGGGAAATTTCAATTACCCTAGTAGTGTATCAGCCTACAAACCAATTTGCAAATTCTTGAAAAACTGTGTTTGGGCTGATGTTTTTATAAAAACCCCCTCAGTCTTCTACCATGAATATCTCAGGGAGTTCTGGTATACGGCTGTGGTTGTAACCCCTACTACCCAAGGGCCTGAAGGATCTCAGGGGTCTGAGATCAAGTAACATAAGAATTGTGTCATCATGTTCACTGTAAACAATGGGAAGACACCATTAATTTTAGACTTCAAAACATTTTGTCTAACCAGTGGACTTGATTATAACAATGGAAAGTATGTTGCACATCCTGACAGAGAGACAGTTAAAAAAGGACTAAAAGAAATCGGGGTCCCTGAGTTACTTGTGACTAAAACCCCATTGATCAAAACTGCTTTTCCCATGGCTTGGAGGATCCTGGTCACTTTTGTGATTCAGGTGATCGGTGGGAACTATTTATCTACTGAGCAAGTAAATTCTACTCAGCAGATGCTAATCTAAAGTCTTATTAATGGACTGAAGATTGACATATGAGAGATCGTTTATAATGATTTCGTAACCAGGCTCCTGAAGGAGTCCAGGAAAAAGTATGTTTCTTATCCAAGATTCATATCATGCTCCTTAGAACGGTTACTGGGTTCCCTTTACACTCAGGAAAAATTCAATGTTTTTTCTACTCCCATTATGAGTTCCACAAACTTTTCAAAGAACCCATCTGAAGTCAACCCCATAGCATTGACGACTCACATGACTGAGGTGATCAGTTGTGAATCATCCATGTCTCCCATTCCCTTCTCAAGAAGGGGAACAAGAAGACTCAGACTGTGCCAAAGACCAAACCAACAAAGGCACAGGGTAATACATGACTTTTGCTTAGCATGTGTGTACTCGATATCGTTCTTGGTATCTAATCGAATTGATCACGGTTAATGGTGGAATAATCGGTAATGGTACTAAAAGGGTGAGTTGATTTTCTATTCTATTAGAAGGGTAAGTGCAAAACGTAATTAAAATAAGCTAAAAGCAAATCTAGAAAAACTAAATTATAGCTTTGAAAATTAACCTGAAAATTACTAGAAAAATACTTGGTAAAAATGGAGATTTCGGGAAGCAAGCAATTTTTGGAAATTAAAACGTAAATGATTAAAAACTTGAAAACTTGTTTAAAATAAACTAAGTAAAAAGGTGGGAAAAGTATAATTTAAAAAATGAGAAAAATAAAAACAAAAGCCAAAGTAGATCGCAATGCGATCGTACTAAAATTGCAAGATGGATCGCAGTGGTGGATCGTACTCAGGTCGTAGCCTACGATCGTAGCCAAAGAAAGAACAATGATCGCAGTCAATGCGATCGTATCCAGAGATCGTAACCAAGGAAAACCCTCATAAGATCGCAATAGAAAACAAAGAGTAACTTAAGCTGCAACGAATAAGCAGTTAAACCAATAAGCACTTACCAACTTTTAGACAAGAGTAATTAAGCACAAATTTGACAACTTTTGGAATCTAAACACGTGAACTTTATAACACGAACTTTAAAACGATAAAACTTTTAAGAAAGCTTAAACGTAAATAAGCTAAACATACGAATAAGCCAATAAGCACAAACAGCTTAAAGCTCAACCGTATAAGAACTTCTGTAGGAATAAAAAGATGAGCTTTTTAATCACTTAAACATCAAAATCAATCACGGATCATTAATATTTCGCATCAAAGGTAAACAAAAATCAAGAAAGGTAGAAAGAGATTAATGAACAAAAAGCTTAACTTGAACTTGTGATTAATGAAATCCAAATACAAGGACGATTAAAAGCTTACACTTGAAAGATAAAAATAAAGAAAAAGATGAAACTTAGTGAGAGAAAGTTTAAAACTTTCTCTCTCTAAAAACTAAAGAAAGGAAAACTGAAAAATGAAACTAGCTAACCCCCCTCCTAATGTGTTTAGGAGGGTATTTATAGGAGATGGGAAGGTGCATGTGTTTCCTCCTCTTTCATTCTTCTCGACTCGATTTAAATGCTTTGTCTTTCTCGACGTCATCTTGGGATTTGTCGATACAAATTAAACTTGTCCTATAATTTTCTTCTTCTATTAGACTTGAGTTTTTCGACTTTATTAAACTTCCGTCTTTAGACTTTTTCTTTGATAAATCTTCATAATAGGCCTTGGACTTCCGTTCTTTTTGCACTCTTGATCTTTTGACTTCGTATTTTCTCGTTTTTCTTCGATAAAAGCCCGTGAAAGCCCGTGTTTTCTTCCTTTTTCATTTATTGGTCCTAAAACACAATAAAAACACAAACCACGCATAATTCTGACTTTTACGACATAAGATATACATTTTGGTCTTGTTATTACTGGAAATAAGTGGTAAAAGGATAAGTGTTTTCACACTTATTAAATACCCTACACTTGACCATTGCAATGTCCTCATGCAATGCATTAATGTCAAAGCACAAATTACATTTCTCATCATAAATACCCACCTTGGCCTTTATTAAATGCTAAACACTAAGGAAACTAAAAGAACAAACAAGTAAGAAATCAAAGACTTACATTGGGTTTTTGGTTGTCATGAATGTTCATCATTCTCAAGTTTCACGTTCCCATACCAAGCTTAAAAACGAGATCATTGTTATTATAAGTTAGCAAACTAACACAAACTCATGTGGCCCAATTATTCACTTAGACTCCCTTATTCATAGGTGTATCTCTTATATTTTAATATTGTCTTAAATGATCATGAGGATGCATTGTTTGACTTATTTTGATAGTTATTTAGGCTGAAAATAAAGAGGGACGATTTAATCAATAGTTAGCTAAAGGACAAAATATTTTAAAACTGCTTCTCGGGACCTCATAAAGTTCATATCTTGGCATAACTTGCTTCACGATTTGAGACCTTTCTCGGACCGATATTTGGCAGCGACTTCATACATTAAATCTTTGAGAGACGTTCTTGAAATTATGGTCTTCTCTTCATAATAGGAATTACTTCACTTGAAGTTTTGAGAGATTCTTCATCTTTGGACACGACTTCTTTATTTTTCTCCAATCTTTATTTTGTACTTTGATATACAATGATCCCCCTCCTTTTAGGACTTGGATCTATTTATCCTCATACCTTGTTAGGGCCTTTTTGGTTAGACTTCTCCATGATCTTTAGCGTAGTTTTTTCTTTTCGTCGTGTGTCTCGATCCTTCATATTGATTTTTGATAAATGATTCTTAACATCACTTTTGGATATTTAGCAACAAAATGTAGCCCTCATGTCTTGTTAGGACCTTTTCGGACTCGCCAATCTTCGCATCCTGCTTCAATAAGTTATGCCTTGGCTATGAACTCTAATTAATACCGAGCAACTTTTAAACGATCTTGGGCTAGAAGCTAAATAACTTTTCAAATCGTACAACCTTATTTATTGCAGATATATTTATTAACAAGCGATGGGAGAATAGGCTTATAATCAACTCACATAAATTCATGAAAGAATACCAAACTTATAATTGACTCTATCATCTCCTGTTCTCCATAATTTAAAATCTCAAGGAATGTGACTCGTGGATGCTTAGCCAATTAAATCAAAGTTTTGGGTTTTCGAGTCTTCTATAGGATCTTGCAAACTCTTAGACTTATTCAAGTTTAAAATTCGCATTTTAAAGTTCCCTTGATAAACGACTCTCTAGGATCAATTATAGGAACTTGCGAAAAGTTCTTGTTCTTAACCCGTAAAAGTTAAGACTTTCGCGTTTTAAAGTTAAGACTTTCGCGTTTTAAGTAAACTCGGGTTGTGTCAAAATATTCACGACTTTGAAAAATTAAAACCACTTTATTGAAAATTTATTCTAACAAAGAAAGTAAATAACGATAACAAAGGAAAATACTACTAGACTACTAGGCCAAAATAGATTAAAAATTTTGAAAAATGTTGAAAAATCAAATTTTCCGGTTAAAATGAGGGCAAATTCATGGAAAAGCCCACTTACTTCGATAGAAGTCCCCCTACACTTGATATAAACATTGTCCTCAATGTTTAAGCATGTGGGAGTAAACTCCCCTACACTTAGGACATTGTGCACTTTGTTTAAATCTTGTTAAGGAAAGGACAACTAGAGTGATTTCAATGTGAACATATAAGATATGAAATATTGAATCACAATAGTTTGGATAGAACAAGGAAGACGGGTACACGGGATCACGGTTCGTCAAAAGTCATCGAGAATGGATCTTTGAAGCTTTAATCCCTGCACATCATAAGAAACAAGACAACAAACAGATACGGGGCTCCCCCTACACTTATTATGAAAACGGTAAAGGATAGATCACGGGTTGCCTCCCGAGAAGCGCTTATTTTTGTTAACCGAGTCACGAGCCTGACTCGACCCAGAACTTAATTTAAGGGAAACGTGGTGAGGGATGGAATCATCTCATGAGAGATGTCCTCACCAAAGTACAACTTCACGCGCTGGCCATTCACCTTAAAGTTGGGCCCATTTGGCTGAGAAAGCTCAATGGTGCCGTAAGGGAAGACTTTGGCAACGGTGAAAAGTGACTAGTGGCCAAGCATCGAAAAGCGACTCATCAGGTTCTTGTGTGAATCCACTGATTTGGTTGCGAAGACTAGTGACCATAGATGGTGGACAGTAGCGCGACAAAATTTTTTAAGTCATGTCATTCCATGTTTGAATTGAATTTTTGGGAAGACGATCAAACCATTTTTCGGCATGGTGGGATAAAGTGTGTGGAAAGAGGTGAAGGCGAAGAAAATCCATGGAAGCACCGGGTAGTTTCATCCTTTGAGTAACAGTAATGAACTTGTCGAGATGTTTGTTGGCATCATCATCCGGTAATCCGCGAAACGGGCAAGCGTTTTGAACATGCTTAATCATGTGATGCTTTAACGAAAATTCAAGAGCCGTGATTTGCATCGGCGCAATCGGTCCTCCGCTTCCGTTCATGGTTGGTTGACAAAGATCCTCCATTGTTCATAAGTCGGGTGGGGGAACATTTTTGTTGTTGTTATTGTTATTCAAATTGGGTGGGGTGGGTTGTTATTATTGTTATGCACACCGGCCATATCTATGTCTCTAAGAGTCTCGGGCTCAGGATAAGACGTAGATCGAGTACGCATACACTAAAAGAAAATTAAATATTTTTGGTTTTTTATCTTTTTTATTGTTTTTTGGATTTTTGAAAATTTTATATTTTTTTAGGATTTTTGAAAATTTTTGTGCTTGAAAATAACGTTCCTAAAAGAACGGATCCCAAAATCCAATTTCTCACTAAAAACCGTTAATCTTTACAAAAATAGCCGGCAGCAGCGCCATTTAGTACATGACTGATGAGACTGCTTTTATACATGGTCTCATCGTCCAAAACGGCCTTAAATTGCATAAAAATCATGAAATATGCCAAATATATGCTCGTGTTTGTTACTTGTGTATTTTTAGGTACGGATATTGTGGAATTGGCAAAAGAACACAAGAATCATTCAAAAACGAACACGGGAAACGAAGACGCACAATGAACCAAGCTCAAAAATGGAAATTTGCAAAAAGACCCCTCAAGTTTGAAGAATTGGCAAAAATGGCCCCTCATCTTTGAAGAACTTGTCATATTTGACCCTCCAATTATCAAATATACAAGATTGATCCTCCATGTTTGAAGAATGGACAAGAAATGCCCTTGGAAAATGTTTAAATGAGCAAAAGTTAGTCAAATGAACAAAAGGACTAACTTTGTAATTTGGTTCTGGACTATGGATGAAAATTGCTTGACGGTTTGGACTGGCCTTGCAACCAGTTAACTAGATACTAAGTTAGATGTGGACTGGTAAAGAAAATTACCCACTCAAGCCCAATATCCCCCATGGCCCAACACCCCTTAACCCGGTTTATTAAGTTAAACCTAGTCAACCCAAGTCAAAACCCCACTTACCCCCCCATTCCCTCCTAAACAAGAATTTAAAAACAAATTAACCCAAATTAAGATTAAACCCACCCTTGTATCCTGATAAACCCTAACCATTCCCCAGACTCAATCAACACCAATCCAAAGGGTTAATCCCTAATTAGCTCCAGATTGCTAATTGAGATTCCCCTCACCAAAACCCCACCCTTGATTTGGTCCCCCCATCACCTCACAGCCTCCACGTGTCCTCCCCTGCACCCATCACTTTCCCCCAAACCCTATGTCCCGACAATTTCAACGGTTTGATGCAACTCCTTTGTCCCCAAGGTTAATCCTACGTCCAAGATTCATTCCACAGCTGGCATATCACATGGAACCTGTTTTGACCAAGAATTCGTCAAGAGAAAAAAGGGCATTTTTGAGATTTCCAGTTTTAGGGTTTCACCTTTGTAATTTTTTTATTCTTAGTTCTAGAATAGTATTCTAGTGATTATAAAAGGAGCTTACAACTTGTGTAATGCCCTTTGTTCCAGATTTTTCCTTTCACATTTTTGTAACTCTTTTTTATTTAAATGCAAAGTTTGGTATTTGTGAAGTACAAGTGTAATTCCTTTTGGTTTATTAAGAAGTTGGTATAAAGTTTTAAGGAAAATCTGAGTTCCAAAAATTATATTTGTTGAGTGATTTTGTTTTTCAAAATTGTTTCAAGTGTTTTCAAATTTGATTCAAGTTTCATAAATCTCTTTCCTTGGAAGTGAAAGTGGAAAAGGAGAGTGCTTTGTGAGTTTGAAGAGAGTTTTAAAACGTGTGTTAAAAGGTTTGAAGGTTTGTGAAAAAATTTTAAGAAAGAAAAGAGGAAACAGAATATATACATATATTGCTTTTTTTTTTTTTTTCTTCTTAACAGGTTTTGAGTGTGTTGCTGTTAAAGGATCAGCACCAACCCCAGTTGGTATTGGAGGTGGATTTACATCCACTAGGGCCTTGGATGTAAGGCCCTAAGGTATTTTCTTTTTCCTTTTGAAAAATTTCAGAAAAAGTGAGTTTCAAGTGGTTTGCTTGATTAGGTGTTCTAAGTGTGTTTAAGGTGTTGGATTTGTGTTCTTTTGAGTTGGAATACATGTTAGATGCTAATTGATTCAGATTGATTAAGTTTTTAAAGGTTTTGGTTTGTTAAAAAGTTGAAATCAGGTTTTAAAGTGGTGTTTGGATCCAAGTTTTAGCAGGGCAAAAGTTTTGTGTAATGATTTAAAAACGTGTTAGAGTTGTTGAACAAGGTTGAGAAAGGTTGCTTACTAGTTGGTGAGTAAGATAAGAAAGTTTGGTAGCAAGTTTGGTGAGTAAAAGTGAAATAGACTAGCCAAAACTGCATGAATCACTTTTCTGCTTATTTGGGTAGAAAATTGTGCTAAGAACTTGAAATCTGTTAAGTGTGAGAGTGATTTAAGGTTGGAGTTTGTTTGTATGCTATTTGGTGAAGTTGTGAGCTTAAGCTTGGAATTTGAATCTCATTAGGGTGTAAGATACAAGCTCATAAGCCCACCAGACTTTAAAAACTGTCACAGCAACTTGGATTCATTTTGGTGTGCATTTGGTTGTGTAATTTTGCTTGCTAGTGTGTATTTTCTGCTTTGTGTTGACTCCTTGTGATTCAAAGAGCACAAGGGTGCCCCCTCTTGTCCAAAATCAACACCAAGTAAGCCCAGCCAAGCTCCTCTTGGCATTCAGATTGCACGAGTGAAAACTTCACTTGTGTTCTTCAAACAATTTAAAAACTGCATACGTTTTTGATCTTCAAGCTTGTTTAATCTAGCTAAAAAGGAAAGTGGATTGAGTTTAAAAGGTTAACAAGTTGTCAGTTTGTGTTGAATAAGAAAAAAATATAAAAAGAAAAAAGAGGCAAAAAGTTCACCCGTAGCTGGACTCGAACCCCAGACCTCTCGAAAGGAGGAGTAGGAGCTCTACCGCTAATCTAGATGACTTTTTACGTTTAAGTTTGTTTTCAAACTTTATTTAGCACGTTTTCATTAGAGCTTAGTTTAATAAGCCGTAGCTTATTTTCTCATTTTTCAGCTTATTTGCTTAGCTTTTTAACTTCTTATCATTTTTCCTAGGATTATAATAGAGTTTAGGATTTTTCTGTTTAAAAATTTTAATTTTCCTTTTATTTAATTAATTTCTAGGATTATTTTTAGTTATAAATTTAGAAAGTCTATTAAAAATATTAAACAGTAATAAAAAATACAAAAAAATAGTTTTTAGGTTTTTATTTGTATTTTTGAGGTTTACATATCAAAAAGTTTTCAAAAACTTTAATTTTTAATTATATTTAATTTTAGGGTTTTTAGACAACTTTAAAAATTAATATAAAATTAACTAAAAGGTTTTAGGAGCTTTAACTTTCATTTTCTTTCTAGTTAGAATATTTAGGATTTTTGAGAATTTTTTAGAATTTATTTGAGAACTTTTTATTTTTTAGAATATTTTATTATTATTTTATTCATTAAAATTCAAAATTTTATTTTTAACTTTTTTTCATTTTTCCTAGATTCTAGACATTAAAATAGGACCTTTGTCACTTTCCATTTAATTTTTAGGCTTTTCAATTAATTTTTAGAATTAATTTAAGATTTAATACATTTTAATAGTTTTTAGGAGTTTAAAAATAATTTAATTTGGTTTTAAAATTTTTAAAAATAGTTTTTAGTTTAATTAGGCCATTTTTGAGGTTTACAAACTATAAAACCTTGTTTAGGGCTTTTTAATATTTAAAAGTGATTTTTAGGGCTTTAATTAGCATTAAAAAGTCATTATTAAATTAATTAAAAGGTTTTGGCAAGTTTGGATTTTTTGTAAACTCTTAGAATATTATTGTGGATTTTTAGTAATTTTTAGGAATTTTTAGGTTAAAATTTTTGATTTTGCACTTTTTTACGTTCTACGTCGTAATTTTCTAGTAGTGTTTTTTGCCTTATTTTTCTATTTTTTCGTCTTCGTCATTTTCTCTTCTTTTCTTCTCATTAATAATCAAAAACAAATCAATCAATCATTCATTTCACAACGCACTAGCCTCCTCGAGAGAACGATCCCCATCAAGGGTCATAAGTGTTTACGTTTTCCTAAACGTACGCTTAATACTTACCGCTTTTTACGCTCTTTTCCTAAAGGGTAGTAAAAACACTACATCATTTTTGGCGCCGCTGCCGGGGAGGCGTGTTGTGTTTTGATTGAACCATTGTTGTTTTCTATACTAGCCATAATAGTATTTGTATTAATAGCACTCTATTAATACGTATTATCGTTTTCGGTTTTTGTGTGAATATTATTACTATATTGTATACGTAGAACAATAAATACACAAGTACTCCAAATACGTGAGCAATCACAACCTTGATTCTGGATTTCATCACTCGATCATTGTATTCGAATCTCAAACCAAAGAAAAAGGCAAAAATAGATAAATACTTTCGTGAAGCTTAATCTTGATAATACAAACTATAAGGTGGGTATAAGGCGGTTGTATTTCACGACCTAAAGGAAAAAGGCTCTTAAGTGCTTCGCGCCGCCTCGTTTCCTCCGCTTGCTTGTGCGTATTTGATTTTGAGAGAGAATCGAGGGTTTTGCCGCCCAAAGTATTATTACATATCATATATATTTTCTTGGTTTCCATTTGATTAAACCCTCTTGAACGATTTGGTGTTCCACCATCGTTCTAAAGTCATCGAAGGCGTTCACTCCACGTGATCGTTTTCATTCCTTGAGGCCTTTTTAATCAAGAGATTTGATTAGTGAGGAGATTTGTGGACTCATTGTCTACTTAATACATTCACCAATTTCCAAAAAAGTTAATACAATCAAAAACCACAAAAAAATTGAAAAAACACAAAATACCAAAAAGAATCTTCTTTGCTCGTCTCCACGTTGTACGTGACGTTTATGCTCACTCGTAATCAAGCAAAACGTGCACGTAGACGCAAGAACAAAACTCCTACTAAAACTCATTCTAGTGAGGAGTCTCCAAGTGAGGAACCTATTGTAGAACAAGAAGCTATCATGGCTAATCGTACTATGATGGAGTTGCTTCAAGCACCCACCGAGGGTTTTGGAGAGGCCATTGTGATTCCCGCCATCCTTGCGGAGAACTTTGAGATCAAGACGGGTTTAATGTCTATGCTTCAAGCAAACAAGTTTCGCGGTCACGAAAAAGACAACCCACATTATCACATTAGGCAATTAAATCGTCTCACCGCGACAAGCAAGTTTAAGGATGTACCACACGATGCCATTAAGATGATGTTGTTTGCTTACTCGTTAGATGGACCCGCCAAGATATGGCTTGAGAAAGAACCGCCGAATTCGATTTTGACATGGGCCGATCTCGTGTCTAAATTTGTGAATCAATTTTTTCCACCATCTAAGACAACACATTTGAAAAACGAGATTTCACGTTTTACACAAAGACCAAATGAAAGTTTTTCAATGGCTTGGGAAAGGTTTAAAGAAATGTTACATGAATGTCCACACCATGATTTTTCCGAATTGCATCAAATTGACACTTTTTATAATGGGCTTAATGAACATGAACGAGATTATTTAAATGCCGCCGCGGGTGGTAATTTTTTGTGCAAAACGACCAATGAGGCTTTGAAAATCATAGAAAATAGGTCTAAGGTCTATAGCCCTCGTAACACACCGAGTGTTGCCAATTTGGGCTCGTCATCATCTCGTTCCATTAATGCCTTGCAAGATGAAGCAAATGAGGAGAATCGGTTTTTCGATAGGTTTTCGACTCTTATGTCTCATTGGAAAGCTCAAGAAGCTTCAAACACCGCTTCGGTTAAAGCGGTTGCTAAGAGTTGTATTTCATGTGGTGGAGCTCATGATTTTTCCGAGTGCATTACCGCGGATGGTAACACTTCGAATGCTTATGTAGCCACGGGAACTTATAACCAAATCGGTCAAGGTTCCCGCCAAAATCAAGCTCCACAAAATCAAAATGCTAATAACTATCGAAACAACAATCAAGGTGGAAATTACCAAGGAAATCAAAGGAATTATAACAAAGGTAATTACCAAAGTGGAAATGGGCAAATTTCTAATAAAACCAAAACCGTGATTTTCAAACTCCTACTCAAGGTTTTCAAAATGCTCACACTAAAAATTTGCAAGGAGAATTTTTAGATTATGCTAAGGCTAATGATGCTAAGTTTGACAACATGCAACGTGAGATGATTAGCTTAAGATCCGAGTTGAAAAACGAGCTTAAAACCGAACTTGCTAATGAACTTAAAACTCATGCTAATAAAATGGAAGGAAATGTCACACGACTCCAACAAAATCAACAAAAAATGGAGCAAGGACAACATGAGATTAAGCAAGAGTTGTTAAAAGCGGATGCTAGGCAATCTAAGTTTGAAGACCGTATGGCTAAAATGTTTGAAGCTATCATGTGTAAGCCCTCTTCTTCGGGTGGTCTTCCTAGTGATACTATCGTGAACCCGAAAGGAGAATTGAAGGTTATTACTACTCGTAGTGGTAAAACTTTCAAAGAACCCATTTCTCGTCCAAGTACTTCTATGGAGAAGGAAAAAGAGAAAGAACCCGAGGTCGTGGTTGAAAAGGAGCACATTACAATCCCACGAAGTACCGCTCAAACCACACCTACGGTTGAACCAATACCCATTATGGAACCCGATATTCAAAGGCCGATGCCTATGCCTAATTTGCCCCAACCCACACCACCTTTACCCTACCCATCAAGACGAGACAAGGAAAAGGCACAAGAACGAAATAATTATCAATTTGAACTCTTTATGAAAATGTTTCGTGACTTGCATTTTAATATAAGTTTTGCCGACGCCTTAGTCATGATTCCTCGATTTGCCGCGAACTTCAAAAGTATGTTGAATAACAAAGAGAAATTGCAAAAATCGTCTAGTTGTTCTTCGGTTTTTCTAAGCCGCATACCTCAAAAAGTCGGTGATCCTGGAAAGTTTTTAATCCCATGTGCTATCCAAGACATGGAAGAATGCTACGCCTTGGCCGATCTTGGTGCTAGTATTAATTTGATGCCTCTTGAGATTTTTAAATCGCTCAATCTTCCAAATCTCACTCCTTCAAGAATGTCAATCGAAATGGCCGATCATTCTACGATTTTAGCTTGTGGAGTAGCCGAGGACGTCTTTGTGAAAGTTGGGAAATTCTATTATCCCGTGGACTTCATCGTTGTTGATATTCCCATCGATCCTAAAGTTCCGTTAATTTTAGGTCGATCTTTTTTGGATACCTCGAGAGCACTTATCGATGTGCATGCAAGAAAAATCACTCTTCGTTTCAATGAGGAAGAACTCGTCATTAATGCAACCCAAAACTCCACTCTTTCTCATGTTTATTCGATCACATCTTTGTACAATGTCAATTCCACCAAAAACATTTGTCAAAAGATTTCAAATAGAGTTTTAGGAGTTGATAAAAATGAAGTTTCGTCCCCTCCGCCGATGGAGGTTAAGAGTGTTAAGCCTATGATTCCAATCTCGAGTGATTCTTCGGATGATGAATACGTTGATCCCGATGGGGAGGTTTTCTTTGTTGACAAAAGATTTGAAAACTTGCCACCACCTAAACCAAAAAGATTTCAAAATGTGAGAATTTTTAGTGTGACTAACATTGTTTTAGATACACCAAATATTTTTGACATAATTAAATCGGGTTTTCACAAGGAGAGTGTTAAAGATGAAAAAGGAAAAGATTTTGAATCTAATTTAAAAGATTTTTCTACAATTCTAACTCCGTCATCACCGCGTTTATTGAGTACTACAAGCTCTTCTTCTCCTTTTGACGATGCTTTATGTGGACTTAGTGTGGGGGAAGCCCCTTATGTTTCCTTCCCTTTCTCCACCGAGGACGAGATATTTGATCCTGGAATTGCTTATATAGGGAAATCTCGGTCTTCCACCGATGCAATAAATGGAAAATCTTTTCATTTGATTGGTGCGAGTCTACCTCGAGTAGCTCAATGTTATGACTTACCCATTGTCCCACCCTTCTATTTCTACTCTCCTATTTTCTTCTATCCCATTGGGATTTATGTTGGAGTTGTGTTGTCTCGTCTTTCATCCGAAAACGAGGACGCTATCTTTGACCCCGGTATACGTTTATCGGATTTTTAAAGTACTCCACGTACTTTTGGGCCTTGTTTATCATGTAAGCCCCACCAAAAATTGACCATACCATGATTATCCCTAAATGATCACATTTATGGGGATTCGAGTCGAGCTTTTGACTCGGTTATCAAAAACAAGGTGCCTCGTGGGGGAGACCCATGCGTATCCATGTACATATTATTGCTTTCCAATTAGTGTAACGTGAGGGGATTTGTGCCCTTCCAACCTTTGTTCCGTGGTTGTTTGTGCATTGTGTCTTTTAGATCATCATCTTCACGATTGGAGCCTCTCGTGTTCGTTTCATGGGAGCACTCGATCGTTTGCTTTGGAGGCCTTTCCCAATATCCACATATGATATATCCTTTTATGTTCTAACCTTAGGTTATTAGCACACTTCATAAACGGCTTTTACTTATTGGTTACACCCTTTCCATGCTAGATTAGGCATTCGACTACGTCTCTAGTATGGGGGTGTTTGCACCCCTAGACTCAAAACATTGAGGACAATGTTTAACTTTAGTATGGGGGGGGTGAATAGATACTTGCCTTGCCAAACCTTCACGCTCTCCAAAGTTTATCGTTTTGTTTATCGTTTTGTTGCAAAATAAGGCTAAAAATGGCCAAATTTTAAAATTTTTCTCATGTTTCATAAGTGTTTGAAGACACGAATGTAGATTTTCCGATGGCGAGAATAAGAGTAATTTTTGACTCGATCGTGCGTGTTGAGCACTTAGCTTTGATTCCTTAACTTATATTAGGCTAAGTCTCTTAAATGAGGACGAGAAATGATAGAGTTAATTATAAGTTACTATGCTAAACGTAGAGTACTCGTATTCTTTCAAAAACTCATGTGTTCTCGTTGTTTGCTTATTCTCCCTTCGCTTGTAAATATTTTTGCTTAATAAATATTGATTTAGCGGTTTAGTTTTGATTGTTGGGTTTCTAGTCTTTTCTAGTAGCTTCCGTGTAATTAAATTGGGAAGACATTAAGGTATCGCCAGCGTCACGGTTTTGAAGTATTGGCACCCTAATAATCGAAAGCTTCACCTAATAATAAGATTTCAAGTGCTCACCTAAATCAAGCAAACAATTTGAAGCCCCACAAGACCTAAAATCTATGCAAAATTGAAAGTGAATCAAGCCGTAATCTTCGAAGCTTTAAAGATCCAAAATTCGCTTTAGCGTGAGGATATACGTCTTTGGCTAATAAAACCACCGATGATGGCGGATAATAAAAGGCAAGGCAAGACCGAAGTCATAATAAAAGCTTCATGGTGAAGTTGAATAAAAGATGGAGGTAAACCAAAGATAATAAGGTCCTTCCGTTAGGGGGCGTATAAAAGTCTTGGTAATAAGTCTCATGTTCAAAACCGTTATAAAACCGTGTTTATCGATTCTTCTTGTCAACTTAATTTTTTGACATCGTTGTCTATTAGGAGGGGTTATTGATTTGATGGTCTTAGTTACACCGTTAGGACTCTATTTTTAGACCTAAATCTCTATTATCGCATAAGTCAATGATGTATCCTCGTGATCATTAAGACATAATAAAATATAAGAGATACAACTTAGGAATAATGGGAGAATAAGTACGTGATTAGGGCATATGAGTAGTGTTAGCATTACTAACTTATAATGACAATGATCTCGTTGCACGCTTGGCATGGAATTAAGGTGAAAATCGAGGACGACGAAATTATTTCTAACGAAGCATTCACGTGTTCTTATTCTATGAACCTAAACGTCCCATTTTGCGATGAAACTCATACATTATGTCCAAAACGCAAGTAGTAGTAATTGTAGTATGTAGTTGTTTATCATTTCAATAAAAGTGAATAAAATTGAATTTTGGAGATGCTATGATACTTTATTCTAGCATTGCGTGAGGGCACGGCAATGGTTTAGTATGGGGGAGTGATGAGACTGCTTTTATACATGGTCTCATCGTCCAAAACGGCCTTAAATTGCATAAAAATCATGAAATATGCCAAATATATGCTCGTGTTTGTTACTTGTGTATTTTTAGGTACGGATATTGTGGAATTGGCAAAAGAACACAAGAATCATTCAAAAACGAACACGGGAAATGAAGACGCACAATGAACCAAGCTCAAAAATGGAAATTTGCAAAAAGACCCCTCAAGTTTGAAGAATTGGCAAAAATGGCCCCTCATCTTTGAAGAACTTGTCATATTTGACCCTCCAATTATCAAATATACAAGATTGATCCTCCATGTTTGAAGAATGGACAAGAAATGCCCTTGGAAAATGTTTAAATGAGCAAAAGTTAGTCAAATGAACAAAAGGACTAACTTTGTAATTTGGTTTTGGACTATGGATGAAAATTGCTTGACGGTTTGGACTGGCCTTGCAACCAGTTAACTAGATACTAAGTTAGATGTGGACTGGTAAAGAAAATTACCCACTCAAGCCCAATATCCCCCATGGCCCAACACCCCTTAACCCGGTTTATTAAGTTAAACCTAGTCAACCCAAGTCAAAACCCCACTTACCCCCCCATTCCCTCCTAAACAAGAATTTAAAAACAAATTAACCAAAATTAAGATTAAACCCACCCTTGTATCCTGATAAACCCTAACCATTCCCCAGACTCAATCAACACCAATCCAAAGGGTTAATCCCTAATTAGCTCCAGATTGCTAATTGAGATTCCCCTCACCAAAACCCCACCCTTGATTTGGTCCCCCCATCACCTCACAGCCTCCACGTGTCCTCCCCTGCACCCATCACTTTCCCCCAAACCCTATGTCCCGACAATTTCAACGGTTTGATGCAACTCCTTTGTCCCCAAGGTTAATCCTACGTCCAAGATTCATTCCACAGCTGGCATATCACATGGAACCTGTTTTGACCAAGAATTCGTCAAGAGAAAAAAGGGCATTTTTGAGATTTCCAGTTTTAGGGTTTCACCTTTGTAATTTTTTTATTCTTAGTTCTAGAATAGTATTCTAGTGATTATAAAAGGAGCTTACAACTTGTGTAATGCCCTTTGTTCCAGATTTTTCCTTTCACATTTTTGTAACTCTTTTTTATTTAAATGCAAAGTTTGGTATTTGTGAAGTACAAGTGTAATTCCTTTTGGTTTATTAAGAAGTTGGTATAAAGTTTTAAGGAAAATCTGAGTTCCAAAAATTATATTTGTTGAGTGATTTTGTTTTTCAAAATTGTTTCAAGTGTTTTAAAATTTGATTCAAGTTTCATAAATCTCTTTCCTTGGAAGTGAAAGTGGAAAAGGAGAGTGCTTTGTGAGTTTGAAGAGAGTTTTAAAACGTGTGTTAAAAGGTTTGAAGGTTTGTGAAAAGTTTTTAAGAAAGAAAAGAGGAAACAGAATATATACATATATTGCTTGTTTTTTTTTTGTTTTTCTTCTTAACAGGTTTTGAGTGTGTTGCTGTTAAAGGATCAGCACCAACCCCAGTTGGTATTGGAGGTGGATTTACATCCACTAGGGCCTTGGATGTAAGGCCCTAAGGTATTTTCTTTTTCCTTTTGAAAAATTTCAGAAAAAGTGAGTTTCAAGTGGTTTGCTTGATTAGGTGTTCTAAGTGTGTTTAAGGTGTTGGATTTGTGTTCTTTTGAGTTGGAATACATGTTAGATGCTAATTGATTCAGATTGATTAAGTTTTTAAAGGTTTTGGTTTGTTAAAAAGTTGAAATCAGTTTTTAAAGTGGTGTTTGGATCCAAGTTTTAGCAGGGCAAAAGTTTTGTGTAATGATTTAAAAACGTGTTAGAGTTGTTGAACAAGGTTGAGAAAGGTTGCTTACTAGTTGGTGAGTAAGATTTGAAATTTTGGTAGCAAGTTTGGTGAGTAAAAGTGAAATAGACTAGCCAAAACTGCATGAATCACTTTTCTGCTTATTTGGGTAGAAAATTGTGCTAAGAACTTGAAATCTGTTAAGTGTGAGAGTGATTTAAGGTTGGAGTTTGTTTGTATGCTATTTGGTGAAGTTGTGAGCTTAAGCTTGGAATTTGAATCTCATTAGGGTGTAAGATACAAGCTCATAAGCCCACCAGACTTTAAAAACTGTCACAGCAACTTGGATTCATTTTGGTGTGCATTTGGTTGTGTAATTTTGCTTGCTAGTGTGTATTTTCTGCTTTGTGTTGACTCCTTGTGCTTCAAAGAGCACAAGGGTGCCCCCTCTTGTCCAAAATCAACACCAAGTAAGCCCAGCCAAGCTCCTCTTGGCATTCAGATTGCACAAGTGAAAACTTCACTTGTGTTCTTCAAACAATTTAAAAACTGCATACGTTTTTGATCTTCAAGCTTGTTTAATCTAGCTAAAAAGGAAAGTGGATTGAGTTTAAAAGGTTAACAAGTTGTCAGTTTGGGTTGAATAAGAAAAAAATATAAAAAGAAAAAAGAGGCAAAAAGTTCACCCGTAGCTGGACTCGAACCCCAGACCTCTCGAAAGGAGGAGTAGGAGCTCTACCGCTAATCTAGATGACTTTTTACGTTTAAGTTTGTTTTCAAACTTTATTTAGCACGTTTTCATTAGAGCTTAGTTTAATAAGCCGTAGCTTATTTTCTCATTTTTCAGCTTATTTGCTTAGCTTTTTAACTTCTTATCATTTTTCCTAGGATTATAATAGAGTTTAGGATTTTTCTGTTTAAAAATTTTAATTTTCCTTTTATTTAATTAATTTCTAGGATTATTTTTAGTTTTAAATTTAGAAAGTCTATTAAAAATATTAAACAGTAATAAAAAAATACAAAAAATAGTTTTTAGGTTTTTATTTGTATTTTTGAGGTTTACATATCAAAAAGTTTTCAAAAACTTTAATTTTTAATTTTATTTAATTTTTGGGTTTTTAGACAACTTTAAAAATTAATATAAAATTAACTAAAAGGTTTTAGGAGCTTTAATTTTCATTTTCTTTCTAGTTAGAATATTTAGGATTTTTGAGAATTTTTTAGAATTTATTTGAGAACTTTTTATTTTTTAGAATATTTTATTATTATTTTATTCATTAAAATTCAAAATTTTATTTTTAACTTTTTTTCATTTTTCCTAGATTCTAGACATTAAAATAGGACCTTTGTCACTTTCCATTTAATTTTTAGGCTTTTCAATTAATTTTTAGAATTAATTTAAGATTTAATACATTTTAATAGTTTTTAGGAGTTTAAAAATAATTTAATTTGGTTTTAAAATTTTTAAAAATAATTTTTAGTTTAATTAGGCCATTTTTGAGGTTTACAAACTATAAAACCTTGTTTATGGCTTTTTAATATTTAAAAGTGATTTTTAGGGCTTTAATTAGCATTAAAAAGTCATTATTAAATTAATTAAAAGGTTTTGGCAAGTTTGGATTTTTTGTAAACTCTTAGAATATTATTGTGGATTTTTAGTAATTTTAGGAATTTTTAGGTTAAAATTTTTGATTTTGCACTTTTTTACGTTCTACGTCGTAACTTTCTAGTAGTGTTTTTTGCCTTATTTTTCTATTTTTTCGTCTTCGTCATTTTCTCTTCTTTTCTTCTCATTAATAATAAAAAACAAATCAATCAATCATTCATTTCACAACGCACTAGCCTCCTCGAGAGAACGATCCCCATCAAGGGTCATAAGTGTTTACGTTTTCCTAAACGTACGCTTAATACTTACCGCTTTTTACGCTCTTTTCCTAAAGGGTAGTAAAAACACTACATCAATGACTTTTGCTTAGCATGTGTGTACTAGAAATCTTTCTCGGTATCTAATCGAATTGATCACGGTTAATGGTGGAATAGTCGGTAATGGTCACTAAAAGGGTGAGTTGATTTTCTATTCTATTAGAAGGGTAAGTGCAAAACGTAATTAAAATAAGCTAAAAGCAAATCTAGAAAAACTAAATTAAAGCTTTAAAAATTAACCTGAAAATTACCAGAAAAATACTTGGTAAAAATGGAGATTTCGGGAATCGTGCAATTTTTGGAAATTAAAACGTAAATGATTAAAAACTTGAAAACTTGTTTAAAATAAACTAAGTAAAAAGGTGGGAAAAGTATAATTTAAAAACTAAGAAAAATAAAAACAAAAGCCAAAGTAGATTGCAATGCGATCGTACTCAAATTGCAAGATGGATCGCAGTGGTGGATCGTACTCAGATCGTAGCCTACGATCGTAGCCAAAGAAAGAACAATGATCGCAGCCAATGCGATCGTAACCAAGGAAAACCCTCATAAGATTGCAATAGAAAACAAAGAGTAACTTAAGCTGCAACAAATAAGTAGTTAAACCAATAAGCACTTACCAACTTTTAGACAAGAGTAATTAAGCACAAATTTGACAACTTTTGGAATCTAAACACGTGAACTTTATAACACGAACTTTAAAACGATAAAACTTTTAAGAAAGCTTAAAAGTAAATAAGGTAAACATACGAATAAGCCAATAAGCACAAACAGCTTAAAGCTCAACCGTATAAGAACTTATGTAGGAATAAAAAGATGAGCTTTTTAATCACTTAAACATCAAAATCAATCACGGATCATTATTATTTCGGATCAAAGGTAAACAAAAATCAAGAACGGTAGAAAGAGATTAATGAACAAAAAGTTTAACTTGAACTTGTGATTAATGAAATCCAAATACAAGGATGATTAAAAGCTTAAACTTGAAAGATAAAAATAAAGAAAAGATGAAACCTAGTGAGAGAAAGTTTAAAACTTTCTCTCTCTAAAAACTAAAGAAAGGAAAATTTGAAAAATGAAACTAGCTAACCCCCCTCCTAATGTGTTTAGGAGGATATTTATAGGAGATGGGAAGGTGCATGTGTTTCCTCCTCTTTCTTTCTTCTCGACTCGATTTAAATGCTTTGTCTTTCTCGACGTCGTCTCGGGATTTGTCGATACAAATTGAACTTGTCTTATATTTTTCTTCTTCTATTAGACTTGAGTTCTTCGACTTTATTAAACTTCCGTCTTTAGACTTTTTCTTCGATAAATCTTCAAAATAGGCCTTGGACTTCCATTCTTTTTGCACTCTTGATCTTTTGACTTCGTATTTTCTCGTTTTTCTTCGATAAAAGCCCGTGAAAGCTAGTGTTTTCTTCCTTTTTCATCTATTGGTCCTAAAACACAATAAAACACACAAACCACGCATAATTCCGACGTTTATGACAAAAAATATACGTTTTGGTCTTGTTATTATTGGTAATAAGTGGTAAAAGGATAAGTGTTTTCACACTTATTACAGGGCCCTGAGGCTTCCGAGGCACGACCCAAAAAGGCCAAGGCTAAAAAGACTACCCTTGTTCAGACCAAGCTTCATCTACCCCAAGGTAAAGAGCTTCCGGGAGGCCTTGATACATCACAGTCAGGGTCGACGGGCCAAACTACTGGTCCTCTTGATGGAGAAGGAAACAAACAACCTTCTCCTACGGGACTACCTTCCACTCAGACCGATGAAGGCATTCGTAAATCACAACCTTTTCTTGAGGCCAAAACTTAGGCCAAAGACTCAGAGAGACGCCCACGGGTAACACACCTCGCTCATAGGCCTATCACTTCCACCAAGTCCAATGAAGGCACTAGCTCAAAAGTCTTTGCCTGAGGACCCAAAACTTGATTCCTTCGACTCAGAGGGACGCCCACGGGTAAAACACCCCGCTGATAGGAATCTCACTTCCACAAATCCCGATGAAGGAACACTAAAATGAAAGTCTTTGCCTAAGGGAACCACTCTTGATCCCAAATAATTAGGACGCCCTTGGGTAGAACACTCCGCTGATAGGGATCTTTCCTCCATAACTGATCAATCACAAACTGCCCCTGAGTATCAGCTGGCTAAATGCCAAGCCTCAGGATTTGGGGCAGGGAGTGACGATAACCAAGGCAAACCTTCTTTTGAAGGGGAGCTGGACAAACCTAAGGGTTCACTGAAATTTGGAGATTTTGTAAATCTACTCGAGAAGCCGGACGAGTTACTCCAAGGTTTCAGTGACAACAATGATATGATTGAGTCTGGGGATGAACATGAAACCCAGACCCCTCCTCAATCAGACCAGAAGCCATAGTACCCACCATTGTTTGCGGACATACAACCCTCCCCTGAGGCTCAACAAAAGCCCTCCCCTGAGGCATCCGAACAAAAAGAGCCCTCCCCTAAGGTACCGAAAAAGCCCTACCAAGAGGCAAAATTTAACACCTCTTCGTTAGGGACTCACACTGTGGTTCTGGATGAGAAGCTTTTGAAAGCAACTCTCAAGGATGTATTCACTCTTGCTTCCACAACCTTGAAATCTGAGGTCACTCAGGTTCATAAAGACTTGGCTTCAATGGCTGATGAACTCCTTGATGAGTTCAGATCATATGGTGATAGATTTGACCTGGCTAAGGAGAAGATAAGAATTTAGGTGGACAACCAAATGAAATTCATCAGATCTGTTAACAATAGTCATGAAAATCAAGAGAAGAAGCTCATCAACATCCTCAACCATGCTCTTCCTACTGTAGAAGCAAATGTGTCCTTGAAGACAACTCTGGATGGACTGATCACTAGTACCACTGAGTCTAACTCCAAAGTCAGTCAATTACTTGAGTTACTGAAGGAGGGCAGGCTCACTGATGTTTTCACCAGGTTAGACTCTCTCATGTCTGACTTGGATATGGTGAAAGGGAAATGTGATGCCATCTATAAGGATGTTCATATGGATGCTGAAGCAGAGTTCAGATTGTCAAGGGCAGCACAAGGTTACATGGCTAATGCCTCCAATCTCTCTGACATCTCCAAGTCCCTGAAGGAAGCTGATATTACTAGACTTAGGACAAGGATTATCACCATAGAAAACACTCAAACCCTAATTCAGTTGGATGTTAAAACTATCAAAGCTAACACTCAGTCTATAAAGGAAATGATGACTGATATGTTTCAGGCTTTCAAGGGATCCTCCACCACCCAAGGACCTTCACATAGGGCAAAAGTTGGGATTAGTCAGGTTGATCCTTCAACTTTTAAAAAGGAGAATGTGCCACCAATGATGTTAACTTGGACTGAACCTCCTTCTCACACTGAGGGGGAGAAGGAAGAACTAGCACAACCCCAACCCTTAAAACCTAGTCCTCCCAACCCTGAGCCCTCAATATCTAATTTAGATAGGGGCAAGGGTATTACTGATGAAAACCTAACACCTCCACCAAAGAAGCTTGTAAAATCTTCAAGAGAAAGAAGGCCTGATCCTGATGCCATTGTCTTGGTACCATATGAGATTAATGGAATATATACAAGATGACTCCTGATCAAATCCAAGTGTACTTAGATAAAATAGAGTCGGCTAAGGCTAGTGAAGCAACAAAGGCTGAGATCTTGAGGGTATCTACTGAGTTTATAAAAGAAGTGGGTGGTAACCCTGAGGCCTTGCTGAGCAAGAAAGGGGGAGAGGAGTTCATCCAAAAGCTGGAGGAAGAACTCAAGGTCATTTAGGATGAAATGGTCTTGAAGCAACAACAAAGAACCACCCAACTTAAGAAACTGTATGACCAATACACCAAAGTCGTCACCTAAAGAAGAAAGCCTGAACCAATCACTAACCTTCAGATCATTCCTCATACCACACCTATCTCAGTACCTGTCTATAGAAACAATGATGAGAGGAATTTTGAAGTTATGAAGAAATTTTCATTTGGTGATTTCGGTCTCAGTGAGTGGGACGAAATGGGAAGGATCTTCAGGACCAAAACAAAAAAAATGTCCCTGAGATACTCAACTCTCTCAATAAGAGATAGAGAGGTTGAATCAGATGAAGGAAGAATTAGGAATCAATGAAGATCTTCCTTTAACTGAACAGGATCCTACCAAAACCCAGGGAAGAAAGAGAAAAAGAGTTGAGCTTAAAGCTGAGTCTAAGATCCCTGGGTTAGACTGCAATCACACCCTCCTTGAATATATCCTCTTTGTGAACAACATGGTTATAGAAGAACCTGAGTGGGGTATCTTCTTCATTGATGTATTTGGGGATCAAGCTTTTCAAAAAGTGAGTGACATAGAGAAATTCACTACTGAGAGTGTTCTCATCTTTCTTGTGATGGCTGGACAAGTTCAGACTGATGATAATAAAAGATTTGATGAGAAGCTCAGGAGATAATTTCTAGGAGGCCTGATAAAGAAAAGGCGTTAAAGTCATCAAGGGTGAAGAGGGAAGGAATGGTTTCATGAATAATTGTAATATTTTGTTTTATTTATGTTTCTTGTATCAGACTATTCAGTCTCGTGTAATGATGAATGAAAATGAAGTACTTTGTTATATCAAGTCTTTTCATCAGTAGAATAGTTTGTAATAAGAAGAAGCCTCTTTGCTCACTTATAACAATTTCACTTAGGCAAATTTTATATCCAAACAGGGGGAGATTGTTAGGTCAATTCAGTCTCTATTGACCTTACTGGTGGATTTGAATAATAATCAGCCTAAGTGAAGTATTAACCTTGAACATAATGAAGTCACTGAGTGAACTGTCACTCAGTGAGTTGCCTTCGAGTTCTTAGACTAAGTCTAAAAGAAAGACTCGAGCATTCAGAGAGGCAAAGCTCAATGAACGACTTCTATGACGAAGAAGAAGGTGATGGGTTCAGTGAGTTGTGGCAATAGACTCAATGAACCCCATACGATCTCCCTGAAGAAAAGAAGCATTCTCCAACACTGAAGTAAAGGCGGGATAAGTTGAATTGTGACAAGATGAAGTACATCACACAATTAGCGTGACTTTCCCTTTTGGGATAGATGGGGTACTGACAAGTGTAAAGGACTTACGTCTTACTACTTAGAATAGAGTAAGACAAGATACTACACTGTAGCAATAAGACAAGAATTGCACATGGGCAATTATTATCTTCTACCCAACTTTCCTTCTATAAATATGATGCTTGTAAAAGGAGAGAAAACAAGTTTGTGCACTTAATGCTTTATACATTCACAAACAAAGTTTTCTCTCCTCCAAATACAATCAAACACTTGAGTTCTAAACTCATGTTGATAGAATTGTCATGCTTAGCAATTGTTAGGATTTGACTAGCTTGTTAGTGAGGAGCTCACAAAACCACACATTGTCTATTCAATCCCTATTGTAGCTTCGTATACAATAGGGTATAATTCTTTAATAAAGCTAAGAGTTAAACGTTAAAAAACCTTTGTGTTATTTACTTACTTGTATTAAGTTTGTTGCATTACTTAACCATGGGTTAGGACTATACTTAGTATTCTTAAGTATATTACTAATTACAAGGGACCAACAATAAGTCATGTTTTTAATAATTAATTAATTCTATAGTCTAATTAAATAAATAAATACTTAATTTAAAATCATGTATTATTAATAATAATAATAAACCTAATTCATGTCTTAGTTAAATTAATTATAGCCATGTTTTAATTAATTTAATTCCATGCTAAAATAATATAACTTGTAAAATAATGACTCGAAAAGAATAATGTAACGTATAGAAAAATTATTTGTTAAAATAAACGTTCCCGTGACAAACCCCATGTTTTTGTTTAATTTAAAAATATGAACTGGACCAGCTCCCCATGAACCGGACCGAACCAAACAACCCCTAACTACATTAATCTGCAATCCAAACACCCCCTTAATTCTGTCTTAAACTAAAAACCAAACACACCCTTAACTGCTAGTTTCCCCCTGGCAGTGGTGTTACTGCCACCGGCAGTAGCCGGTTTCCCCTGCTCGTCTAAATTCCCACCGAGAGCATAAAGCTCTCGGTTCCCACTATCTGCCAAACGTAGCCTTGCTGGCTGCCACTGGTAAGCCAAACGCACCCTTGTTGGCTGCCACTGTTAGGCAAAAGCCCACCCCGGCCTTGCGGCTGATGGTACATAACCACCACCAAGACACATAAGTGTCTCGGCTTTGTGCAAACCGCCACCAAACAATACTAATCCCCCGAATATCTATATTTGGTTGGTATTTAACATGTTTAAAAATCCCAAATCCCATTCTTAGATCAACTATAAAAGAAAGAAAACAAAAGCAAGATTAGGGTTTGTTTTTCTTGCATGTGTTAGGGTTTAGAACCATTGAACACGAACCCATCTTGATTCATTGGTTGAACCACGATTTGATTTGCCCTTGTTCTGTTGTTTATAACGTCGGCAGGGAGGGAACACTCCAAAGAAATAAGCGGCGGCCACCATTTTTTCTGATTAGGGTTTTCTGTTTTTCATTTTTTCCTTTTTGTCTTGACAAAACAATCCCTCCCGTCCCTTTTCTTTTGTTATAGTCGGTTAGTGAACAACATGGGCCTCGACCCATATGTCTTGCCCCATTCTAACGCATAATAACAATTAAGCCCTTTTACTCCTTTTAAATTCGCGACTCGATAATGATACGCGATCCGTGTTTTAAAATGTCGTAATTACTCATAGTTATTATCATACGTGTTAAAACGTAAATATTATGTACGTAATAATATTCATTTTAAATATTTGTGTCGCGTGATTTAAATGACGTGATTTATTATCTTGCTGTTTTTCTTATTATACGTAAACTCATGACGTATATTAATACTCATTGTAACATACGTAATTACTTACCGTACGTAATTAATATACGTAAATACTCGTCCCGTCTTTTTAATATACGCGATAATCATGTTAGATGCTCGTGATTATATGTTCGTGATTTATTCATCATAGTTAATAATTATCGTGTATTAACACGTACGTAATAATAATCGTGTAATAACACGTACTTAATTCTTGTAATTACTATTCGTGAAACGTATTTTTGTTATAACAGTAAAGATTTAATCTTGTACGTACGATTATTAGTGTACTGTTCATGGTAAGAGCATGCGGGTTTTACAACTCTTCCCCCTAAAAAGAATAATTGGTCCCCGATTTATAGATAAAATAAACTGAAAGAGAAACATACCTGAATCAAACTAAGAGGGTATGTAAGATAAAAGGACATGCAGGTGACATGGTAGAAGGAACGTGGAACGTGAAAAGTCTTGAAAGGACATGGAACGTGACGTGACTGAAAGGATATGACTGAATTATGGAAGGATGAGAGGATAGAATCCGGATGGATTCCTCCGTTTCCAAGTGACTTCCCTCTCGGAATGGTTAATCTACTAGATCTTGACACCTATGATAATCTTGGTCCTTCTGACCTTGACTTGGAAATACGTAAAAGTTCATGGTTATCAACGTAAGATAGATCTCCTGATTTTGATCGAGGGAACAAGAATTAACGTGCAAGGTTAACTGAAACGCTATGATGCAAAATAAGCCAAACTAACATATAATAGTACTGTCTTAGCAATGATGCGCGAGACATACTGAAATGTAGTACGTGAAAAATTGTGAACGTGATGCGTGAACAATTTGGAACGTGATACGTGGAGATATGGTGGGTGTAATGTGAGAAAACATACGGTGATTAACAATACATGTAACATATCGTGAACATGATATGAGAACGTGGAATGAACGTGACATAAGAAACATATCGTGAACATGGAATACGACGGCGGTAACGCCAAACGCTATAAGGTGAGACGTGGAATGTGGCGTTAAACGTCTACCTAAGGATAGAGAGTTATACTAAACTTGAGTCTGGTCTGTCAAGTTTTTGCAAAACTTCCCAGAACGAAAATGAACATAAAATCATAAGCCAGGATACGATCATGAATGTGAATATTGTCATGAACGTGAGTGTGAAAGAAAGTCATAAAATTTGAAGAGAGATGTGAACGTAAATAAGGAGCACAAATGTGAACCTTCGTCTGGCCCGACAACTGAGGGATTACCAAGTGAACGGATAAGCCGTGGCTGGAACACGTCCGATCAATCTGCTGGTTCTGAAATCCTTATGGATGTAAGGATTCTGCAGACTTGGTTAAACTATTGACAATAACCCAGATAGCACCATGCTTCGTCTAAGTTTGCGTTAATCTGGTAACCAAAATCCATGGAGATCTTGTCCCATTTCTTTTCACCTTTTTCCGATGATGGAAAACATCCTAGTCAGTTGGTGTTCTATCTTATCCTGTTGGTATGTCAGGTACTTAGATATGAACGTACCTATACCTTGCTTCGTAGAAACTTGATACATAGAAATTTGCGGAATTATAAGTCTCCGAAATTAGACTTCTCTTAGCGTAGGATTTTCTGGAACACCTAATGTAGTGTAGGGTTCTCACCTTTATGCATAAGCTGAGACATGGTAAGATTAACCGTGCGAATCCATGTGATTCAGCGTGTCACTGTAATCAACCAGAATTTATATAGGAAAATATCAAGGTGAAATTTCTCCTGTCGTAGAATTTACAACATAGTGCAAATATGGTCTTACTGCTCTTCTCTAGACCTAGAGAAAAAATCAGGTTGTTCTCGATGAAAATACTGATGAATTTGTTTATGAGTTCATGGAAACTCAATTTATTAAGTCTATAATGCTGTTGGAGCATTTATGAGACTAATACAAAATCACGAATCTAGCCTGACCGAGTCGTGTATGAATAGCAGTCATGGAAATGTTCTACTCTTTCACTCGTCATTGTTGGCAGCATAATCATGAGTCCGATCTTGGAAAAGTGATTAACACCCTAAAGTCGATTGGACATGTTTTCAATTCGTGGAGGAGAATAACGGTTATGAATGGTGATTTGTTTACATCGACGATGGTAAACACATAATCTCATGTTATCGTCCTCCTCCTTGAGGGTTCTGCTAGAATCTATGGAAAGATTTTGGTATAATCGGTTGGTTATGCGTAAAGAAACTTCAGTAGTCATGTCTTAACTGACAGCTAGAAAATTTTAGCAGTCATGGCTAACAAAGCACGTGCTTGAAAAGCATAGATATTTTCTACAGATCATCCTGATGGAAAACCATGCTGAATGTATTCAGGAGCCTGAACATTACTATACAAAATCATGAACTATATCAGGGTGTGCTGCTGGTAGTCCATAATTAGGATTAAATTCAACTCACATATGTCCGAGGTAATGCGTTAGCAGTTTGGATCTCATCATTAGGCTGAAGGAAAAACCTTCGTATACATGGGGAATACGAATGGCGTCCGTTATGGTCATGAATATATGAAATATGGGTGAAAGAAATGAAAGTGTCATCGAGCAATCATGACAGATCTCACTGATACATCGGTGATGGTACTGAAATTCTTGTGGCCTGATTAACACATGGCACCACAAAATGGATATACCATTTGGAGGGTACCCTGAATTTCTTGCGTATGTTCTAGAATTGGACGTGAGTCATGTGTCTTGACTCGTGTCTTGGAAATATAAGCATGAAATGTGTCTTGACTAATGTCTTGACATGTTTCTTCGGAAAGCATACATGAGACATGTGTCTTGACTGATGTCTTGACATGTGTCTCGAGGTGTGAAGCAAATAGAACTAAAAATATTAGTTAATTATACCAGAATTGGTGGATCGGTTGGAATAATGATCCTTGTATCTCTGATCACGTCCAGGGACGGAACTTCTGTTGCGATTTCTAGGATAGTTGTTGTCACAGTAGTGGTTACTATCGTCTTGTCTGTTAGTTCCATGGCGGTCATTCTCATGACTGTGATTCATGTAACTATTTAGCTGAGTGGCTGGCTGGCACCGGTTCTCACTCATATGACTGAAACGAAAACTGAATGACGTGTGACATGTAACTAAGAATTAGGGATAATGATTGATGGAAATCATCTGGTGGTGAAGCATCTTCTCGTCCGATCGCTTTGATCTAACGCCTTTGTATTCGGCTTGTAAGATCTCCAGGTTGTGAACAACATCACCATCTCATAGCGTCTCTAAAATCCGCAGCATCAACCCTTAGTAACATCTCCACGCTATGAGCGGCATCAGCAGTTTCTAGAGTATCATCAAGTGGAATACGCACATGGGATACGGTACATGGGGTACACATAGAATGCACATGAAATGATTTGTATGGGGTCGATAATCTGACATGATTTTAAAGGAAAACAATTGGTTAAACGGTTAGAACGACCATCATGATAACCTGGCAATGCTAGTATATACCTCATTCTGGTTGCATAGAGAAACGCTAACGTGTGGTTAAACGAAATCAACGACGATTTTCCTAAAAGCATGATTAATGAAAACCAACCACGACAATCATGAAAGAAGGATTTAAATGAATTCCAACAGTGTCTTGCATGAAATCAATAACCAACAAAGAGACGTAAGAGTAATTAACATGAAGACGAAAACATAATGAAGAAACATGAAGCAACTTAACATGAAGGAGTATATAACATAATCAGCATGAAGTTGAAGTTTACCAAGGCAATATGAAAACATACTTGACATAAAAACATAGTAACTTACGAGGGGACATGAAAAAAAATTTATGCCAATAAATCATGAGAAAAATTTTATGCATGAAAACAGTGCGTGAATCCATAATGCAGTTTATAAAAACCTTTATATGCGCGAGGTAAACGCCAATGGCCAGTTTACCCAAAACAAAAGACATGGCGAGGGGACGCCTATGGGTCGGGCCCAAAGTTAAAAGTTACGTTAAAAGCACATGCGACTAAATAGGGCCAGTCCTGTACCAACCAATACTTAGTCATAATCCCTGCGATAATGATACATGGAATAAATGAATGATACCCAGCTGTCAAAACTTAACAGAAAAATAAAATTTATGTGACCAATTGTGAACTACTGGGTTCAGTTCACATTAGCCATAGTTCACAAGGAACATTGTGCATGAAACAATGATACGTGACTAAGTATGGATGACGGTTGTTCAGTCCATATTAGTAAAAGCAATACTGATGAAAACATCATGGTTAAAACAATAAGGTGCTGAAAACATCATGGTTAAAATAACAAGGTGCTGAAAACATAAATACATGGAATAACAAGCGTTGTCTTAGGAAGCTCCTGATGACTACCCACTAGTCACAGGTCAAGTTTTAGAGCCTAAAGGTCGAAGCATTGGCTCTGATACCATAATTGTAACACCCCACTTTGATAAGTGGACCGTTGCACATAATTTTGGCATGTCATCAAAGCATGCAAGGTAATATGTAGTAAAATATACATGACCATAGAGAAAACCGAAATCAAACATCGGTTCCCAAACATAAGCCCAAAACATAAATAAAGTAAACGAAATGAGTGAAAGACTAAACAAGCATAAGTGTATGAAGTCAAAAGGAGAAGAAGTCTATGGCATCTTCCATCCTATGCACGTCCTCCAAATGCTCGAGTCTGTCCTTGGGTACCTACCGTTTTGGGACATGGAAAGGAAAGTAACGGCTGAGCATAACGCTCAGTGCACGGATATATGACATAGTATGAATGAATGAACATAATGAAGACTTAATAGAAGCGAAATGTATAAGTCCTGGAAAACCTGGTATAACTTGGTAAAACTGGTTTTATAGTTTGGAAAGCCTTATGTTTATCTTATAAAATCTGTTTAACATGTTTACCATTTGCCAATATAGGTCATGAAATATCAATGTGCATGAATACTTAGAGGGGTGACCTCGTCATGCAATTAGAGGGGCTGCCTCTAATTAATAAAAGTTTGAGTATGAGGGATCAGCTCCTTGTGAAGGATGCAAGGCAAACACAACATTCACCTGAATAATCTGTAAAAACATGTAACCTAGGATGCATCCTACGCCCCACATGATAACATAATAATATTGCCAAAAGCTGAAAGGGACGCCACGAGCTATCACTCCGCCGTGGTGAAGTCATAACACTGGTGCCTCTAGTGTTATGGTTATGGTACCTCCATAACTATGTGAAACTGGTCATGCATGTATATGGCTTAGGCATTTATTAAAAATAAGCAATCAAAACATATAAAACATATATTGGGAAAACAGTTGGCTGCATACGGGGAATCTTAATAAGGAAAGAATGTCCATACTGAAAGGACGGAGAATCCGTACCTTAAGTCCGGTGAACGAAGAAGACGGACGGAAGAGAGTCCTACTTCGAGTTCACTAATGCTACATAAATAGTATACATGTATAAGTATTCTGATTACTGAGTACGTAACTGGTTTGATAACATGTCTTAGCTTATTTTACATGTTCATGTCTTGGTTTACTAATTCTAGCGTTATGTTGTGTTTATCATGTATCATGTATATTCTGATTAAATATTACTTGTATTTCTTGTATTATTATACTTGTTGTGTAATAATAAGTAACTTCCTAAAAATAACAGGTTTCCTAAAATAAAAGGTTTGCAAAAATAGAATGTTTTCAAAAATAAAAAGTTTTCAAAAATAGATTAACTTCTTTAAATATATAAGTTTCTAAAAATAGAAAGTTTCCATATTTAGAAATAAGCTGGATTATTAAGCTAATAATATAAGCTTGAGTTTTATTGATTAACATTCTAAGTCATGTGATTAATGGTATAGTTTATTAATTAATACATGTAAATTAAATAAACTATAGGTTATAAGATTTAATTAAATATAGTCATGATTTAATTAAATTAAGTGGTTAAAATACTTAGGTTAAAACATGTATTAATATATATATTAATATAACCTAAGTCATGGAAATTAATTAGTTATAAGTCATGTTTTTAATAATTAATTAATTCTATAGTCTAATTAAATAAATAAATACTTAGGTTAAAATCATGTATTATTAATAATAATAATAAACCCAAGTCAGTCTTAATTAAAATAATTATAGCCATGTTTTAATTAATTTAATTCCATGCTAAAATAATATAACTTGTAAAATAATGACTCAAAAAGAATAATGTAACGTATAGAAACATGACATGTTAAAATAAACGTTCCCGTGACAAACCCCATGTTTTGTTTACTTTAAAATTTTGAACCGGACAGGCTCCCCATGAACCGGACCGAACCAAACAGCCTCTAACTGCATTAAGTTTCGAACCAAACACCCCCTTAATTTTGTCTTAAACTAAAAACCGAACACACCCTTAACTGCTAGTTCCCCCCTGGCAGTGGTGTTACTGCCACCGGTAGTAGCCGGTTTCCCCTGCTCCTCTAAAATTCCCACCGAGAGCATAAAGCTCTCGGTTCCCACTGTCTGCCAAATGCAGCCTTGTTGGCTGCCATTGGTAAGCCAAACGCACCCTTGCTGGCTGCCATTGTTAGGAAAAAGCCCACCCCAGCCTTGCGGCTAATGGTACATAACCACCACCGAGACACATAAGTGTCTCGACTTTGTGCAAACCGCCACCAAACAATACTAATCCCCCGAATATCTATATTTTGTGGGTATTTAACATGTTTAAAAATCCCAAATCCTATTCTTAAATCGACTGTAAAAGAAAGAAAACAAAAGCAAGATTAGGGTTTGTTTTTCTTACATGCGTTAGGGTTTAGAATCATTGAACAAGAACCCATCTTGATTCATTGGTTGAACCACGATTTGATTTGCCCTTGTACTGTTTTTTATCACGTCGGCATGGAGGGAACAATCCAAAGAAATAAGCGGCGGCCACCATTTTTTCTGATTAGGGTTTTATGTTTTTCATCTTTTCCTTTTTGTCTTAACAAAACAATCCCTCCCGTCCCTTTTCTTTTGCTATAGTCGGTTAGTGAACAACATGGGCCTCGGCACACATGTCTTGCCCCATTCTAACACATAATAACAATTAATCCCTTTTACTCCTATTAAATTCATGACTCGATAATGATTCGTGATTCGTGTTTTAAAATGTCGTAATTACTCATAGTTATTCTCATACGTGTTAAAACGTAAATATTATGTACGTAATAATATTTGTTTTAAATATTCATGTCGCGTGATTTAAATGACGTGATTTATTATCTTGCGGTTTTTCTTATTATACGTAAACTCATGTCGTATATTAATACTCATCATAACATACGTAATTACTTACCGTACGTAATTAATATACGTAAATATTCGTCGCGTCTATTTAATATAGGCGATAATCATGTTAGATGCTCGTGATTATATGTTCGTGATTTATTCATTATAGTTAATAATTATCGTTTATTAACACGTACGTAATAATTATCGTGTAATAACACGTACGTAATTCTTGTAATTACTATTCGTGAAACGTATTCTTGTTATAATAGGAATGTTTTAATCGTGTACGTACGATTATTAGTGTACTTTTCATGGTAAGAGCATGCAAGTTTTAAACTTCCATTTAACTACCACATTTAATTGTGGAGTGCGAGGAGCCGAGAAGTTATGGGTAATACCATGAGCTTCACAAAAGGCACCAAATTGCACTTCATTATAAAATTCCCTACCATGATCCGTCCTAATGGAACCAATTGGACATCCTAATTAACTTTGGATCTTCCGTCTAAAGACTTCGAAATGATCAAAAGCTTCATTCTTATTAGCAAAAAATCCAATCCTAGTGAATCTAGAATAGTCATCAACTATAACTATGGTATAAAGGTTACCTCCATAACTCCGTATGGCGGAAGGTCCAAAGAGATCCATATGTAGGAGCTCTAGGCACCGAGAGGTCGATACCAAATACTTGGCCTTATGACTTGAGTAAAATTTCTTCCTAACTTTGCAAGCATCACAAAAGTGACTATCAAACTTCATTTTGGGGAGATGTCTTACCAACTCCTTAGAGACTAAAGATTGAATCAAATTGTAATACTAAATCACACGACTAATCAAACACAAATAACATGATGATGATTAAACTAAAAAAGAAAGATTAGGCTATGATGAAGAAAAGAAAAAGAAATGCAAAGGTGGTGATTTCCTAGTGAAAGAAAAACAAACACCTTTCTCTCTCTAAAACTAATCAAAATGGAAAGAACACACACAAATGAGGATTAGTAAGCCTTTTATACTAACTAAGAAATGTTTAGGAGGCCTTCCTCATTTGTGTGTTCGGGACTAAATCCCGTTACATAAACAATAAAAACTAAACACTCTCGACATCATTAAATAACATTTTTCACGAGCTTCGCAACGATATATTATATGACCATCACTTTAATTACTTCTAACAATCTCCCCCTAAGGGATGGTCATGTAATATGAGACTTCACTTCTTTGTTGTTGCAGACTTTGAAGCTCGATGTCTTGAGAGTTTCTTCATAGTTCCTTTCATGACTTGTGATCTTGGATCTTTGATCTTTGCCTTGAGTTGATCTTGTAACTTTGCCAGCTTGTGTTCTTGTGTCTTTCTCCACATACTCATGTTTTGTGTTGACTTGAAAGCTTGTTAACAATCTCCCTTGATCCTCAGAGTAGCGGAAGTCTTTGTCTTTAGATGTTCTTTAGCTTTCTTCATTTATATGAGCATGTGGTCTTGAATTACGACTTCATGAAGTTACGCCACCGTTTGCATTCCTCCGGTTTCCCGTTATAAAGTAAGAATACTGTACCTGTGATTAGGTATGTTCAAAGAGCTTCCTTGACAGGGTTTCCGGCTGTGGTAGCCATTCTCAATACTTGAAATTATCGAAAGATAATTCATAGTAAGGAGTGAATCATACAGTTCCATTCTGCTGATTAAGTCGTCAATTCAATTTCCTGGAACAAGTTTGAATCAATTAAGAATCAAACCATCGTTGCTTTCCAGTTGACACAAGTTTGATTCATATAGAATCGCACAAGTTGCCTACCGCAGTGCTGTTTGATGATGACACTGGAAGGATTTCCATTCATCACTGTAAATACTGAAAAATATTACTCTGAATGTTCTGGCAAGATCATAAAGATATTGCGTAGAGACCTGGAACGAGTTTGAATCAATTAAGAGTCAAACCACTGTTGCTTTCCAGTTAACATATGTTCAATTCAAGTGAATCTTACATATGACCTACCGCAGTGCTGTTTGATGTTAACACTGTGAGGATTTCCATTCATCACTGTGAATACTAATGACTATCACTCTGAATGTTCTGGCAATATCACAGGGATAGAGCGTAGGACTCTGTAAATTATCGCATGTGTTCTAGTGATGAACAATAATTGATATAAGGAATAAGTGTCCTAATGAGATTTTTTGATGAATCTCGTTGGCTTTAGACTCTATAAGTGCACGTTTATTTGGTGATCGGAGGCTGGAGCAGACTGCCACCTATTCAATATCTACTATCTCGGAGTGAGAAAGTCGATAGAAAAGATTTGAACTCCGTGACAATAAAACAAACTTCTTTTGAGAGAAGCTTGAGTAGGCTGGGAGGGGTTGTGCATTGCATCACTGGGTCCATGATGCTTGGTCTTCAATACCAGAAATCATCAACATGATTCTGATAGTAGATGTATTGACCCGGTTTTTGCCTAAGTTGTATGGAGGGCTTCTTTTCTTTACACCCTTTATCCTTACATTTCTTTTTCATTCTTCAACCCCTTCAATGCTTACCAAGACGTCAAAACTAGCACCTTGTTGTGATTGTTCCAGTGCTAGCTTAAGTCATTAGTCGGCATTATTCCCGTACACTCAACTACTCCATATTTACTAAGGACTTCTAAGTTCTAATGGATTGTCCATGGGAAGATCCCTTTAGTTCTGGTTGGATCATAGGACGAATATCTAACCACCTTTTGACACCAATGCCATCGTGAATTAATGTGTTGAAGGGTATAGATATCGTAACCAGAAAAACCTATTGAAAAAGCAATCAAGGTGTTGATGAAATCAGTGTTTGTTGATCCCAAACTTAGACCGATTTACCTTTATGTATACGAGATTAGATCAAGTAATACACGTAGAGAAACCTTTGTATATGTAAAAAGTAATTTAAGTGTTATGCGGAATTAACACTTAAACAAGAACACACAAAGATGTAAACAAACTTTCACTTGATTAATGATAACAAACTTGCTTACAATGAAAGTGTTTAACGTATGAAAACTTATATATATAAATAATAACCTAAATGTCTTCTTTTATAGATATAAGAAGCCTTGTACAAGAGTCTACGTATCAAATATTCTAGGTAAAGATAATTATAGAAAATACAATGTTTGAACTTATCTTTACTAGAAACAAACTAGAAACAATATACGCGTAGACTAAATCTTTCCATCAGTGCTTGTCTTCAGTGTATCAACGCTTGACCTCTTCTTGTCAACGCTTGATCTGTCAGCGTTTGTTTTCTTCCTATCAACGCTTGTTTTACTCTTGTCAGCGCTCAAGTAGACTGGCTATATTTTATTCCCAACAATCCTCCCCTAAACTTGATATCTACTCTATTAATCAAGTTTCTGAATAAACATTAAGAACTAGGAGGAATCTTACAACACTTATCATATTGGTAATAAATATGTCTGATCAAATCTTTGGCACGTCACTTGAATAATCAATCTCCATCTGTGTAGTCTTCATCTTCTCCAAGACTTCCTTGGACATGGAATACTGAGCATCTACAAGAAGATACTCAGCAAACTTTGTAGAACTCAAGTAATACACACCAGCAGCTAAATACAAACGTCATTGAAGACCACTGAGGTCATCTTCAAGATACTTCCAAACAGCAGGATCTTCATCTCTTGGTCCACACATTCTCTTGAATGTTGACCACAGTTTTATTCCATTGACTAAAGTATGAGCTTCAGTCACATACTTGGCTTCTAACAACCTCCAAAGGTCTACCAAGTCTTCTCTATCAAAACTTGTAAACAAAGATATAAGAGTGGTAAAAGTATGAACCTCTTTTCCATACCTGCCAGTCTTCCAAAACCCACATTCATCTTCTTTATAGCTTATAATAGGGTTTATGGAATCAAGAGGTAACACTTGCACCATATCTGAAGCTTCCAATGGTGAGAGCTTGAGGCGCCTTCTTATAACAACTTCACTTGGATTCAACCTATCCATATCTTTGGGAAACTCAAGAGGGACTCCCTTCTTCAAAGGTCTGGGAACAATCATTGCCTTCTTAAGCTCCATTTCTTCTGCAAGTTCTTCCTTCCTTTCATCAAAAAGAAGTCTTAGAGTGTTTTCTTCCTGCACTTTTACCCAAATGGGATAAGATTTTAACTCCAACTCTTCAAATGTCAATCCAATCAATTTCTTATAAGTCCATCATGTTCCATGACATCTGAGTAGCATGTAGTACAACTCCCTTCTATCCTTTTTCAACATTGAGAGAATATTGCTAGCTTTGTGTTTCAGAATAACCTTGCAATCCTTTTGTAATCTTGGAAGAATCTGCAAACCCCATATCTGGTCTGAAATAGTAAAATGTGGATTCTCCATACACCTATCTTCCCAAGCATGGTACATCTGAACAACTTTTGGCATGTCAAAATCTACTTGCAATTTCAACTCATTCAGCTTCTCTCTAGCCAACTCATCACCATACTCAAGCCTTTCTGGTTGTTCTATAATCATTACACTTGAGTCAGAACTGGCTTCATCACTTCATTCTTGTTCTTCTGAAGTGACAACAAAAGGTGATTCACCCACCTTTTTTCTTTCTTGTTCCACAAATTGTGCAGCCAACCTTCTATCAAACTCAATCTTCGCTGCATTCTTTGGAACATCTACTTGTACCATAATACCCTTACCCTTATCTAATTGATCAATGGTGGGTAAGGAAGATGGTAATACCTGTGAAGAAACTTCTTTGATGATGGATGATGACTGGAATACATCAACCTCATCTACAGGTCTGTCAACGCTCAAATTTGCTTTGTCAGCGTCCAAGTTACTCATGTCAGCGTTCAAATCTTGTTTGTCAACGCCCAAGGTACCTGTCTCAGCGCCTCTTGTAATTTCCTCCAACATAACTGTAAATGACAAGTTTAAGTTTGTAGGAGTGACTAGAGACGTATCAAAACCTGGTTGTTTCTTCAAACTCGTTAGGGCCTCAGCAACACCCAAAGATTCACCATCATGTGAGCCCTTATCACTCACATTTATCTGTTCATCCTCCCCTTTGGAAGATTCCTCCATCCCACGCCTTGTGCTAGCATTTTCCAAAATAACAATCCTCTCCCTCAATTTGCTTGAGTTTAAGGCCTTATGTACTGACAATTTGTACCAAGTCTGCATTTTGCTTATGCAAGCTAATGCAGACAGCCGTCAATACCATTAATGACATTGGTTCCAATCTGCCCTCCTCTAAAATGGGTATTTGACATCCCAAGGTAGATTCATTGGGCATGGATGAGGTCTTAAAGATGGTAGGACTGTCTTGGCCATCTTCTAAGCCAGAACTAATAGTCCCAGCCCCATCCATAGCACCAACCACAGTTGTGGTGGTGGTTATCTTTGCTACATGGCTAGGACCACTAGAGGAGAACACTCCAGTAGTCCTTTGGCGTTTTTTCAACCTATATTATGTTGGGGGAGAAGAGGGTGTGGATTGGGTGGATGTGGGTTGGTTAAGGGGTGTTTGGGACTGTGAAGGATTGGTGTCAACGTTTGGATTAGGCATGTCAACGCCAACATTTAAAGTGTCAGCATCGAAGGGTTCTTGATCAATTTGCATGTGTTGTGATGAAGGTAAAGGTTCAAGGATGAGGTCAAGTTGGGGTTGGGGGTCTGGTTGGGGTTGTGCTGCTTCAATGACAGCAATCATAGCTTGGGTGAGGGGTAAGTCACGGTGTGGGGGTGAGTTCATCTTTGTAAAAATAGCTTTCTTTTTCACATGGATCTCATAAAAATCATCATGATCCCTTGTGCAGTAATTTTGGACATCAAAAACCATTTGTAAAAATCTGGGATAAGCAAAAGTCATTTTATTCCCATTATTTTTACACATGCCCTCAAAAATCATTTTGGAATAATTAAACTTTTGTCCAGTAGCAATGCACACAATAGCACTAGCAATAGATCTATTGATCTCATTGTATGCAGTACACTTGGGACTCAAACATTACAAGAGGACATGTATTAGGTACATCCAGGCTGGGGGAAACTCCTGTTTATGATATTTGTTTAAAGTTCCCTCATCAGGGAAAGGATAACCCAAAGCCCTTAGTCCTTGTTCTATTTCATTAATGGGGAGGGTGGTTATACCATCTGCATCATCAAGATGTAAAGCTTGGCGAACCAAAGCTTCAGTAACCACCCATGTGCGCCCATGAACAATAGATGATAATGTAGTCACTCAATTAACTGTTGAGGAACTAACATTGTTCCAAAACTGCTTAGTATGTGTGACAGGAATGAGTGGAGTATGAGAAAGAGCATACCTATTTGGGGATGCATTCAAATACGCCACCATTTGTGTATATTGGGGAAATAGAGTATCATCAGCGTCCAAATATGCTATCATGTTGTGTTGACTCTTGAATCCCAATTCCAAATGACTTGGTTTAAATTTTTGTGCCATTGTTGAAAGCTGTTTGAATGATTGATAAAGATGAAGTATAAGAGAAAATATGTTAGACAAGAATGATAGTTACCCTGTTTAAAAATAGGAGCCAAATATATAGGAGAGAAAGATGCATGTGATTGGTCAAAAATTAGGCAACTATTTTCAAAAGACAATCATGAAAATATTGAAAAGAAATAAGTTTATCTCGTGCATTAATTGAAAGTTATCTGCTCCCAAAACTACGGCCCAAAAATTCGTCAAAAAGTAACAACTGGGTAGGTCCCATTGAGTGTCAACGGTCAAAAATAACCCATCAACGCCCAACGGCTATATTCTTGTCAACGTTTGCCAAAGCCATGTTAGCGTCTAAATTGGTCACAACAACGCTTGGAAAAATACTTGTCAGCGTCCAAAAATAAAAATTTATAAAAATGAAAAATGACCTTAACAAAGTAATTTATCCTAGAGAAGATAACCTATAAGTTGATAATTATTATAGGGCGGCAAGCACTGTCCAGTTATGCACACTTGCTTATGCAAGATAGACATAACAGTCCTCTAGTGTCCCTTGCTAACCAAAACTCTTAACAACTAAGTTACCTCTTAAAATTCCTTGTTACTCCCAGGTAAAACCCATGATAAAATCATTCCCAAGCCTCCCAACAGACCACAACCAATTCTAGGCCAAAAATGTCTTGGCAACATGCATAGTATATCAACTTTGCATGCTACAGTGCCTCATGATATAGTAAAACTAACTCATACTCACCTGTGGACACAATCTAGAATTATGATAAGAGTATCATAAGGATACCCAAAAGTCCTAAAGGATCCTAAAACCTCCCCTTAAACTGTGATACAGATGTTGCCAAAAATATTCATGAACATAAAAAATTTATGTCGAGATAGGAATAGAAAATTCCAACCATCATCCATAAATAAAAACATGTTCAAATGATTCTCCAAGGATCCATAAGCAACTCTGTATCCAATGGTATAATGCTAACACCACCTGCACATTTAGATTAAAAACCACAAAACTAACATTGTTGTTGACAACGCTCCGATAACGCTTGTCAGCGTTAAGGAAACCTTTGTCAGCGTTAGACAAATATATTGCTGACAACGTCACAATAACACTTATCAGCGTTGAAGTAACCTTTGTCAGTGTTAGAAAAATATAGTGGAAAATCTAAATCCTCAAAAAGACTAATAACAATGCATTATCATGTACATATTTTTACAAAAAGACCCCAAAACACATATTATGTGAGATTGATCATGCCAATACTTGTTACCAAGTATTGAAATCTTCCAGCATCAAAAGGTTTAGTTAGTAAATCTGACACATTTTCTTCTATGTCAACCCTATCTGGTTGTATTAAACCCTTTTCAAAACAATCTCTTATAAAATGATGTCTAATTTATATGTGTTTAGTTTTAGAATGATGTAAAGGATTCTTAATAATGCATAAAGTGTTTTTATTGTCAACAAATATCTTGGTATGCATGAAATTATACCCATAATCCAACAGCTGGTTTTGAATCCATAAAACTTGTCCACAACAAGCAGCTACGGCAACGTACTCTGCTTCAGTTGTAGAATTAGCCACCACTGTTTGTTTCTTGCATTGCCAAGATATCAACTTGCTCCCAAGAAACTGACATCCACCAGTTGTGGATTTTGTATCAAAATTATCACCTCCGTAGTCACTGTCTGAATATGCAATAAGCTCCAATGGTGAATCTTTAGGGTACCACAAGCCAAGAATGGGATAACATCTTATATACCTAAAGATTCTCTTGACAGCATAAAGATGACATTCTTTGGGAGTCACTTGATGGCGTGCACAAACACACACAACAAACATGATGTCAGGTCTGGAGGCTGTGAGATACATCAATGAACCAATCATTGATCTATTGTGCCTGACATCCACATCTTTTCCATCTACAATGTTTCCCCAAGGGTGTTCTCTATCCATAGGAGTAGTAGCCCTTTTTTCATGTGGAGAAAAGCCAAACTTCTTCAAGATCTCTACCACATACTTATCCTGGGAGATGAAGATATCATCATCTTTCTGCTGAACTTGTAACCCTAGAAAAAGATCATCTCCCCCATTGCACTCATCTTGAATTTGTCTGTCATGAGCTTGGAAAAGTCTTCACTCATCTTTGGATTTGTGGATCCAAAGATGATATCATCAACATAGACCTGAACAAGTAGAACATCCTTACCAGCCTTCTTTGTAAACAATGTCTGGTCTATGGTGCCCCTTTTGAATCCATTTTCCACCAAATAAGTGGACAATGTACCATACCATGCTCTTGGGGCTTGATGAAGGCCATACATAGCCTTCAAGACTCTATACACCTTGTCTGGATTCTCTAGATCTTCAAAACCAGGAGGCTGCATCACATACACCTCCTGAACAATTGTTCCATAGAGGAAGGCACTCTTCACATCCATTTGATAGACAGTTAAGCCCATGCAGGAAGCATAGGCTAGAAATATCCTTATAGCTTCAATCCTTGCAACTGGTGCAAAGACCTCCTCATAGTCTATCCCCTCCTCTTGTGTATATCCTTGAGCCACCAAACGTGCCTTCTTTCTGACCACAATACCTCTTTCATCTCTCTTGTTCCTTAGAACCCATCTTGTCCCAATAGGTCTGACATATCTGGGACAATCAACCAGCTCCCAAACATCCTGAATTGCAAATTGGTGAAGCTCATCCTGCATTGCTTCCACCCAACTTGGTTCTTTGAGAGCATTAAAGATCTTCTTGGGTTTTTGTTGTGACAGAAAATAGGCAAATAAACATGCTTGCACAAGAGGGGTATCAACCTTCTTGTGAATATTGGAAATAAATCCACCAAGACTTTGATGAGATCTTCTAGTCTGAACAGGAGTTATAATATCACCAATGATTTGAGAAGTAGGGTGATTCTTCATAGTGGAAGTGAGAACTCCTCCTTCAAAAAGTCTGTTGTCTTCAATCTCATTATCCAAATTGCCAATATCTTCTTCTTCAGACTCTCTTTCATCAATATTAGGATGAACCTCTTCATATAAATTTGAAGGTTCACCTTGTTCAAAATTAGAAGAGAAAAGATGCTCAGAATTGTTGTCAACGCCTGAACCTTGTTTGTCAGCGTTTGAGCTATCAACGCTTGAAATGTTGTTGTCAACGTTTGAGCCATCAACGTCTGAATTTGTCCTGTCAGCGCTAGATTTGCCTTTGTTAGCGCCTGAAGGACCATGCATGTTGATAACTAGTGGTACTTGGGGACCACCATTATCCTTTCCAGCAGCAGCAACAAAAGCATCTGTCCATATGGGAATTGTGACATACTCTTTTATGGGAGATGACTTGTCTGCATGTGATCCAACCTCTTCATTAACCTGTGTACCTGAAACATTAACAACTTGTTCTTCCACAACATTTGAAGTTACCTTCACAATGTCTGGATTAGTGACAGGCATATAATTTAAAGTCCTAGATAGTGGTTCTAAATCAAACAACCAATTTGGACCACTTTTAGGATCACTAGGTTTACTCTCTAAAAACCTAACATGTACTCTTTCAAGTATACGTTTTTCCTTCTTAAGGTAAACCCTATATCCCTTGCTCTGCACTGAATACCCCATGAAATAGCCTTCATCACCTTTTGTACCAAATTTACCTAAGGCATCACTAGTATCAAGAACAACTACATGACAACCAAAAGGTTTGAGAAAACCAATATCAGGTTTTCTTCCCCAAAGTAACTCATAAGGTGTTTTGTTCTATATCTTGTTGACCAATGCTCTATTCTGAACATAGCATGCTGTATTCACAGCCTCAGCAAAAAGCTATGGGAAAGTGAGCATCAGCCAACATAGTTCTGGCTGCTTCAATTAGGGTTCTATTCTTTCTCTCAGCAACCCCATTTTTTTAGGGGTTCTGGTAACACTAAACTGCCTAGTAATCCCTTTCTTGGCACAAAAATCATCCAATAGTTTATTTCTAAACTCACCACCATTATCACTCCCAAGCATTTTAACTTCATTACCAGTTTTCTTCTCTATCTGAGTGATAAAATCAATTAAAGTATCAGCAGTGTCACTTTTCATAGCTAAAAAGAAAGTCCATGTAAACCTAGAAAAGTCATATGTGATGACAAAGAAGTATGATTTACCATTCAAACTCTCTATATTAGTTGGACCAAATAGGTCCATATGCAGCAAGTGAAGTGGTCTAGTACTAGAGTGCACCTGTGTAGACTTGAATGAGACCTTGTGTTGCTTGCCTTTAAGACATACAACACAAGAGTGGTCATTGTGGAAAGCCTTTTTAGGCAAACCATCAACCAAGCCAAGTCTCACAAGCATGTTTATATTCTTAATGTTTATGTGCCCTAGTCTCCTGTGCCATAGATTACTCTCATCTACTGAAGCTTTAGCATAAAAACATGATATATTATTATTCATCCTAATCCCATTAAGATTCACATTATAGATGTCTTTATGTCTAGGTGTTCTATAGTCAATATATTTCTCATTAGGGATTTTATAATCCTTGCTTAACACCAAGCATTCAGTATCAGTAAACAGAACTTTATTTTTGTTATCACAAACTTGTGATACACTAAAAAGATTGTAATCAAGTTCCTTTACCAGAAACACGTTTTCAAAACGCAAGTTCTTGGTGAGAAGTGTTCCTTTGCCTGTGATAGTTCCATATCCGCCTCCAAAGTAAACCTTATCACCATCCTTAATAGGAGTGAAGTTAGTAAGGTAATCTTCCTTCCCTGTCATGTGCTTGGAGCATCCACTATCCAAATATCCATAATCATTGACCTGTTTTTGAATGCCCTGCACATAAAGAAAACAAATTAGTTTTCTTTGGGAACCCAAGCCTTAGCAGACTTGGATTCATCTGGTTGTTCAACAAGAAAATATTTAGTTCTCATAACAACCCCTTGTTCATCTGTTGTAGGTCCTAGAAATCATATTATCATTAGGGTTTTGATCTTGCTTAGGTCTCCAAGTCAAGCTTGAAGAAGCTTTAGACCCCTTAACCTGTGGTTGCAAATATTTAGGTCTGGTCACGTTTCTGTCAGCGTTGGATTCGGTCTTGTCAACGCTGAAATTACCCTTATCAGCATTGAACCTAGGGTTTGCTACAGAAACTCATTGCCTATTAGACCAAGTATTTGTCTTTTGAAATGGTCTTTGTACATGAGTGTTAGACCCTCTATTGATGAATGGGGTTGGTCTAACCACTTGTGGACTTTGCTCCACAAATGTTTTGGGTCTGACAATGTTTGACGTTTTAACAGCGTTGACCTTGGAAGCGTTGACACACTTATATGCTAAATGTGAAAAGCTACCACAAGTGTAACAGGCTTTTCTAGACACAACCCTAGGTCTAGAAGAGAAGAAGCCTGTTCCATCATTACTAACTTGGCTTTTAGGTGACCTAGTATTCCTATACATTTCTGCATACTTGATGCTAGGTTTTCTAACAGTGTTTGAGCCAAGGTCAACAGTCTTGCCAGTGATTTGGTTTGTTACCTTAATAGGGGTTGACTCATTTGGACTTTCACATAACAAGCCACCCTTAACAAACAAGGTAGGGTTGGCTTTCTTCCATTCATTCAAGTCAATCAACTTCTGTTGATACTCTTCAAGTAGGGTAATGACTCTTGTTGGAGGAATAAATTCCTCCTCTTGGAGTTCTGGTAAACCAGTCCAAGATAGGTCCTTTCTTTGGACACCATAGTGTTGATCCCAAACTTAGATCGATTAGCTTTGTGTATACGAGATTAGATCAAGTATAACACGTAGAGAAACCTTTATTATATGCTTTGTGAATCTAAGTGTTATGCGGAATTTAACACTTAAACAAGAACACAAGATGTAAACAAAACATTCACTTTGATTATGAATGTCGAACTTGCTTACAATGAAAGATGTTTACGAATGAAAACTTATATGAAACTTGATACTAAACATTAACCTAAAGGCCTTCTTTTATAGACTAAGAAGCCTTGTACAATAAGCTACGTATCAACTATTCTAGGTAAAGATAAACATAGAAAATACATTGTCGTTTCTATCCTTACTAGAAGTATTCTAGAACATAATAAACGTGTAGCTTATATCTTCCATCAGTGCTTGTCTTCAATGTGTCAACGCTTGACTTTAACTTGTCAACGCTTGAGCTGTCAGCGCTTGCTTTGTTCCTGTCAACGCTTGATTTGTTCTTGTCAGCGCTCAAGTGATCTGGCCTTAATTTATTCCCAACAATCCTCCCCTAAACTTGATTTCCACTCTTATGATCAAGTTTCTGAATAAGCATTAAGAACTTGGAGGAGTCTGACAAACCTTCTCATACTGGTAATAAATAAATCTGATCAAATTCTTTGCCACGTCACTTGTATAATCTATCTCCAGCTGGGTGTCCTTCATCTTTTCCAAAACAGCCTTGGATATGAAATATTGAGCATCCACAAGTAGATACTCAGCAAACTTTGTAGAACTCAAATGGTATACACCAGCAGCTGAATATAACCTCCATTGAAGACCACTGAGGTCATCTTCAAGATCCTTCCATATTTTAGGATCTTCCTCATTTGTCCCATACATTCTTTTGAATGTGGTCCAAAGTTTTATTCCATTAGCTGAAGTTGGTGCTTCAGCCTCATACTTGGTCTCTAGCAACCTCCAAAGATCCACCAAGTCTTCTCTATCACAACTTGCAAATAAAGATATGAGAGTGGTAAAAGTGTGTACCTCCTTGCCAAATCTTCCAATCTTCCAGAATCCACATTCATCCTCATCATAACTCACAATTGGATTCCTGGAATCTAATGGTAACACCTGCACCATATCTGAAGCTTCTAATAGGGAGAGCTTGAGTCTCTTTCTAATAATTGCTTCACTTGGATATAGTGGATTCATATCTTTTGGAAACTCAAGTTTAAATCCTTTCTTCAATGGCCTGGGAACTATCATAGCTTTCTTGATTTCCATCTCTTATGCAAGTTGCTCCTTTCTTTCATCTGAAAGAAGTCTGAAAGTGTTTTCTTCCTACACTTTCACCCAAATAGGATAAGCCCTATGTTCTAACTCATCAAATGTCAAAGCCTTCAACTTCTGATGTGTCCATCCAACTCCATGACATCTGAGCAACATAAAGTAGAGCTCTCTTCTATCCCTTTTCAACTCAGAGAGAATATTGCTTGCCTTGTGCTTCAAAATCACCTTACAGTCCTTCTGAACTCTAAGAAGAAGCTCCAAACCCCATATTTGATCTGAAATGGTCAAGTCTGGATTATCCATGCAGCTTTCTTCCCAAGAATTGTACATCTGAACCACCTCTGGCATGTCAAAGTCAACCTGCAATTTTAAATCTCTCAACTTTTCCCTAGCAAGCTCATCACCATACTCAAGCCTTTCTGGTTCTATAATCATTACACTTGAGTCTGAGCTAGCTCCATCACTTTCTTCTTCAGAAGTCACAACAAATGGTGACTTTTCCTTTTCACCTTGTTCCATCATTTGTTCAGCCAATCTTCTATCAAATTCAATTTGGGCTGCATTCTTTGGAACAATTTCTTCTACCAATTTACCCTTACCCTTATCTGATGGTGCAATGGTTGGTAAGGTAGATGGTAATACCTGAGTAGGAACTTCTTTGATGATAGATGATGACTGGATTACATCACCTCCATGTGCAAGTCTGTCAATGCCCAAATTTCCTCTATCAGCGCCCAAAATACTTCTATTAGCGTCCAAACTTGTCTTGTCAACGCTCAAATATTTTCCCTCAGCGCCTTGTGTAACCTCTCTCAACATAGCTGTAAATGATAAATATAGATTGGTTGGAGAGATTAAGGACGTATCAAAACCTGTTTGTTCCTTCAAAGTTGTAAGGGCTTCAGCAACATCCATTGATTGACCATCTTGATTGCCCTTATCACTCAGATTTCTTTGATCTTCCTCCCCTTTGGAAGACTCCTCCATACCCCTCCTAGCATGAGCACTCTCCAAAACAACAATCCTCTCCCTCAATTGCTTGAGTTCAAGGCCTTGTAAGCTGACAATTTGTACTAAGTCTGCATTTTGCTTTTGCAAGCTAATGCAGACAGCCTTCAATTCCAAAAGAGTCATTGGTTCCAGTCTGCCCTCTTCTGAAATGGAGATTTGACCTCCCAAGTCAGGTTCATTGGGCAAGGATGAGGACTTAATTATGGTGGGACTGCCTTGGCCAGCTTCTAAGCCAGAACCAATAGTCCCAGCCTCATCCAGGTCACCAGCCACACTTGTGGTGGTGGTTCTCTCTGCTTCATGGCTAGGACCACCAGAGGAGAACACTCCAGTAGTCCTTTGGCGTTTGATCAACCTATATTCAGGTGGTGTGGAAGATGGTGTGGAAGAATATGTAGATGTGGGTTGGTGAAGGGGTGTTTAGGATTGTGAAGGTTGGGTGTCAGTGTTAGAAATAGGCACATCAACGCCAACATTTGATGTGTCAGCGTCAAAGGGTTCTTGGTCAATTTGCATTTGTTCAGGTGAGGGTAAAGGTTCAGGGATGGGTTCAAGTTGTGGTTGAGGTTCAATTTGAGGTTGAGGGTCTGGTTGGGGATGTGCTGCTGCAATAACAGCAAGCATGGCTGGGGTTAAAGGTAAGTCTCTATGAGGTGGTGAATCCATCTTTGTAAAAATAGCTTTCTTTTGTTCAGGGATTTTATAAAAATCATTGTGATCCCTTGAACAATATCTTTGATCATCAAAAATCATTTGCAGAAAACGGGGATAAGCTAAAGTCATTTTTGTCCCCTTGTTTTTACACATCCCTTCAAAAATCATTTTAGAATAGTTATAATTTTGCCCTGTTGCAATGCACACAATAGCACTGGCAATGGATCTATTGATCTCATTGTGTGCAGTACATTTGGGACTCAAACATTGAAGGAGAATGTGGATGAGATACTTCCAGGCTGGGGGAAATTCCTGCTTATGATACTTATTAAGAGTACCTTCATCAGGAATAGGATATCCCAAAGCCCTAAGCCCTTGTTCTATTTCAGTTATGGGAAGAATGGCTACACCATCAGCATCATCAAGATGCAAGGCCTGGCGTACCAAGGCCTCAGTAACCACCCAAGACCTCCCATGAACAATAGAAGTTAATGTGGTCACTCCATTAACTGTTGAGGAACTAACAGTGTTCCTAAACTGCTTAATGTGTGTGACTGGAATGAGTGGTGCATGAGAAAGAGCATACCTTAGTGGGGATGCATTCAAATACGCCACCATTTGTGTGTATTGAGGAAACAAATCATTATCAGCAACAAGATAAGCAATCACGTTGTGTTGAGAAACCCCAAATCCAATTCTGCTGAGTTAAACTTTGGTGCCATTGATGAAAGCAGTTAATTTGAAGTGTAGAAGATGAAGGTTGATAAGAGAAAAGTGTTAGACAAGAATTATAGATACCCTGTTTTAAAATAGGAGCCAAATTTATATGAGATAAAGAATGCATGTGATTGGCCCAAAAATAGGCAAAGATTTTCAAAAACTAATCATGAAAATATTGAAAAAGTTATAAGTTATCTCATGCATTTAATGAAAGTAACAACTCCTAAAATTACGGCTTGAAAATATGTCAAAAAGTAACAACTGGGTAGGTCCCATTGAGTGTCAACGGTCAAAAATAACCTATCAACGCCCAACGGCTATAATCTTGTCAACGTTCGCCTAAAGCCATGTCAGCGTCCAATTTGGTCACAACAACGCTTGGAAAAATCTTGTCAGCGTCCAAAAATAAAATTGTTTTAAAAAGTAAAAAATGACCTTAACAAGTAAGTTATCCTAGAGAAGATAACCAAAAGCTGATAATTATCATAGGGCGGCAAGCACTGTCCAGTTATGCACACTTGCATAAGCAAGATAGACATAACAGTCCTCTAGTGTCCCTTGCTAACCAAAATTCTTAACAACCAAGTTACCTTATAAAATCCTTGTTACTCCCAGGTAAATCCCATATCAAAATCATTCCCAAGACTCCCAACAGACCACAACCAATTCTAGGCCAAAAATGTCTTGGCAGCATGCAAAGTTGATATACTATGCATGCTACAGTGCCTCATGGTTTAGTAAAACTAACCCATACTCACCTGTGGACATAATCTAGAATTGTGATAAGAGTATCATATGGATACCCAAAAATCCTCCTAAAGGTTCCTAAAACCTCCCCTTAAACTATGATACAAAAAGTTTGCTAAAATCATGCATGAACATAAAAATTTTATGTCAAGATAGGAATGAAACATTCCAACCATCATCCATAAATAAAAACTTGTCCAAATGCTTCTCCTTTGATCCATAAGCAACTCTGTATCCAATGGTATACTGCTAACACCATCTGCACATTTAGATTGAAAACCACAAAACTAACATTGTTGCTGACAACGCCCCGATAACACATAACAGTGTTGAAGGAAGCTTTGTCAGCGTTAGACAATTATATTGCTGACAACGTTGCAAAAACACTTATCAGTGTTCAAACAACCTTTGTTAGTGTTAGAAAAATATAGTGGAAAATCTAAATCATCAATAAGACCAATAATAATAATGCATCATCCTGTACATACTTTTACAAAAAGAATCCAAAACACATATTAAGTGAGATTAACCATTCCAATACTTGTTACCAAGTATTGAAATCTTCCAGCATCAAAAGGTTTAGTTAATAAATCTGACACATTTTCCTCAGTGTCAACCCTATCTGGTTGTATTAAACCTTTCTCAAAGCAATCTCTTATAAAATGGTGTCTAATTTCTATGTGTTTAGTTTTAGAATGATGTACAGGATTCTTAATAATGCATAAAGTACTATTATTGTCAACAAATATCTTAGTATGCATGAAATTATACCCATAATCCAACAGCTGGTTTTGAATCCACAACACTTGACCACAACATGCTGCTGCAGCCACATACTCTGCTTCAGTTGTAGAATTAGCCACCACTGTTTGTTTCTTGCATTGCCAAGATATTAATCTGCACCCAAGAAACTGACATCCACCAGTTGTGGATTTCCTATCAAACTTGTCACCTCCACAATCACTATCTAAATATGCAATCAGCTCCAATGGTGAATCCTTTGGGTACCACAAACCAAGATTAGGATAGCATCTTAGGTACCTAAAGATCCTCTTCACAGCATAAAGGTGACATTCTTTGGGAGTCACTTGATGACGTGCACATGCACACACAGCAAACATGATATCAGGTCTGGAAGCAGTAAGATACATCAAGGATCCAATCATGGATCTATAATGCCTGACATCAACATCTTTCCCATCTCCAATCTTTCCCCACGGGTGTTCTCTATCCATAGGAGTAGTAGCCCTCTTTTCATGTGGAGAAAAGCCAAACTTCTTCAAGATTTCAGCAACATATTTGTCCTGGGAGATGAAGATACCATCTTCTTTCTGCTGAACTTGTAAACCAAGAAAGAAGTTCATCTCCCCCATAGCACTCATCTTGAATTTGTCTGTCATAAGCTTGGAGAAATCCTCACTCATCTTTGGATCAGTAGACCCAAAGATAATATCATCAACATAGACCTGCACAAGCAACACATCTTTGCCTTTCTTCTTTGTAAATAGTGTCTGATCTATGGTGCCCCTCTTGAATCCATTGTCCACTAAATATGTAGACAAGGTACCATACCATGCTCTAGGGGCTTGATGAAGGCCATACATAGCCTTTTTGACTCTATACACTTTATCTGGATGCTCTGGATCCTCAAAACCAGGAGGTTGCATGACATAAACTTCCTCAACAATGGTGCCATACAAGAATGCACTTTTGACATCCATTTGATAGACTGTGAAGCCCATGCAAGATGCATAGGCTAGAAAAATTCTAATAGCTTCAATCCTTGCAACTGGTGCAAAGACTTCCTCATAGTCTATCCCCTCCTCTTGTGTATAACCTTGAACCACTAACCTTGCCTTGTTTCTGACCACAATACCCCTTTCATCTCTTTTGTTCCTGAGAACCCATCTTGTCCCTATAGGTCTGACATATCTAGGACAATCAACCAGCTCCCAAACATCCTGAATTGCAAATTGGTGAAGCTCATCTTGCATTACTTCCACCCAACTTGGTTCTTTGAGAGCATCAAATATCTTCTTGGGTTCTTCTTGTGACAGAAAACATGCAAACAAACATGCTTGCATAAGAGGGGTATCAACCTTCTTGTGTATATTGGCAATAAACCCACCAAGACCTTGGTGAGTTCTTATGGTCTGAACTAGAGTCATAATATCACCAATGATCTGAGATGTGGGGTGATTCTTCATTGTGGAAGTGAGAACTCCTCCTTCAAAAAGTCTGGTGTCCTCAACTTCACGCTCCATGTTGCCAATATCTTCTTCATCAGACTCTCTTTGAGCAACAGAAATCTCTTCATGAACATTGGAACCTTGTTCAAAACTGGAAGAGAAAAGATGCCCATAAGTGTTGTCAACGTTAGAATCTTGGTTGTCAGTGTCTGGGCTAACAGTGCTTGAAATGTTGTTGTCAACGTCTGAATTGGTCTTGTCAGCGCTAGATTTGCCTTTGTCAGCGCCTGAAGAACCATGCATGTTTGTATACCACCATTATCTTGTCCAGCAGCAACAGCAACAGCAAAAGCATCTGTCCAAATGGGAATTGTGACATATTCAAATGTAGGAGACGCCTGTTCTGCTTGTGATCCAACCCTCTCATTAACCTGTGTACCTGAAACATCAACAATTTGTTCCTCCACAACATTTGAAGTTACCTTCACAATGTCTGGATTAGTGACAGGCATATAATTTAAAGTTCTAGATACAGGTTCCAAATCAAACAACCAATTAGGACCACTCTCAGGATCACTAGGTTTATTCTCTAAGAACCTAATATGTACTCTTTCAACAATACGTTTGTCCTCTTTAAGATAAACCCTATAACCCTTGCTCTGCACTGAATACCCCATGAAGTAACCTTCATCACCTTTTGCACTAAATTTTCCTAAGGCATCACTAGTATCTAAAACTACTACATGACAACCAAAAGGTCTGAGAAAACCAATATTAGGTTTTCTTCCCCAAAGTAACTCATAAGGTGTTTTGTTCTGAATTTTGTTAACCAATGCTCTATTTTGCACATAACAAGCTGTATTAACAGCCTCAGCCCAAAAGGCTATTGGAAAGTGAGCATCAGCCAACATTGTTCTAGCTGCTTCAATTAGGGTTCTATTTTTCCTTTCAGCAACCCCATTTTGTTGTGGGGTTCTAGCAATACTAAACTGCCTAGTAATTCCTTTCCTGGCACAAAAATCATCAAGCTTTTTGTTCCTAAATTCCCCACCATTATCACTCCTAAGCATTTTAACCTCATTGCCAGACCTTTTCTCAATTTGAGTGATAAATTCAATAAGAACATCAGCTGTGTCACTCTTCATAGCTAGAAAGAATGTCCAAGTAAACCTAGAAAAGTCATCAGTGACAACAAAACAGTATGATTTACCATTCAAACTTTCTATATTTGTTGGACCAAAGAGGTCTATGTGAAGCATATGAAGAGGTCTGGAACTAGTATGCACCTGCTTGGACTTAAATGAGACCTTGTGCTGCTTGCCTTTAAGACATGCAACACAAGAGTGGTCATTGTGGAAGGCCTTCTCAGGCAAACCATCAACTAAACCATGCCTCACAAGTCTATTTATATTTTTAAAATTTATGTGCCCTAGTCTCCTGTGCCACAAATTACTTTCATCTACTGAGGCCTTAGCATAAAAACAAGACATATTTGTATTCACTTTAATCCCATTTAAATTCACATTGTATATGTCCTTATGCCTAAGTGTTCTATACTCAATATACTTCTCATCAGGGATCTTAAAATCCTTGATTAACACCAAACACTCAGTATCAGTGAAAAGAACCTTATTTTTGTTATCACATACTTGTGATACACTAAACAGATTATAATCCAGTTCTTTTACCAGGAAGACGTTCTCAAAACGCAGATTATTGGTGAGAAGGGTTCCTTTGCCTGTGATAGTCCCATATCCACCTCCAAAGTATACCTTATCACCATCTTTAATAGGAGAGAAGTTCGTCAGATAGTCTTCCTTTCCTGTCATGTGCCTTGAGCATCCACTATCCCAATATCCATAGTCATTGATCTGTCTTTGAATGCCCTGCACATAAAGAAAACAAATTAGTTTTCTTTGGGAACCCAAGTCTCTGAGGACTTGGATTCATCTGGTTGTTCAATAAGAACAGACTTAGTTCTCACAACAACCCCATTCTTATCCTTTTTAGGATGAAATACCCAGTTAACCCCAATTGGTTTTGTAATGACCTTTGAAATGTAATTAAATCTATTGCAAGTCATTGAAATTCCATTATTATTAGGGTTTTTATCTTTCTTGGGTCTCCATGTTAAGCTTGAAGAAGCTTTAGACCCCTTACCTTGTGGCTGCAAATATTTAGGTCTGGTCACGTTTCTGTCAGCGTTGGATTTTGTCCTGTCAAAGCTGAAATTACCCTTGTCAGCGTTGAACCTAGGGTTTGCTACAGGAACCCATTGCCTATTTGACCAGGTGTTTGTCTTTTGAAAAGGTCTTTGTTCATGAGTGTTAGACCTTCTAGAAAAGAATGGGGCAGGTCTAATCACTTGTGGACTTTGCTGCACACAAGATTTGGGTCTGACAACGTTTGACTTTCTAACAACGTTGAATTTCTTCCTATCAGCGCTGAAATTGTTCCTATCAGCGCTGGTTTTGGGAGCGCTGACACACTTGTATGCCAAATGTGAAAAGCTATCACAAGTATAACAGGCTTTCTTAGACACACTCTTAGGTCTAGTAGAGAAGAAACCTGTTCCATGATTGTTAACTTGGCTCTTGGGTGACCTATTATTTCTATACATCTCTGCATATTTAATGGTAGGTCTTCTAAAAGTGTTGGAGCCTAGGTCAACAACTTTACCAGTGACTGGGTGAGTAACCTTAATGGGTGGTGATTCATTGGGACTTTCACATAGCAAACCTCCCTTAACAAACAAAGTAGGGTTAGCTTTCTTCCACTCATTTAAGTCAGTCAATTTTTGTTGAAACTCTTCTACTGGAGTGACAACTCTTGGTGGAGGAATGCATTCCTCTTCTTGGCATTCTGGTATACCAGTCCAAGCTAAATCCTTTCTAAGGACACCATAGAAGTCACCAGCTGGTGGTGGAACCAGAGAGTAATCATTCATCCCAATCCCAGTCATGTCCTTAGGATCCCTTTGTTTAGCTACACAGTCTCCTAGGGTTTGGGTGGCTCTATCAAATCTTTGAATCTTGAGGTCAACATTATCTTTATTCTTAATGGCCTCATCTAACTTAGCCTGTAGGTCTCTATTGACCTTTGTCATGATATTTCTAATATCCATACTACCCTCTAGCTCATGTTTTAAGATATTTATCTTATCTTTTAAATCAAATTCCATTTTTTTGTATTCAGAAACGGTTTTCTCAGTTTCAGTAAGAGCTAGTTGGTAATTGGACAATTTACACCTTTCAGTGCTCATATCATCTTTTAGTTTTAACACCTCTTTGTTAAGTCTATCAGTGTTTAACCTACAACATTTGCTACAAAAAGCATCATCATATACCTCATTATCAGATGAAGAGGAGGAGTGTGCCATGAGAGCATATTCAACATGCTCTTCTTCTTCAATATCAACAATCAAAGCTTTGTCCTCTTCAGTATTCTTAGCCAGATAGCTCCAATCCCATCCAGTACCATCAATTCCTTAAACTGCAACCATGGCTTTGGAATCTTGAGCTTTGACAACCTGACTTGAGGGTTTACCAGCATCAGATCTTCTAGGAGATCTGCATTCCCTCATGAAGTGTCCCATACGATGACAGTTGTAGCATTCAACTTGGATTTATCAAATCCAGCAGTGTCTTTAGCATTGAAGGTCATCTTCTTCTTGAACCTTCTATTCCACCTATTTGCTCTTATACTAGCAAGAGCCATGTTCCACTTGATGTCCATCTCTTCCAAGTGTTCATCACTTATCTGCTCAAGGTCCTCATATGTAATCACTAAACTATTGGGCAAACAAGCAATGTAAGCACACACAGTATCCAAATCCAAACCAGCAGGTTTAACTCTTGGGGAGTCATTCATGAATGTGTCAGCGTCTGAAAAGGAGACGTTGACAGGACTTGTTCCAGCGCTGACAAATGATGATCCAGTAACTGGATGCATAAAAGAGTCCTTCTGATTGAATTGACCTTCACTATGAGAGAAGAAGGTCATGTTGCTGGTGCTAGGTTTGCTTTCATGTGCTGAAAGAGTTTCATCTTCCAACAATCTTAGTTTGTTGTAGATGTCATCAAACGAGGAGCTCTTGTAAGTATTATTGGCAAGAATAGATCTTGCCTCAATCTTCCATGCCTCACTAAGACTTTTCAGAAAGGTAGCATTGGTGTCAAAATCACCAACTTGTGTCCCCATGAAGGACAACTTGCTTGTGATGTCAAGCAATCTGCTTCTCACACTACTCAGTTTCTCATTGGGCTTAGCTTTGAAGACAACATAATCATGCAAAAGTTACTTTTTCTTTTCTTCCTTAGTGTCTGCATTGCCACCATATGCAACTTCAATTGCTTCCCAAAGATCCTTAGCAGATTCATAGCCTCTATATTTGTGCTGATTTTCTTGTCCAAAAGAGACTTTCAGAATATTTAGGGCTTTCATGTCAACCCTTTTCTTTGCAATATCTTCAGCACCTACAGCTCTACCATCTCCAGGTTTTTCTTTCTTATCTTCATCAGGGCATCCCTCAACAGCTGATCTTTGAGTAATGGCATCCTGAATCTTTTGAGCCTTATTGAATGAGTTTCCATATTCAATAATCTCCTAGAGTGTGTAATCAAAGATCCCCAGATATTGTTCAAAGTTGAACTTCCATAAGTCAAAGTTGGTTGCATCAAGCATGGGAATCTTGATGTTTGGTAAGGGTGAAGAGGAGGTGGTTACTGCTTCAGACATGATGTTTTTAAGGTTTTGAGAAAATTAGGGTTTTGGTGTTCGTGTATCGTTCTGGTGTTCTTCAAAGATCAAAAGTTCCTCAACAAGCTCTGATACCACTTGTTGATCCCAAACTTAGATCGATTAGCTTTGTGTATACGAGATTAGATCAAGTATAACACGTAGAGAAACCTTTGTTATATGCTTTGTGAATCTAAGTGTTATGCGGAATTTAACACTTAAACAAGAACACAAGATGTAAACAAAACTTTCACTTTGATTATGAATGTCGAACTTGCTTACAATGAAAGATGTTTACGAATGAAAACTTATATGAAACTTGATACTAAACATTAACCTAAAGGCTTTCTTTTACAGAATAAGAAGCCTTGTACAATAAGCTACGTATCAACTATTCTAGGTAAAGATAAACATAGAAAATACATTGTCGTTTCTATCCTTACTAGAAGTATTCTAGAACATAATAAACGTGTAGCTTATATCTTCCATCAGTGCTTGTCTTCAATGTGTCAACGCTTGACTTTAACTTGTCAACGCTTGAGCTGTCAGCGCTTGCTTTGTTCCTGTCAACGCTTGATTTGTTCTTGTCAGCGCTCAAGTGATCTGGCCTTAATTTATTCCCAACACATAGAAGTCACCAGCTCGTGGTGGAACCACAATATAGTCTTTCATCCCAATCCCAGTCATTTTCTTAGGATTCCTTCGTTTATTAACACATTCTCCTAGGGTTTATGTGGCCTTATCAAATCTCTTAATTTTAAGGTCAACATTATCCTTATTCTTAATAGCTTCATCTAACTTAGCCTGTAACTCACTATTAACCCTTTCCATGATGCTCCTAACATCATTACTAGCATCTAACTCATGTTTTAAGATATTTATTTTATCTTTAAAGTCAAATTCCATTTTCTTGTACTCAGAAATTGTCTTCTCAGTTTGAGTGAGAGCAATTTGATAGTTAGAAAGTTTGCATCTCTCAGTACTCACATCATCTAATAATCTTAACACCTCTTTGTTAAGTTTCTCAGTATTTAACCTACAACCCTTACTACAAAAAGCATCATCGTATACCTCATTATCTGATGAAGAGGAGGAGTGTGCCATGAGAGCATATTGAACATGCTCTTCTTCTTCTATCTCAGCAACCAAAGCTTTATCCTCTTCCCCATCCTTAGCCAAATAACTCCAATCCCATCCCATACCATCAATTTCTTATACTGCAACCATGGCCTTAGGATCCTGAGCCTTAACAATTTGGCTTGAGGGTTTGCCAGCATCAGATCTTCTTGGAGATTTGCATTCCCTCATGAAGTGCCCCATACGATGGCAATTGTAGAACTCAACTTTGGATTTATCAAATCCAGAAGTGTCCTTTGCATTAAAGGTCATCTTCTTCTTAAACCTTCTATTCCATATGTTTGCTCTTATACTAGCAAGAGCCATGTTCCACTTAATATCCATTTCCTCCAAGTTCTCATCACTTATTTGCTCAAGGTCCTCATATGTAATCACTGAACCATTGGGCAAAGAAGCAATGTAAGCACATACAGTATCCAGATCCAAACCAGAAGGTTTAACTCTTGGTAAGTCACTTTTGTATGTTTCAACGTCTGAATATGAGGCGTTGACAGGACATGTTCCAGCGTTGACACATGTTGATCCAATAACTAGATGCATGTAAGAGTCCTTTTGATCAAATTGGCCTTCACTATGTGAGAAGAAGGCCATGTTACTGTTGGTAGACTTACTTCCATGCTCCAAAAGAGTTTCATTCTCAAACAGCCTTAGTTTGTTGTAGATATCATCAAAAGTAGAACTTTTGTGAGTGTTATTGGCAAGTATGGATCTTGCCTCAATCTTCCACGCATCACCAAGACTTTTAAGAAAAGTGGCATTAATGTCAACATCACCAAGTTGTGTCCCCATGAAGGACAGCTTGCTTGTAATGTCAAGCAGTCTGTTTCTCACACTACTAAGCTTCTCATTAGGTTGAGCCTTGAAAACAGCATACTCATGCATGAGTTGCTTCTTCTTCTCTTCCCTAGTGTCATCATTGCCACCATATGCAACTTCAAGAGCTGCCCAAAGGTCTTTTGCAGAATCATAACCTCTGTATTTATGCTGGTTCTCTTGTCCTAAAGAGAGTTTCAGAATGTTTAGGGTTTTCATATCAACCCTTCTCTTTGTTATGTCTTCAGCAGACACAGCCCTACCATCACTAGGTTTTTCTTTCTTATCTGCTTCAGGACATCCAACAACAGCAGTTCTTGTAGAAATGGCAGCAACAACCTTTTCAGCTTTATTGTATGTGTTTCCATATTCAATTATCTCCCAGAGAGTGTAGTCATAGATCCCCAGAAATTGCTCAAAGTTGAATTTCCACAACTCGAAGTTGGTTGCCTAAAACATGGGAATCTTGATGTTTGGTAAAGGTGAGGAGGAGGAGGTTACTTCTGGATTTGACATGATGTTTTTAGGGTTTTGTGAAAATTAGGGTTTTGCTGATTTTAGGGTTCTTGTGTTCTTTAAGATCAAAAGTTTCTCAACAAGCTCTGATACCACTTGTTGATCCCAAACATAGATCGATTTAGCTGTATGTATACGAGATTAGATCAAGTAATACACGTAGAGAAACCTTTGTATATGTATAAAGTAATTTAAGTGTTATGCGGAATTAACACTTAAACAAGAACACACAAAGATGTAAAGAAACTTTCACTTGATTAATGACAACAAACTTGCTTACAATGAACGTGTTTAACGTATGAAAACTTATATATAAACAATAACCTAAATGTCTTCTTTTATAGATATAAGAAGCCTTGTACAAGAGTCTACGTATCAACTATTCTAGGTAAAGATAATTATATAAAATACAATGTTTGAACTTATCTTTACTAGAAACAAACTAGAAACAATATACGCGTAGACTAAATCTTTCCATCAGTGCTTGTCTTCAATGTATCAACACTTGACGTCTTCTTGTCAACGCTTGATCTGTCAGAGTTTGTTTTCTTCCAATCAACGTTTGTTTTACTCTTGTTAGTGCTCAAGTAGACTGGCTATATTTTATTCCCAACAGTGTTTACACCTTGAAGGTTTTTTGTATCACCCAAACGCTCCCCTACATATGTGCATCATAAAAGGAAAGGTTTTTGCACATATTAGGAAGAAAAGCACTTATATTTTAATCACTATTCTCCCCCTCAAATGTTTATGAATGTTTGGAACAAATGTTTATGAAATCATTATACTCCCCCTCGAAAAGAGATTCTATTTAAATAGGGGAGTATATGAGCACATTGTTTTGACATACTTTGAAAAATTATGCTCAAAAGTCCGAGAAAAATTGTGTTCATGAGCTTAAAACTTTGAATGTTTTGATATAAGCTCATGACCGAGAAAAATGAATTTCTCGTTGTTGAGGATAAGTCAAAGACTTTCCTTTATTTAGGGACCGGGTTATAGTCTGACATGTGACTATAAGCCATTATGAGAAGAAAAATATAAAAGACATGTTTTGAAAACATTTGAACTCTCATTCGAACTTTATGTACGTACCCGTGTCGTTATTGAACAACATTTCTAAGTACGTCCATATTATCGATGCTGAGAGACATGTCGAAGGAGAATATTTTTGGTATTTTGAAAGATTTTCTCATTTTTTATTTTGTTTTTATAGGTTTTATATTTTTGTATTTTGATTTTCTGATAGATATATACAAGGTTACTGCTAATGTGCAAGACTTTCAAGATCACCAGGAGTGAAACTACGCATACAAAGTCGACGAACCAAGAATTCAAATCTGTCTTGAGAAAGAGCTTTGGTGAAGATGTCGGCAAGTTGGTAATCCGTCTTGACAAAAAACAGTTCGATCGTTCCTCTTTCCACATGCTCCTTTATGAAATGGAATCGGACAGCAATGTGCTTGGTCTTTGAGTGTTGGACCGGGTTGCAAGATATGGCTTTGGCTGATTGTGAGTCACAATAAATAGGCACTTTGTTAAAGTGAAAGCCATAATCCGTGAGTTGTGTTCTCATCCAAAGGACTTGAGCACTACACACGGATAGAGACACATATTCTGCTTCCACGGTGGACAACACTGTACAGTCTTGTTTTCTTGATGAACAGCTCACTAGCTTCTCACCTAAGAATTGTGCGCCACCGGAAGTGCTCTTGAATGAATCACGACATCCTGCATTGTCGGCATCTGAAAAACCAGTGAGATTAAAAGCAGAATCCTTCATATACCAGAGGCCCATGTGAATTGTTCCCCGGAGATAACGAAAGATCCTTTTAACCTCCTTGAGGTGCTTCTCGGTTGGCTTAGCCTGATAACGAGCACATAAACAAGTAGCATGCACAATGTCTGCTCTACTTGAGGTTAAGTACATAAAGGACCCGATCATACTTCGGTATTTTGTAGCATCTACAAATGTCCCTTTCTTATCCAAATCAAGCTTGTGTTTAGTGTCCATTGGAGTACCAATAGGATCACAATTTTCCATTCCAAATTTCTTTAGAATTTCAAGCACATATTTGGACTGATAGATGAAAATGCCACAGGGGGGATTGGTGAACTTGGAGACCAAGAAAAAACGTCATTTCCCCCATCATAGACATTTCAAATCTACTTTTCATAAGGTCTGCAAATAATATGGAATATTTTGGGTTAGTAGAACCAAATATAATATCATCTACATAGACCTGAGACACCAATATGTCGTTGCCGTAGTGCTTGATAAACAAGGTTGGATCAATGGTTCCTTTGCTGAAGTGATTTTGTAGAAGAAATGATGCTAGTTCGTCGTACCATGCCCTCGGTGCTTGTTTCAAACCATAAATTGCCTTTTCCAATAGACATGGCTTGGATGTTCGGTGTTCATGAAACCTTCAGGTTGACATACATACACATCTTCTTTTAACGGTCCATGCAAGAAACTGTCTTCACGTCCATTTGATACACAGTGAACGATTTATGTGCAGCGTATGCCAAGAAAATCCTGATAGCTTCCATTCGAGCAACCGGGGCAAAGGATTCAGCGAATCAATTCCCTCTTGTTGTTTATAACCTCTCACAACTAACCGAGTCTTGTTCCTAATGACCGTTTGCTCCTCATCCATCTTGTTTTTGAATAACCATTTCAGAGTAAGCGGATCGATATTGTCCGGTCGAGGTACTAACTCCCATACATCAAGTCGGATGAAATGATTGAGTTCTTCTTGCATAGACTCAATCCATGATGCATCAGTCATTGCTTCTTTCACACTAGCAGGTTCCATTGTGCTAACTGATAGTGCATAGATACACATATCACCATCGATACACAACTGATTGCGTGTTGAGACTGGTCTTGAGAGATTACCAATCACTTGAACCAATGGTTGATTCTTAGTCCATTTTTGTTCATGTGGAAGTGTATGAGAAACTTGATGCGAGCTCGACGGATCCACGTATGATGTTGAAGGCTGAGTAGAACTTGTGGAAGCCGCAAATGGATTAACAAACTCATGTTCGTTGAGCATCGCATTGTTTGCATTTTCAGCAACAATTTCATTCTGAAGATGAATGTGAGTAGGAATTTGCTGAGAATGTTGTTGAGTTGCGTCAGCAGTCAGAGACGTGGTTGGAATGTTTGGAGTCAATATGGTTGAGGTTGACGTAGATGGTGTAAAAATGGGTGTCGTTGGTGTATATGCAGCAGGTGGTTCTGGAACTACCGCAGGAGGTGCAGCCGGGGCATTTTGAGGAACACCAAATGACGAAGGACCCTCCATATATTCATCCTAAATTGGCCCAAATAATACTTCCAAGTCACGTTCTGAAGGTTGTAACGATGAGATTGCTGACGGTGCAAATTGAAGCGCGAGTCCTGAACTTACGTGTCCAGAAGTCTTACCTTGAAGCTCGGGGTGTGAACTTCTATGTTGAGAGGCCATACCCGAGAGTTCATCAAAGGTAACATTCATTGTCTCCATTACCTTTCTTTTCCTTCGATTATAAACCCTGTAAGCACAAGCAGTTGAAGAATAACCAATGAAAAAACCAATATCACCTTTAGGTTCAAGTTTACCGATATCTTCACGATCATTCTTCGGATAACATAAAGCACCAAAGACATGTAAAAATGAAATATATGGTTTTCTTCCATTAATGATCTCATAAGGTGTTTTGTTGAAGCGGGTGTGAATAATGGAGCTGTTTTGAGTATAACATGCAGTTGCTATAGCATCAGCCCAAAGGAATAACGGTGCACTGGAGGAGAGAAGCATCGTCCGAGCAGCTTCAACTAACGTACGATTCCTCCGTTCCATAACTCCATTCTGCTCTGGAGTTCTTACAGCCGAAGTTTGATGAGAAATCCCAACTTCGTCAAAATAAGCTTTCAGTTTCTGATTGGTGAATTATGTACCGTTATCCGTTCTTACAATGATAACAGGGGCTTGAAGTAGCACTGATGTTTTCTTCAAGAAATTGATGATTACATCCGGGGCTTCATCTTTCGAAGCTAGAAAATGAACCCATGTGTAAGGAGAATAATCATCCACAATCACAAGGACATACTGCTTACCATTATTACTTTTGATTCTCATTGGGCCACACAAATCCATATGAAGGAGATACAACCTATTCGTCGAATTTGGAACAGGTTTGGGTTTGTGAGGATTCTTCTTGCTTTTACCTTTCTCACATGATGGACAAAGATGGTCTTTAGTATATTTGAACTTTGGAAGACCGGTAACTAGATCATCTTTTGCAAGTTGAGTGATGGCATCGAATTGAGATGAGATAACCGTTGATGCCATAACCATGATTTTGTTGATGTGGCCCGGGCCATAAGACAAATTGGAGATGCAACAGACATTTGAAAAAGATCAATGGTGTAAAGGTTGGTGGTACGATTTCCTTTCAACAAATCAATTCCTTCAAGATCTCTTACAAAACATGTATGACTTCTGAAAGCAACCTCCAAGTCCGAGTCACAAAAATGCCCAACCGAGAACAAATTATGTCCCAAGCCATCAACAAAAGAGACTCTGGTGATGATTATATTTCCCCAATTAAGATCACCATAGCCTAGAATTGCCGCAACATGATCATTTCCAAATTGAACAGTTCCCATGAAACGCCATACAAAGTTTTTAAGAAGACTTCGATTCCCAGTCATATGTTTGGAGCAGCCCGAGTCCACGCACCAGAGACAAATTTCAACAGCCTGCCAATGATAAGAGAAGAAAATATTTTGGCAACCGATGAAATAGGTTCCTGTAGGGTTAGAAGATAATTAAGCCGTATCACATACCGACGTTTCACTGTCATTATGAGATCTACTAGTGTCGATAATTTTGCCACTACAGTCAAAATTTCTACAAGTAGGCAACCATTTAAAGGTGAATCTAGGGCTACTAGGCTTAGCAAGACTTTCTATGGACCCTAAATGCGTACTTTTTAGAACATACACCTTAGCCTTAGGAGTGCGCTGCGGTTCACTGACTGACAGCTTGTCAATTCGAGTGTAACCACCATAATTCAACCCATTCATAGTCAAACCACAAGCATCATGACTAAAAGTAAAGAAACATTTATTACATTTAGCACAAATAACTTCAGATTTTTCATTCCGAATAGCAAGTTTAAAGTCATTACATTTAGAAGAATTAAATTTCTGGTTATGAATAAAAAACGGTAAGTTCCTACGGTGTTCTTCTACTTCCAAATTATTTGCCTTGGGACGACTACTTTTTGAGGCAAAAGGGACCCTATCATTCCTTGTATTGCTCGTAGGCTGTGGCCTTCTGCTCTTAGTGTAGTTGTTCATTCCTGTAGAAAAAGACACACGTTTGTTAGAATTAGCATTTTTTATATCAATGACTTGTGGTTGTGCGATAGTGGTCGGTTTTGTCCTAACGCTTGCTTTACGTTGGATGCTATGCACAAAGGTATCTACCCTAGTTTGAGATGAAGGTCTAACGTGAAACATTCCTGGGGCTATACCAGCAACTTTCATTCCAGCAACCTTAGGAAATGGTGTTACAGCTATACGAGTGGGTCCCGAGGTAGCTGGTTTCTGGATCATCGTATCCGCACTCGAGCTAGGCTCAGAAGTCTTATCTTTTAACAAAGCCTTTATTTTACAGTTCTCACAAATTTTATCAATAAGTTTCTGATAGACAGACTTGCTTTGTTCAATAGCCCGTTTATATGAAACGACAACAGATTCTAAATCTGCAATCTTAGCCTTAAGCTTCTGAACATTACTTCACTAGCACTCTCTAGCCCTAAAGTGGCCAAATTCGTTTCCTTAACCCCTCCTAACTGAGCCTGCAACCGAGCGATAGTTTGTTGCAATTCATTGTAAGCTTTTTCATAAGAAATCTTGTCATATTTCCATTCATCACATTTTTTGACAAATTTATTCCAAAGGTCGGTGAATTCTTTATTCTTTTTAATGACATAGGATTCCATTTTCTCTTTCATAAGATCAATCTTAGTTTGAAGGTTTTCATTTTGCGACACAGAGGTACTTAACTCAACAGGGCTGCTATCAATACAATCACTTGCTTTAGAGAGGCGTTCAAGATCATTTTCCAAAACTTTGATTTTATCAAGAGATTCATCAGCTTCCTTCGCTAAAGATTTAAAGTCTTCAACAAAGTTGGCAAATTCTTTCAGAAAAGCGTTTTCCAAATTACCTAACCTAGCATCAACTTGATTAATAATCGGATTAATATCGTTTTGAAGAATTTTTTGGACCTCAATTTGAACAGGTGATGCAAAATTTCCTCCAGTTATTTTGGAATTAACAACACGTTTAAGAATGACAAAGTTATCTTTAAGCTCGTTTAGAAATCGGCGTGTGATACTCAGTTTAGGAGGGTCATCAGACTATTCCTCACTTGGTAGCAAAAGTATTTCAGTACTCGTTTTAGACCGAACAAAAATAGTTGGAGGATTGATTTTCGGATAATAAACGGGTGTCACTTCTTTATCAAGCTTTTTCATTCTTAAACGAGTCTCTTCAGCAAGTTCAGTAGTTTCCTCGGAATCATGCACAATAGGAGGATCATGCTCATCAGACAATAACACACTACCATTATATAAAGTTTCATTAGTGGCCTGAACTTGCTTAAGGTATCCGGGATTAGGGGGAAGAGGACAACCTAAAGCCAATTTGTATCGAGTGTAATTTATCTCATTCACTTTTGGTGCGAGCATATTTATCGTCTGCATAGTTTGGCCACGTTTAACTAAATGGTTGTCTAATTCTCTAATCCTATCCTGAGCTTTGCAGAAATCCTCAAGAAGCCCATCTTCTTGAATTTTGAAATCATGTTTCAGCTTTTTTCGTTCTTCTTTTAATTCCAAAATGGTAGATTTTTCTGTTGAAAGCTGTTTATTAAGAGACGTGATTTCATCATTCAATTCGCTTATCTTTTTAGCACTACTTAAATGTAAGGCATTTAATTTCATAGTGGTGCACTTTTCTTGATAAACAGATGTAGCATGGGCATGTTCAAGTTCTTTAATTTTAGCCTTATGGATTTCAAAACATTTCTCCCGTTCCTTATATCCCGCAAGCTCAGTGGTCAATTTGGCATTAGTTTCTCTAAACTTACTATTAACCACCGTAGCATGATCTACATCCTTAGCAAGCTTATCAAATAGAGATTTATAATACGCATGAGTCTCAAGGGTTGTAGGCTGAGCAACTTGATCCACACTAAGGTCCACACTAGGCTCATTTGAAATAATATTACTATTATTCGTTTGATCCTCGTGTGTCTCAATGTAAGGCTCAAGCATCTCAGTATACTCTTCCTCCTGATTAGACACATTATATATATCATTATCATCAAAACTTGGGTGTACCTCAGAGGGACCGTCTTAATCATAGACGGGAGCTTTGTCATCATGCATTCCTGAGGTTGATGCTTGCTGTAAGTTTGCCATCAAGATGTAGTTGGCATTCACCTCTTCTTCCTCGTAATATTCTGCAGCAGAAGCAATAAGATCAAATTCCTCAGCTTGAAGTGGAATCCCTGCCTCTTCTTTTTGTGCTATGAGAAGCTGAGTCTGAAGATAAGCAGCATCCCTCTTGTTTTTGGCTGTGCAATCTCAAGCATAATGACCAATTCCCCTGCAGTTGTAGCACTGAACCTGACGATTGTTGTTTCCATTTCCTATACCAGTGTTCTCAGCCCTTGCAGCCACAATATTTCCCATCTGATTACCAACCACTGGCACAATAATTAACCCATTCTGATTACCCACATTTGGAACATTCGGATTCTGACCATGAGTTTGTCCATATTGATTTCCTGTATTCCCAACATTCTGACCATACTGTGTCCCCATGTTCCCAACAACTACCAATTGGCGATCTTGATTTGCATTCATGAAAGGTTGAGCAATCTGCCTATTTCTAGTGTTCGAGGAGATTCTCTGATTCTTGTTGGTGGGGTTAATGGTAAATTTGAATGCCTTTGCAAGAAGTGCAAGACCAGTGTTAATCGCATGAGTTGGATCGGTGATGTCATCTAAACAAGCAATGGGTTGTTGTAAGTAGTTCACAGCAGCAGGAGGTTGATATCCATAAGGATTGAGTTGTTGTTGTTGTCGTGGCATGAAGTTACTTGATGAGGGTTGATGGTAAGGTACCATGGGATATGACATAGATGATGGAGAGTTTGCCATGAAAGCCAATAGATCTTGTGTCTTGGCACGTCTTTCAGCCCTACCTTCATTAGCTTCATCTTGATTCATCTTCAAATAATCATATACATGAGTGTAGTCCACTACATGAAGATCCTTGGTTTGATTGACCAGGGTGACATATCTTGATCATTCAGAAGGAATATTATCAAGAAATTTGATGTTTGCAGCAATTTATGCATGTTCATGTTTGTATCTTCTAAGATGATTCATGAGGGTTGAAAATCAATGATAGTAAGGTTCAATTTGTTCCCCTTCACAGACGTAAATTTCTCCCATTCACGAAGAAACTTAGTTTCCTTCTCTTGTAAACCAATTTCACTCCCCTTCATCATTTTCTGAATCCTAAGCCACATCTCGTGTGCGGTTTCACAACTATCGACAACAGCATAAACATCTTCGGGAAGTCCCATAAGGATGACATGAATTGCTTGATCATCAGCGTCAAGTTGTTTAGATTCAGCTTCAATTAATTCTTCATCCGTTTGCTCATGACTTGAGTCAGCCACTGGGTTAGCATCCGTAGGGTCCCTAGGCACAATGATGGTTCTTCTAACATACGGACCTTGTTGAATCGATTTGACAATCAATTTTCCCAAAGGTTTACATTTTGCATAACGAAGGAGACGACTAGCACATGTAGTGTAGTTCTCCTTGTAGAGCATGGGAGGACGATTCTCAGTGCCCGCAGCGTAAATATCTTGTTGAGACGTCATCTAAGAAGTCGTGTGAAAAACAGGATCTCAATTCGTAGAAAGCAAAATGTTGAAGTTAAAATCCCCTAAATATGATTAAATCCCCTAAAGATGAGCTCTTCGAGAAACCAAAAATTCCAAGGCAAAAACACAAATTCTGAAAAATATTTTCGGAATAATGACTTTTTCGGAAAAACTTCTTTTTCGGAATAAATGGCTTTTCAGAAGAAAACTTTTTTCGAAATAATTGGATTTTCAGAAAAAACAGTTTTTTCGGAATAACTTCTTTTTCGGAAAAATGAGTTTTTCAGAATAAATGGCTTTTTCGGAATATTCACTTTTTCAGTAAAATGGGTTTCTTCGGAATAAATGACTTTTTCGGAATATTCACTTTTTGGGAAAAATGAGTTTTTGGGAAAAATGAGTTTTTAAGAATAAAGGAAGTTTTCAGAGAAATTTTCGGAAAAAGTTGGTTTTTCGGAATAAAGATGTTTTCAGAAAAATTTTCGGAAAAAGATGGTATTTCGGAATAAAGATGTTTTCAGAAAAAATTTCGGAAAAATTGGTTTTTCGGAATAAAGATGTTTTCAGAATAATTTTCGGAAAAATTGGTTTTTCAATGAATTCTTTGGAAAAAAAGGATTTTCAGTAAAATCTTCGGAAAAAATGAACTTTTCAGATAAATAGTAAACCCTTTTCCGAAATGAAAGATTTCGGAAAAACAAACCCTTTCCTGAAGATTTATCCGAAAAATGATGAAATACCGTATGAGACAACAGAGAAGATGCTAATCCACCACAACACAATCACGAATCGACCAAAAACAAGAACAACTTCGATTACCCCAATAAAAACACCACAAAACCTCAAATACTAATCGAATCCAATATTCTAAACTACAAACCTCCACGAAAACAATACCAAATCCACACTAAATCAACACCAACGCTAACTACGAATCCCTTGGCGAATGATACCACTTGTAATACTAAATCACACGACTAATCAAACACAAATAACATGATGATGATTAAACTAAAAAAGAAAGATTAGATTATGATGAAGAAAAGAAAAGAAATACAAAGTTGGTGATTTCCTAGTGAGAGAAAAACAAACACCTTTTTCTCTCTAAAACTAATCAAACTGGAAAGCACACACACAAATGAGGATTAGGAAGCCTTTTATACTAACTAAGAAATATTTAGGAGGCCTTCCTCATTTATGTGTTCGGGACTAAATCCCGTTACATAAACAATAAAAACTAAACACTCTCGACATCATTAAATAACATTTTTCACGAGCTTCGCAACGATATATTATATGACCATCACTTTAATTACTTCTAACACAAATTCATATTAGTGTGCCCAAATCTCCTATGCTAAAGAGTAGAACTATCATCTAAAGTCGCTAGACATAATTTTTCCTTAGAATTCCTATTGACATTCATGACATAAAGCACATGATTTCTAACACCTTTTTTCAATGATCTTTCTGTCTTTTACGATTTTTCTATCATGTTCTAAAAAGATGACCTTACACTTGTTGTCACAAATTTGACATATACTTAGTACATTAAATCCTAAGTTATCTACGTGCTCAACATTTTCAAAGCTCATGTAGTCAAAAGAAACCGTATATTTGCCAATGATGTTACCATGTAGTTTACTAGCGAATGTGATGTTGCCTCCATTATATGCTTTGTATGTAGAGAACAAAGTTCGATTACCCGTCATGTGTTTAGAACAACCAGTATCCTTAATCTACTCATCGAGCCCCAAATCAATTCCTAAATATATCCAGATAACAACAGACAAAATCAAACATTTGGTCCCTAATATCTCATGGGTCCAAAGTTGTTAGTTCTAAACATCCCTTGCATTTGGTTGGGATGCAATAATGGATGACACATACCCCATGGAGAAAAACATTATTTTTGGAAATTATTCTAATTCTTATGAGCATTTTGATGTCCATTGTTTTTCTTAGGTGTTTAAGATCTTGATCTAGAACTATTATGATTTCTAGGTATGGGTGTCTTACTCCTAGGTAGTGACTTAGAGTTTCATTGTTTTTAGGTGTAGGTGTTCTACCTCTAGGCCTTGAATCATTTCGTACTCTTGAAGGAGTAGATGATTTTCTTGAGTGATCCTTTATTCCCAATAAAGGTTTACTTAAAGGTGTATAAAACTTATTAAGGTCCCCTTTATCAAGAATAGGTAATTTGACATTGTTAATAACAAGATGTTTTGGCCCTTTACCTAAATTAGATTTTTCAGAAATTTGAGAATATTCACTTTTAAGAGTCTCTGTATGTGGTTCATTATCATGCCCAGCGGTCCCGCAACTATATGGAACCGCCGCGTATTTTATGGATCTGCAGGCAGCAGGCTTTTTTTATTAGAACGTAACTTGTTTTGGTTCACTAGTAGATGCTTCATTAGTGTCAAAACCTAAACCAAGTCTTTCTTTAGAATGAATTTGTTTACTTAACATGTCATCAAGAGCACTAGTACTTTTCATGAACTTTTCCAATTTAATGGAGGTTCTCTTGAATCTTCATTCTCTTCATTCTCTTGTCCCGCAATTATATCTCATTTTCAAGTTTGTTCCAGTTGATTTTAGAAATTTATTGTTTTCAATGAATTTAAGACTTAGTTTGCATAGGTTATTATATTGACCTTCGAATTCTAAGTCATCTAGAAAAGAACTATCATTGCTATAGTATTCAGTTTTAGAATGTAACTACTTAGAAGAATGATCCATGAGACAATTTTCGTCTTTAGAATTATCCTCACATTCTTCACCACTATCGCTCCACGATCCACCAACAAACACCGTGTGATTCTTGTCGCGAGGTGGTTTGGGACATTCACCAATGAAATAGGTCGGATCGCCGCATCTAAAGCATTTCCTATCACCTTTGTCATTCTTAATAAATTGGTTCTTGGAGAAAGTTTTCTTGTCGTTGCTTGGTTATCTTGCGTATTGACCTCGTCTTTTGAAGAACTTCTTGATGTCTCTAACCGCCATAGCATATTCCTCATCATCACTTTCCGAGGAAAATCTTCTGTGGTTACTTTGCACTTTCTTTGCCTTTAGTGCTAGAGACTTTCTTTCACTCTTGCTTTTCACCAACTCCGAGTCCTTCAAGATTATCATTTCATGAACTTTCAAGTTACCAATAAGCTCATCAAGTGACAATTTAGTGAGATCCTTTGACTCTTCAATCGCCGTGACTTTAGCTCTCCACTTGGGATAAAACTCCCAAATAAACTTCCTAACATTGTTCTTTCTAGAAAAACCTACATCAAATGATTTTAGACTAGAAATAATAGTATTAATTCTAGCAAATGCACTATCAATAGTTTCATCTTTTAAGATGACAAATTGTTCATATTTTTGAAAAAGAAGATCCATTTTGCTTTCTTTGACTTGACTATTACCTTGGTGGGTTACTAAAAGAGTGTTCAAAATTTCTTTAGCGGTTCCAAGTATATGCAATAAAGAATATTAAATCGAAAGAGATAAGAAAAGGAAAGATCAAACCAAACACCAAGGATTTATAGTGGTTCGGAAACGAAGCTCACTCCTCGTTCCTACTCCATTCCTCGAGTACTCCTTACTCGATAGTTCATTAATCAACAATATCCTTAAGGTGGAGAAACCGTACACGTCGCTTAACCAATTTACGACTCTAAGAGAAAAGTCGAGCCTTAATCTTAGCTAAGACCAATCTACACCAGTATACTTTAAGGCCTAATTATAAACCACAATACATACACAACTTCCAAATACACACAATTATTTGGATCTTCACAACAACACAAGAATGAAATACAGTTTTGATCTTCAATAGATCTTGATGTAAACACAACACTTCAAGGATGAAAGTTTTCTCTTCGCACTTGAGAGGATGACAGGGGAGGAGAAATATTCACTTCTAAAGAAGTAGTAAGCAACCAAATAATCAATGATTTGAGTGATTTAAAAAGGTGGATTGGATCTGGAAATTTGTGTGCAATAGAGGTGAAATGAAAATCTAGAAATGATCCACTATTTATAAGACAAGAGCCCAACGGTCATAATCTGGGCGCGGTTCATTAAATGGTATTGCAGTTCCATATCACTAAGGAACACACCCCTATTTAAGGAACCGCGGTCATAGACTTCGCTCCTTTTTGTCTTTTAGTGGGGAAGTTCCAACTGGTACAGTTCTTACCCTCAAAGGATATTCTTAAAACAAATTGAATATGTCATATTAAAATTTTCAATTTCTATTTTAATAAAATGTTTTCTTAAAAATAAAGTTTATTAAAATAACTTTTGTCACTTAAAAGTAAAAGTGAGTCTTCAGAAAAACTAAATCGTTGATCACTTAGTTAGGTTGAGAACTTGTTTATTCATACCTTAAGTGATAATGGATGAAATGAAAAATACTTGAACTCAAGAATTTGATTTTTGTTATTTTCGTAAATGCTTATTTTTATATATTGTCGTAATTAAAACAAAGAAAGACCGAAAAATGCAAGTAACATATTTAGGCATCATTGCATTAACAAAAAATTTCAATATTACTTGGGTGCAAAGAATTGAAAATTACACATGTTTACTTTTTTAATGGTCTTTTGATGTTTTACCATGTTAATAGGGCTTTAGTTATGGTGCTGAAGGAGGCTATTGAAGAAACTAGGAGTGTTGTTGGATTAATTAAAACCTATAATAAGAGCACTATTGTCTTTCTTAGTCTCAATATAGAGGAACATAAGGAAATTTGGAAGTTATTAAAAGTACATGAGTTTCTTATTAGATATCTTGTAGTTCCTCTCACTTCTAAGAAAATTAGTATAAAAGAGTGTAAGATTTTAATTGGTAAGGCGGAAAGCAAAGTTACAAATTGGAAGAACAAGTGCCTATCTTATGCCAGTATACTTATTCCTATGGCATCTGTTTTGGTTTCCATTCATATATATTAGCCACTATGTTCTTACTTCCTATTGGTGTGGTTAATGATATTAACAAGCTCCTAAAGAATTTTCTATAGAACCAAATTGATGCTAGTAAAGGAAGGGCTAAAGTAGTGATGAGATGGCATTTATACATGATCTCATCGTTCTTTTCGGGCTTTAAATGCATAAAAATGTCATAAAATACCATATATATGCTTGTGTTTGTTTACTTGTGTATTTTAGGTATGGATATCGTGAAAAAGACAAAAGATCACAAGATACAAGGAAAAACGAACACGAGAAACGAAGCCGTACAAAGAACCGGGCCCTAATCATGGAATTTTCATCAAATACCCTTGAAGACTTGAAGACATACAAGATTGATCATCCAAGAATGAAGAAATGACAACTTAAAACCCTTGTATAGTAATAATTACAAGTATGGTCCCTTAAGTTTATCAAAATTGCAAAAAGATCCTTCAACTTTGAAGAAATGGCAAGAATAGTCCCTCAACAATTTCAAAATGTCAACTATGGTCCCTCATGAAGTTGAAGATACAAAGAAGACCTTGGAAGATCAACAATGTTCAAAAACAGCCCTTGAAATATTCAAAGATGCCAAAAATTACCCTTGATAACCTTTTTATTAAGTTTGTGCCAAAAATGACAAAACTTGGAAGTTGATACAAGCTTAATCAGGCGCTGACAGGTTTTTAAAGTAAAAAGACAAAAGAAAGGAAAAGAAAGGACCAAAAGTGTACACCTGAAACATTTAAACACAAAAAGTGCGCCTAACATGTTTTTTCCCCCAATTTCGGATCAAATGGAGTACTGTACATCTTTTTTACAGCCCAGAACTTACCCTCACTTAACTTGGGTTAAAAACCAATTAACCTTGCACACAAGTAATTCACACACTCACAAACCTTTCCCACTCCTAAAAACCTGCATCCCACTCATGTGCACCAAACCCCCAATTCCCCAATCCACCAATCACATCATTCCTTAGCCCCCAAGCATCATGACGTGTCCCAAATCAATGGCCAAGATTATTTGCTTCCTCCCAAAGCAAAATAAACGTTCAAGATCAAATGGACAGCTCAAATGCACCAAAAACGTTCAAGGGCACATTTGGAATTTTCTATGTATTAGGGTTTATGTTTTTATGCTTCTAGGATGTTCTATAGGCTCTATAAAAGGAGACCCAAGCTGTGGTGATCCCTTTGTTCCAGTTTCTAGTCTCTCACATGTAATTCCTTTTTAAAGAAATAAAAAGTTTGGTTTTTGAAATATTCAAGTGTAATTCCTTTTTTATTGTTTTTAAAAGATTGTGTGTTGTGAGGAGATTGATTCTGAGTTCCACTTTGTTTTATGGTTAAGCAACTTTGATTTTCAAAGTTGTTTAAGGTTTCTAAAACTTGGAAGGTTTTTGGTAAGAAATCTGTCCAAGGTATTTGGTGTTTATGGTTCATGATTATTGGTAATATTAGGTTTTAGAAAACGTGTTTAGAAGGTTGGAAAAGTTTTGGAAAAGGTTTTACCAAAGTTAAGTAAAATCAGTAATATATCATATTGTTGGTTTTTGGTTTAGTTCTTGTTTGATTTGTGTTAGACAGGTGGAATATTGTGTTGATCAAGGATCAGCACCAGCCCGGGCTGGTTTGGAAGTGGATTTTACATCCACCAAGGTTTTGGATGTAAAACCTTGAGGTAATACCTTTTTCCTTGTTTAAATTTCAGAAAAATAAGAGTTCATTTGATTTTTGTTTGATTCTGAGTTTAAGGTGTTTTAGCTTATTGGATTTGTGTGCTAATGTGTTATTATGCATGATTTGAGATCTTAGAACAAGTTTGATCAAGTTTAGTAGTGTTTTAGCTTGTTAAAACGTTTTGGAAATATTTAAACTGGTGTTTGGCAATACGTTTTAGCAGGGCTTAGATCTTAGATATTGGATTAAAAACGTGTTAATCTGTTTAAAAATAGGTTGAGTTAGGTGTTAGATAATTAGTAATTGGTTTGGGAAGGGTTGCAAGCAACTTGGAGTGATTTAAAAAGAAAAGAGTAAGCAAAATCTGTGTATGCCATATCTGCCAGTTTTGATGAAATTTTGGTGCATGATTTCTTGAAACCTGTTGAGGATTAGGTTGTTTTAAGTTGTGTTTAGGTTTGTATGTTAGTTTGAGGTTTTGTGTGCTCAATTGGTGCATTTGAAATTGGTTAGGTTGCATTTGATAGCTCATAACAGTCCACAAGTCTATCAATTTCACATCAGCAACTTGATTAGGGTGTTGTGTGCCTTATTTTTGATCTTGTGGTGTGCTAAGTGCTTACATTTGCTTGTGCTTGACTCCTTGAGCTTCAATAAGCTCAAGGGTGCCCCTATTGTTCCATAATATCCCATCAAATAAGCTCACAAGCCAATCCTTTGGCCTCTGAAATCTGTGAAGAAAAGCAAAACAAAGTTCAAACCTGCTTGTGTATTATTGAAAGAATTGGCCACATTTTTGCATAGTATTGCGCCGCAAAGACTACCTGTTGCGGCGCAACTGAAGGAGCTGCTGATCAAGGTGTTCTCGTTTCACTAGTTGCGGCGCAAGACACAAGCGTTGCGGCGCAACTAAGTGACAAAAAGGGGGGGGGGGTTTCAGGACTCGAACCCGTGACCAACCGTTCAACAACCCAATGTGTTAACCAAACGCGCCCTGGGGACTTTGACTGATACTTTTGGTTTTGAATTCTAGTTAACACGTTTTTCATTACTTTGCTTATTAATAAGCCGTAGCTTTTTCTCTTAATTCCTGCTTATTTAATAAGCTTATTTCAAGTGGCTTATTTTTCCTGAGTGAGTAATAGTATTTTTGATTTTTAAAAAGTGGTTTCACATTTTTCCCTTTATTAGTTTATTCATTAGAATTTATTTATTAGACGAATTTTAATAAATCATTAAATAATACCAAAAATAGTTTTTATTTTTAGGAAAAATTATTTTAAGTTTTTAAAATATATTTTGTAGGTTTACATCTAATTTTGGTTTCAAAAACATTTATTTTTAATTTTATAATATTTTAAGGTTTTTTATAAACTTTAAAGATTTTTATAAAATTATTAAAAAAGGTTTAGAAGCCTAGATTTGTGTTTTTCTCTTAATTATATTATTTAGGATTTTTAGAAAATTTTTAGAATTTATTTTATAAACTTTTTATTTTTAGTAATATTTTAATATTATTTTATTATTTAATTTTTAAAATTTTCTTTTTCCTTCTTTTTCATTTTTCCTAGGATCTTTGTCATTAATTAGGACCATTTCCATTTTTAGAATTATTTTTAAGTTTTTAGATTTATTTTTATAATTATTTTAAGTTTAATTAGGTTTTAATCATTTTTAATCATTTTTAGAGTTTTAAAAATAGTTTTAATAGGCTTTAATTTTTAGAAAAATACTTTTTAGTCTTCTAATAATATAAGTTAAGTAATTGTTCAATAAAATCATATTTTTGACATTTGAATTAGTTAAATTTAATTTTAGGGCTTTAATTAGCATTTAAAATTAATTATTTAATTAATAAAAAGTTTTAAAATATCTTTGTTGGGTTTTTATCTTTGTTTATATTATTTTAGACTTGTTTTTAGCCTTTTTGATATCTTGTTTTTGGTTTTAATAATTTTTAGTTTTTGTGTTTTTCTACGGCTTTACGTTTACGTTTTTACGTCATAGTGTAATTTTCACGAGACCGTCATTCCATCTCATCAATATTAATCTCAAATACATACAAGTTAATTCACAACACCATACCTCCTCGAGAACGAACTCACTTTTAGGGTCATTCACACACGGTTTTCCTAAATCGTCGTGCACGCTTACCCTATTTACGTTCTTTTTCCTAAAAGACGTATTATTTCTACAACCATTTTGGCGCCGCTGCCGGGGAGGTGTGTCGTGATTTAATTTGGAAAATTTTGTTTTTGATATTATCCAAAATAGTATTTGTGTTAAGTGGAACTCCCTTAACACGTATTATCGGTTTTCTCGGTTTTTCTTTGTGAATATTATTAATATATTGTATTAAGTATCACAACCAAAATACAATATCTCCAAAAGTGTGAAAACACAACCTTGATTCGGGATTTCATCACTCGATCATTGTATTCGAATCTCAAACAAAAAGAAAAGGCAAAAATAGATAAATACTTTCGTGAAGCTCGATTTTGAAAGATACAAACTATAAGGTGGGTATAAGGCGGGTATTATAAAATATACCCTAAGGAAAAAGGCTCTTAAGTGCTTCGCGCCGCCTCGTTTCCCCGCTTGCTTGTGAGTATTTTGAGATTGAAGGCTAATCGAGGGTTTTGCCGCCCAAAGTATTAATACGTATACTATATTTGCTTGGTTTTCTTTGTGATTAAACCCTCGTGAACAATTTGGTTTTCACCAAAGTTCTAAAGTCATTCGAAGGCGTTCACTCCACGTGATCGTTTTCATTCCTTTGAGGCTTCTTTAATCAAGAGTTTTATTCGAGGAGAGATTTTGTAGATTGTTGTCTACGAAGATACACCAAAATCCAAAAAAATTAAATATCATCAAAAACACAAAAAAAAAATTGAAAATCCACAAAACAACCAAAAAGAATCTTCTTTGCTCACCTCCCATTCTTCGTGAAGTTTATGATCACTCGTAATCAAGCTAAACGAGCTCGTAAACGTCTTCAAAAGCAAGCAAATCAAGGATCGTTGATTGTTGAAGAACCTCCAATTGTTGAACCTATTATAGAACAAGAAGTCGTAATGGCTAATCGTACTATGATGGAGTTGCTACAAGCACCCACCGAGGGTTTTGGAGAGGCCATTGTTATTCCCGCCATCCTTGCGGAGAATTTCGAAATTAAGACGGGTTTAATGTCTATGTTGCAAGCAAACAAGTTTCGAGGTCACGAGAAAGACAACCCGCATTACCATATTAGGAATTTCAACCGTCTCACCGCCACTAGCAAATTCAAGGATGTTCCGCATGACGCCATTAAGATGATGTTGTTTCCATATTCGTTGGATGGACCCGCTAAAATTTGGCTCGAGAAAGAACCGCCAAATTCGATTTTGACATGGGCCGATCTCGTTTCTAAGTTTGTGAACAAGTTTTTTCCACCATCGAAAACAACACATTTGAAGAATGAGATTTCACGATTTGTGCAACGTAACAATGAAAGTTTTTCAATGGCATGGGAACGATTTAAGGAGATGTTACATGAATGTCCTCATCATGATTTTTCGGAATTGCATCAAATAGATACATTTTATAATGGGCTTAATGATCATGAACGAGATTATTTGAATGCCGCCGCGGGTGGTAATTTTTTGTGCAAGACGACAAATGAGGCTTTACAAATCATTGAAAATCGATCTAAGGTTTATAGCCCTCGTAACACACCGAGTGTTGCCAATATGGGTTCGTCATCGTCATCACAATCGTCTCGTAGCATTAATGCCTTACATGATGAAGCTAATGAGGAAAATCGGTTTTTTGATAGATTTGCTAATCTAATGTCCCATTGGAAGGCTCAAGAAGCTTCCAATTCCGCTTCGGTTAAAGCGGTTGCTAAGAGTTGTTTATCATGTGGAGGAGCTCATGATTTATCCGAGTGCATTACCGCGGATGGTAACACTTCGAGTGCTTATGTAGCAACGGGAACTTACAACCAAAACGGCCAAGGTTCCCGCCAAAATCAAGCTCCACCAAACCAAAATGTTAACAATTATCGAAACAACAACCAAGGTAATTACCAAGGCAACACACGCAATTACAACAAAGGGAATTATCAAAGTGGGAATGGACAAATCTCTAATCAAAACCAAAACCGTGATTTTCAAAATACTACACAAGGTTTTCAAAATGCTCACACGAAAAATTTGCAAGGAGAATTTTTAGATTATGCAAAAGCAAATGATGCAAAATTTGATAATATGCAACGTGAGATGATTAGCTTAAGGTCCGAGTTGAAAAACGAGCTTAAAAATGAACTTGCTAATGAACTTAAAACTCATGCTAATAAAATGGAAGGAAATGTCCAACGTCTTCAACAAAACCAACAAAAGATGGAATTAGGACAACATGAGATTAAGCAAGAGTTATTGAAAGCGGATGCTAGGCAATCAAAATTTGAGGACCGTATGGCTAAGATGTTCGAAGCTATCATGTGTAAGCCCTCTTCTTCGGGTGGTCTTCCTAGTGATACCATTAACAAACCGAGGGGAGAATTGAAGGTTGTTGCTACACGAAGTGGTAAAACTTTCAAGGAACCGATCTCTCGTCCAAGTACTTCTACGGAGAAGGAAATCGAGAAAGAACCCGAGGTGATGGTCGAAAAGGAGCACATTACAATCCCACGAAGTACCGCTCAAACCACACCTACGGTTGAACCAATACCAAATATGGAACCCGAGTTTCCAAGGCCGTTGCCTAATGACCAACCCACACCACCTTTACCCTACCCTTCAAGACGAAACAAAGAGAAAGCACAAGAACGGAACAATTATCAATTTGAGCTATTTATGAAAATGTTTCGTGATTTGCACTTTAACATAAGTTTTGCCGATGCTTTAATCATGATGCCTCGATTCGCCGCAAACTTCAAAAGTATGCTTAACAACAAAGAAAAGTTACAACAATCGTCTAGTTGTTCATCGGTTTTTCTAAGCCGCATACCACAAAAAGTCGGTGATCCCGGTAAATTTTTGATTCCGTGTGCTATACAAGATATGGAGGAATGCTACGCCTTGGCCGATCTTGGCGCTAGTATTAATTTAATGCCTCTCGAGATTTTCAAATCGCTTTCGCTTCCGGCTCTTACTCCTTCGAACATGTCCATCGAGATGGCCGATCATTCTACGATCATGGCATGTGGAGTAGCCGAGGACGTTTTCGTTAAAGTCGGAAAGTTTTACTATCCCGTTGACTTTATCGTTGTAGACATTCCCATCGATCGAAAAGTTCCTCTCATTTTGGGTCGTTCATTTTTGGATACATCAAGAGCACTTATCGATGTTCATGCTCGAAAAATCACCCTTCGTTTCAATGAAGAAGAACTTGTCATCAATGCAACACAAAACTCCAATCTTTCTCATGTATATTCTATTGCAACTTTAAACCATGGTGACTCGACCAATGTCGTTTGCAAAGAATTTTCACCAAGAGTTTTAGGGAATGTCTCCAAAAACAATTTACCATTTCCTCCGCCGGTGGAGGTTATGAGTGCTAAGCCTACAAAGAAGAAACCATCAATACTTGAATCGAAAAATCCTTCACCTTCATTCTTGAAAAGTGTTGATAAGTTGCCGGTTTCTACGGAAGATCTTTCGGATGATGAATATGTTGGCCCCGATGGGGAGGTTTTCTTCGTCGATAAACGTTTTGAGAACTTGCCACCACCAAAACCAAAACGGTTTCAAAATGTGAGAATTTTTAGTGTGACTAACATCGTCTTAGAAACACCGAATATTTTCGACATAATTAAAAAGGGTTTTCATAAGGAGAGTTCAAAAGATAAAAAAGGAAAAGATCTTAAATGTGATTTAATTGATTTTTCTACAAATCTAACTCCGTCATCACCACGTGATTTGAGTGCTACAAACTCGTCTACTCCTTTTGACGATGTTTTGTGTGGTTTTAGTATGGGGGAAGCCCCTTATGTTCCCTCATCCTTGTCCACCGAGGACGAGATATTCGATCCCGGAATTTCATGTAAAGGGAAATCTCGGTCTTCCACCGATGCAATAAATGGAAACTATATCTATTTGCTTGGTGCGAGTCTACCTCGAGTAGCTCAAACGTTTGTCTTACCAATTGTCTCACCCTTCTACTTCTCATCTATTTTCTTCAAACTCTTTGAGTTTATGGCACATGTTGAAGTGGCGTTGAATTGTTTTTTCCATGAAAACGAGAACGCCATCTTCGACCCCGGTATTTTGCATCATCTAAGGACTTAGTCCTTTTTACCGGTTGCTTTTCGGGCCTTGTTTATCATGTAAGCCCCATCAAAAATTTGACCACACCATGATATCCCTAAATGTTCACATTTTGAGGGGATCGAGTCGAGCTCATGACTCGGTAATCAAAAACGAGGTGCCTCGTGGGGGAGATCCCATGCTTATCTTTATGCTTTATGTTCACTAATAAGGGGACTTGTACCCTTCCAACTCGTTGTCTCGTGGTTGTTTGTGATTGTGTTATCTAGATCATCATCATCATCTACAATTGAAGACTCTCGTGTTCGTTTACGTGAGCCTCCATCGTTCGTTTGAAGAAGTTTTTCACGATTCCATGACATATCCTTTATTGTTCTAACAATTATCTTTTAGCATAATTAATAAACGGCTTTAGATATATTGTTGATCACCCTTTCCATGCTAGATCCTAAGCATTCGACTCTTCGTCTCTAGTATGGGGGTGCTCCACCTTTAGACTCGAAACATTGAGGACAATGTTTACTTTTAGTATGGGGGGGTGAATAGGTACTTGCTTTGCTACGCCCTCACGTTTTCCAACTTTCAATATTTTGTTTTGCTAATAAGGCTAAAAATGGCCAAATTTTAAAATTTTTCTTAGTTTTCATAAGTGTTTTTAAGACACGAATGTATATTTTCCGATGGGTAGAATAAGAGTTAATTTTTGACTTGATGGGCATTTGGAGCCATTTACATTCCTTAACCCGCTCAATTCAAGTTTTGCTAGACTTTTATATAGGGAGCTTTAAAACGCGAAAGTCTTAATTCATTCGGGTTAAGAACAAGAACTTTTCGCAAGTTCCTATAATTGATTCTAGAAAGTCTAATACTTCGCTTTTGGCTAGGTATAAAATATTATCGTTAGTTAGTTCCGAATCTTTTCGAATTGAAAACCGGTCTTAAGTGCGACTCAATCGTCTTTTGGTGGATCAAAGGTTTGGTTGATTTGTTTTTAAACTAATTGCGAGTAATTAAGTTGTCGTTGCGTAAATGGAAGTTAAAAGATTAATATTGAAATCAAAAGTAAAATAATGCATAAAATTTAAAGGTGACAATGGAAAAATACTAACTTCACTAAATAAAACTAACACTTTGAAAATTTTCAGAAAGTAAAAAGTACTATATGAAAGTTATATCGAAAGGAACCAAAACAAGCCAACAAGAAGCCCGATCGGAATGTATTCCGATCGGATGGTCGGAATATGGGACAACGCTGTCAATCGGAATATTCAGAAAGTACTTCAATCGGAATGCAGCGAGATTAAACCAATCGGAATATAGCAAGTAAGCTACAATCGGAATGTGTAAACTCACACGAATCGGAATAATGCTTGAGTCTCAATCGGAATAGGGAAATGCAACCAATCGGAAAGCACAACAAAGCTTTGATCGGAATCGGCTCAAAGATGAAACCAATCGGAATGGGGCTTTAAGGTAACAATCGGAATATGGGAGAAGCCCTACCGGAATATGCACCAATCGGAAAGGATAAAATGGGCACCAATCGGAAAGGCAAAGCCCTAATCCGATTGGGTTGATCGGAATATGAGGGGCAATACCGTCGGAATAAGGGGCCGATCGGAATAAGGAAGTAACTACCTTTCCTAAAATCAAGGAAATTGGTTAGATGGTACACTGATCGGAATATAGGGCACCAATCGGAAAGGGGATATAAATCCCTTCCGAAAATAATGGTATTCGAGCTAAAAGCTAGGAAATAAGCTATTAGATCAAGCTTATTCCCAAAACTAAATCGAATCAACTACACCGAATCAAATAAGCACTATGATCAACTTATTCAACTCGAAATTAACCAACTTTTTAGATCAAACTATAAAAACATAAACTTTTTAATGAAACTTTTTAATAAGAAAAATAAGATAATCATAAAACTAAGCCAATAAGCACAAAAATCTTAAAGCTTAATCAAATGAAAACTTATAAAATGATCAAAAGATTAACTTTTTAGCATGAAATCAATTAGAACAACACGGATCACATGATAATCACACCAAAATCAATCTTAAATCAAAGAAAAGTAGAATGAGATTAAGAAATAAAAGCTTAAAATAGAACTTTGATTAATGAAATAAGCAATACAAAAGTGTTTAAACTTAAAAGATTAAAAGAAAAATATGAACTAGTGAGAGAAAGTTTAAGACTTTCTCTCTCTAAAAACTAAAAAGTGAAAATTAACTAAAAAATCTAACCACCCTCCTAATGACTATTAGGAGGGTATTTATAGGGAAGGAGTGCATGTGTTGCATCTTCTCTCTTGCTTTCTTCACGTTTTCTCGATTCGACTTTAATTCTTCGTCTTTGTCGTCTCGGGATTTGAACTTGTCTTTTTAATTTTCTTCTTCTACTAGACTTAAGTTCTTCGACTTCGTTAAACTTCCGTCTCTTGACTTTTTCTTCGATAAATCTTCAGAATAGGCCTTGGACTTCCGTTCTTTTTGCACTCTTGATCTTTTGACTTTGTCTTTTTCCCGTTTTCTTCAGTAAAAGCCCGTGAAAGCCCGTGTTTTCTTCCTTTTTCACATTTAGGTCCTAAAACACAATAAAAACACAAACCACGCATAATTCCGACTTTTACGACATAAATCACACGTTTTGGTCTTGTAATTATTGGAAATAAGTGGTAAAATGATAAGTGTTTTCACACTTATTAAATCCCCTACACTTGACCATTGCAATGCCCTCATGCAATGCATTAATTTTAAAGCACGGTTTACATTTTCCATCATAAATAACCCACCTTGGCCTTTATTAAACACTAAACATAAAAGGTAGAAATAAGTAAAGAAATTAAAAACTTACATTGGGTTTTGGCGGCCATGAACATTTATCATCCTCAAGTTTCACGTTCCCCATACCAAGCTTAAAAACGAGATCATTGCTATTATAAGTTAGCAAACTATCACGAACTCATGTGGGTCAATTATTCACTTAGACTCCCTTATTCCTAGGTGTATCTCTTATATTTTATTTTTGTCTTGAATGATCACTAGGATGCATTGTTTGACTTATTTCGATAGTTATTTAGTCCGAAAATAAGGTGAATGATTTAATCAATAGTTAGCTAAAGGACCAAATCTTTTAAAACTGCTTCTCGGGATATCAGAAAGTTCATATCTTGGCATAACTTGGTTCGCGATTTGAGACCTTTCTCGGGCCGATATTTGGCAGCGACTTCATACTTCGAATCTTCGAGAGACGTTCTTGAAATTATGGTCTTCTCTTCATAATAGGAATTTCTTCACTTGAAGTTTTTTTTTTAGAGATTCTTCATCTTTGGACCACGACTTCTTCATTTTTCTCCAATCTTTATTTTGGACTTTGATATACAACGATCCGCCTCCTTTTAGGACTTGGATCTATTTATCCTCATACCTTGTTAGGGTCTTTTCGGATAGACTTCTCCATGACTTTTGGGGAGTTCTTGCTTTTCGTCGTGTGTCTCGATCCTTCATATTGATTTTCGATAAATGATTCTTCACATAACTTTTGGATCTTTAGCAACAAAATGTAGCCCTCATGCCTTGTTAGGGCCTTTTCGGACTCGCCAATCTTCGCGCCCCGCTTCATAAGTTATGCCTTGGCTATGAACTCTCGTCATTACCGAGCAACTTTTAAACGATCTGGGCTAAAAGCTAAGTAACCTTTTAAATCGTACAACCTTATTCATTAGCAGATAAATTTATTAAGCAAGCGGAGGGAGAATAGGCTCATAATTAACTCACATAAATTCACGAAAGAATACCGAACTTATAATTGGCTCTATCATCTCTCGTTCTCCACAGTTTAAAATCTCAAGGAATGAGACTCGTGGATGCTTAGCCTATTAAATCAAAGTTTTGGGTTTTCGAGTCGCCTATAGGATCTTGCAAATTCTTAGACTTTTTCAAGTTTAGAAATCGCATTTTAAAGTTCCCTTGATAAACGACTCTCTAGGATCAATTATAGGAACTTGCGAAAAGTTCTTGTTCTTAACCCGTGAGAGTTAAAACTTTCGCGTTTTATAGCTCCCTATATAAAAGCCTAGCAAAACTTGACTTAAACACGTTAAGGATACTAGCTAGAGTAAACTTAGGCAAGTAAACTCGGGTTGAGTCAAAATGTTCACGACAAAGAAAAATCTAAAACCACTTATTTGAAAGTTTATTCTAGCAAAGGAAACATAATAAAGGCAAATACAACTATACAACTAGGCCAAAATAGATTAAAAATTTTGAAAAATGTCGAAAAATCAAATTTTCCGGTTAAAATGAGGGCAAATTCATGGAAAAGACCACTTACTTCGATAGAAGTCCCCCCTACACTTGAGATAAACATTGTCCTCAATGTTTAAGTATGTGGGAGTAAACTCCCCTACACTTAGGACATTGTGCACTTTGTTTAAATCTTGCTAAGGAAAGGACAACTAAAGTGAATTCAATGTGAACATATAGAATATGAAATATTGAATCACAAGAGTTTAGGATAGAACCGGGAAGATAGGAAACACGGTATCACGGTTCGTCAAAAGTCATCAAGATGCTCTCTGAAGCTTAAATCCCTGCATAGCACAAGAAACAAGACAACAAACATATGCGGGGCTCCCCCTACACTTATTAGGAAAGCAGTAAAGGATAGAACACGGGTTGCCTCCCGAGAAGCGCTTGTTTTTGTTCACCGAGTCATGAGCCTGACTCGACCCAATTTTAGTTCATGGGGAACGTGGTGAGGGATGGAATCATCTCCTGAGAGATGTCCTCACCAAAGTACAGCTTCAAACGCTGGCCATTCACCTTGAAATTGGGCCCATTTGGCTGAGAAAGCTCAATGGTCCCATACGGAAAGACTTTGGCGACGGTGAATGGACCAGTCCAGCGGCTCTTCAACTTGCCAGAGAAGATCTTCAACCGAGAGTTAAAGAGTAGAACGTGATCTCCAACGTGGAACTCTCGGTTCTTGATTTTAGCATCGTGGATCATCTTCGTCTTCTCCTTGTAGATCAGCGAGTTCTCATAAGCTTCATTCCTCAGTTCATTTAGCTCGTTGAGTTGAACCTTGCGATGATCACCGGCTTTGATGATGTCGAAGTTCGCCCATTTCAAGGCCCAGTGCGCCTTATGTTCCAGCTCGATGGGTAGGTGGCAAGCTTTCCCGTACACAAGACGATAGGGTGTACAACCGATCGGGGTCTTGTAAGCAGTACGGAAAGCCCACAGAGCATCATCTAACTTATCGGCCCACGCGGCGCGATGCTCTCCCACAGTACGCTCCAAAATTCTTTTCAAGCCACGATTGGAAATTTCGGCTTGCCCATTGGTTTGGGGATGATAGGCGGTGGAAAGACGGTGATTGACACCATACTTTGCCATGACTCGTGCAAATTGATCGTTGCAAAAATGAGTTCCGCGGTCACTGATGATAGCACGAGGGACGCCAAATCGAGCGAAAAGCTGCTTTAAAAAGTTCACAACCACCCTCGCATCATTCGTAGGAAGAGCCTTAGCTTCAACCCATTTAGAGACGTAGTCGACGGCGACGAGGATGTACTTGTTCCCTTTAGATGATGGAAATGGCCCCATAAAGTCGATGCCCCATACGTCAAAGATTTCACATTCCTGTATGAAATTTTGAGGCATCTCATCCTTATGTGTGATCTTGCCTTGACGTTGGCAAGCATCACAATGCTTAACCATTTCGTGAGCGTCACGATAAATGGTGGGCCAGTAGAATCCAGAATCAAACACTTTCTTAGCGGTGTAGTTGGGACCAAAGTGACCACCAGTGGGTCCTTTGTGGCAAGCTTGGAGGATGTCAAAAGCTGCCGGTCCGTCAACACATCGACGAATAATCAGATCAGCACACTGTTTGAAAAGATAAGGGTCATCCCAAAAGTAAGTCTTAACATCGTTCAAGAACTTCTTCTTTTGTTGGGATGTTAACCCTTGGATGAGAATACCACCCGCTAAGTAGTTTGCAATGTCTGCAAACCACGGGGTGCCATCAAGATTGAGATTTATAGACATTAGAGTCTCCAGGGGGAAAGAGTCATTGATCTCTTTGTTCGGATGATCCCCCTGATATGGATCCTCAAGTCGACTCAAATGATCCGCGGCCAGGTTTTCGGCTCCCTTCTTGTCACGAATTTCAATGTTGAATTCTTGAAGGAGTAAAACCCAGCGAAGAAGCCTTGGCTTAGAATCGTTCTTAGTCATCAAGTACTTCAACGCGGAATGGTCCGTGTATACGATGGTGGTGGATAAAACAAGATAGGGGCGAAATTTCTCAAAAGCATAGACAACAGCTAAAAGCTCTTTTTCGGTTGTCGTATAATGCAATTGAGCCCCCGTCATTGTTTTGCTAGCGTAGTGGATTGGTTGGAAGTGTTTATTCACACGTTGGCCCAAAACCGCACCAATAGCAAAGTCGCTAGCATCGCACATCAATTCAAAAGGCAGCTCCCAATTAGGGGTAACCAAGACCGGTGCCTTAGTTAGCTTATCCTTAAGAAGATTGAAGGCTTCGAGACACTCTTTAGAAAAGATAAAAGGAGTATCTTTTTCCAAGAGGTGGGTCATCGGGCGAGCGATTTTAGAGAAATCCTGAATGAATCTACGATAGAAGCCCGCATGACCCAGAAAGCTTCTCACACCCTTCACGGTTGAAGGTGGAGGTAATTTGGCTATGACATCTACTTTAGCACGGTCAACTTCAAGACCGGCTTTAGAGATTTTGTGTCCTAGCACAATGCCTTCTTTTACCATAAAATGGCATTTTTCCCAATTTAGAACAAGGCGAGTGTCTTCGCACCGCTTAAGCATACGTTCCAAATTGGCAAGGCAAGCAGAGAAGGAATCCCCGAAGACCGAGAAATCATCCATGAAGACTTCCGTGGTTTGCTCAACCATGTCATGAAAGATAGCCAACATGCACCTTTGGAAAGTCCCGGGGGCATTGCATAAGCCAAAAGGCATTCGTTTGTAAGCAAAGGTGCCATAGGGACAAGTGAATGTTGTCTTCTCTTGATCTTGGGGATCGATGGGTATTTGAAAATAACCCGAGAAACCATCCAGAAAGCAGTAATATTCATTACCAGCTAGACGTTCAAGCATTTGGTCCATAAAAGGTAGAGGGAAATGATCCTTTCTCGTGGCATCATTGAGTTTGCGGTAGTCTATACAAACTCTCCACCCAGTAACGAGACGGGTAGGAATTAACTCGTTGTTTGCATTGGGCACAACGGTGATTCCGCCTTTCTTAGGCACACAATGGACTGGACTAACCCATGGTGAATCCGAAATAGGGTAAATCATACCCGCATCAAGAAGTTTGATAACCTCTTTTTTGATGACTTCATGGATTTTAGGATTCACCCTTCGTTGACTTTGAATTGTGGGCTTAAAGTCGTCCTCCATGAGAATTTTATGTGTGCAGAAATAAGGATCAATTCCACGGATGTCCGAGATTTTCCAAGCGATAGCGCGTTTATGCTTCTTCAACACAGCGACAAGGCGTTCTTTTTCGTCTTCTTTCAGATCCTTTGCGATTATGACCGGTAGCTTCTCGTCGTCTTCCAGAAAAACGTACTCAAGATGAGGCGGTAGGTCCTTAAGCTCAAGAGTAGGAGGATCCTCAATAGATGGTGAAACTAACGATGGATCATCATTAGTCACCTCTTTAGGAGCAGGAGGAGAGAATGGGTCCTCATTGAGAAGTTTCTCAATAGTACTAATGTCTTCATCCCAATTTGTGGACAAATTATCATACTTAATATCGAGAGGACCCAAGCTAGCTTCGAAATCATCCAAGTCACTTTCCCCAAAAGGAGTCAATGCTGGAGCAATTGAGGCAACGGTCTCAACATTGGGTAGAGAAGGAGTACTTTTGCAAGCATCATGAAAATGTTCTTCACAAGCCTCATCGAGAACATCAATAGCATTAACACTCTCATATGAATAAGGTTGCTTAGAAATCTTACCCATGTTGAAGACAATTTGATCGTCACCAACTCTCATGATTATTTCGCCTGCGGCTACATCAATAAGAGTGCGACCGGTCCTCAGAAATGGACGTCCAACGATTAATGGAACACGGGGATCCATCTCGTAATCAACGACGACAAAATCCGCCGGGAAGGTGAATTTATCGACGCCAACAAAGACATCTTCGGCTATCCCCACTGGATAAGCAACCGTACGGTTGGCTAATTCCAAAGTCATTTTGGTGGGTACTAGCTCGGGGAGAGATAATTGCTTCCACACACTTAAAGGCATTAAGTTTATACTGGCACCTAAATCGGCGAGGGCCATGCAATTCGCTACTCCCGGGAAGTTGCAAGGAATCAAGAAACGACCCGGATCACCAAGTTTGGTGGGCAATTTCCTTAAGAGCACTGCGGAGCAGTTCTCATTAAGTTGGGTCTGAGCAATGTCAAGAAGCTTTTCTTTATCACTTAGAAGATCTTTAAACATCTTAGCATATTTGGGCATGTGAGCGAGAGCCTCGGCAAAGGAGATGTTAAAATTCAATTGTTTGAACATTTTAAGGAAGTTCGAAACCTGAATATCATCCTTGCTCTTTTGCTTCTCTTTCCTCAACCTTGATGGATAAGGTATATTGGATGAAGAAGAAGGCTTTAAGGGAGTAGGATCACTCACAACCACGGGTGGTGGGGAAATGGGGATAGAAGGTGAAGGAGGTGGGGAAAGTTGCTCTTTTTCCTTGTTCACAATCACCGGTGGAGGTGTAGGAAGCTCGGGTTCCATATAACCTTTTCCACTTCGAGTGGTGATTGCTTTCATCTCCCCCCTTGGATTCGCAACGGTATTACTCGGAAGCGTACCCGAAGAAGAGGGTTGATTACCTTGGATGAGCGAACCAATCATATCACGAAGGTGAAGAGCTTGATTGTTAAAAGAGTTTTGCATGTTGGCATTAATATCATTGCTGTGTTTGGCCATGTCGTTCCTTAGCTCGGCTCGAATATCGCTCCCTTGTTTCACCATGTCATTCTTCAAGTTGACAAATTGACTCTGAAGATTCGTCACCATCTCACGATTGGTCTTCATGAATGTCTCGACGTCTTGGTTAACGGCTATCGGTTGATTGAGAGGTGGAGCTTGGTAAGCTTGAGAATTTCCTTGAGTTGGGTATGGGTTTCTTTGGGATTGATACTGATTTTGAGCACGAGGTTGGGATTGGTTGTTGCGGTTGTAGCTTTGTTGTTGGTTCTGGTTTGCAGGAGGGAAACCGGGAGGAGCAAGATAATTGTTGGAGCGATAACTTAGCAAGTTACGGTCTCCTTGAGGTCGAGCTTGATAGCCTCCCGTAGGATAAGTACCATAAGCTGCGTTAACGTCTTCAGAATAATTGCCGTGAGTAGAAGGACACTCATTGTAGGAATGAGGACCACCACATGTGTCGCAAGAGATAACAACGGCTTTAGCTTGTTGAGTTTGGTTAGAAGTCAGAATTTGGAGACTTTTGTTAATATCGAGAATAGCACGTTCCAAAATAGATGGGTTGGTGGTGGTAGAAGTAGACGAAACATTGACTCTCTGATTAGATCTTGAGGATGCAGAAGAATCCCAATTCTTGTGGTGAGTAGTCATGTTTTCAATCAACTCTCGACACTCCTCTGGTCTCCTTTTCATAAAAGTACCACCGGCGGCGGCATTGATTGTGTCACGATCACGAAAGGTGAGACCATTGTAGAAGGTGTCAATGAGAGTGACGGGGAGCATATTGTGATTAGGACAGCGGTCGATCAAATCATTGTAACGTTCCCAAGCATCGAAAAGCGATTCATCATTCTCTTGCATAAATCCACTGATTTGGTTACGAAGGCTAGTGACCATGGATGGGGGAAAGTAGGGCGATAAAAAGCGTTGAGTCATGTCGTTCCACATATGAATAGAATTCTTAGGAAGACGGTCAAACCATTTTTCGGCATGGTGAGAAAGCGAGTGTGGAAAAAGTTGGAGGCGAAGGTCATCCATAGAAACACCGGGGCACTTCATGCTTTGGGTAATGGTAATGAATTTGTCAAGGTGTTTGTTGGCATCATCATCCGGAATTCCACGAAACGGGTTCGTTTGAACTTGTTGTATCATATGATGCTTCAACGAAAACTCCTGAGCCGTGACGTGCATTGGCGCAATCGGGCCTCCGCGTCCATTCATGGTGGGTTGGCACAATTCCTCCATGGTTCGTAAATCTGGTAGAAGGACATTGTTGTTGTTGTTATTGTTGTGGTTGTTATTCAAATTATTTTGAGGTGGGTGATTATTGTTGTTGTTAACACCAGCCATATCTAAATCTTCACGATTCTCGGGCTCAGAATAGTTTGTAGATCTAGTACGCATGCACCTGCAGAAGAAAAATATACACAAGGAATATAATATTTTTGGTTTTTATAGGTTTTTTAATGTTTTTGTATTTTTGAAAAGTTTTACTTTTTTTGTGGATTTTTGGAAATTTTATAGCAATGAAAATAACGTTCAAAGAACGGATCCCAAAATTCAATGCGTCTCTCACTAGAAACCGTTTATCTTAACGAAAAGAGCCGGCAGCGGCGCCATTTAATACTTCGCTTTTGGCTAGGTATAAAATATTATCGTTAGTTAGTTCCGAATCTTTTCGAATTGAAAACCGGTCTTAAGTGCGACTCAATCGTCTTTTGGTGGATCAAAGGTTTGGTTGATTTGTTTTTAAACTAATTGCGAGTAATTAAGTTGTCGTTGCGTAAATGGAAGTTAAAAGATTAATATTGAAATCAAAAGTAAAATAATGCATAAAATTTAAAGGTGACAATGGAAAAATACTAACTTCACTAAATAAAACTAACACTTTGAAAATTTTCAGAAAGTAAAAAGTACTATATGAAAGTTATATCGAAAGGAACCAAAACAAGCCAACAAGAAGCCCGATCGGAATGTATTCCGATCGGATGGTCGGAATATGGGACAACGCTGTCAATCGGAATATTCAGAAAGTACTTCAATCGGAATGCAGCGAGATTAAACCAATCGGAATATAGCAAGTAAGCTACAATCGGAATGTGTAAACTCACACGAATCGGAATAATGCTTGAGTCTCAATCGGAATAGGGAAATGCAACCAATCGGAAAGCACAACAAAGCTTTGATCGGAATCGGCTCAAAGATGAAACCAATCGGAATGGGGCTTTAAGGTAACAATCGGAATATGGGAGAAGCCCTACCGGAATATGCACCAATCGGAAAGGATAAAATGGGCACCAATCGGAAAGGCAAAGCCCTAATCCGATTGGGTTGATCGGAATATGAGGGGCAATACCGTCGGAATAAGGGGCCGATCAGAATAAGGAAGTAACTACCTTTCCTAAAATCAAGGAAATTGGTTAGATGGTACACTGATCGGAATATAGGGCACCAATCGGAAAGGGGATATAAATCCCTTCCGAAAATAATGGTATTCGAGCTAAAAGCTAGGAAATAAGCTATTAGATCAAGCTTATTCCCAAAACTAAATCGAATCAACTACACCGAATCAAATAAGCACTATGATCAACTTATTCAACTCGAAATTAACCAACTTTTTAGATCAAACTATAAAAACATAAACTTTTTAATGAAACTTTTTAATAAGAAAAATAAGATAATCATAAAACTAAGCCAATAAGCACAAAAATCTTAAAGCTTAATCAAATGAAAACTTATAAAATGATCAAAAGATTAACTTTTTAGCATGAAATCAATTAGAACAACACGGATCACATGATAATCACACCAAAATCAATCTTAAATCAAAGAAAAGTAGAATGAGATTAAAAAATAAAAGCTTAAAATAGAACTTTGATTAATGAAATAAGCAATACAAAAGTGTTTAAACTTAAAAGATTAAAAGAAAAAGATGAACTAGTGAGAGAAAGTTTAAGACTTTCTCTCTCTAAAAACTAAAAAGTGAAAATTAACTAAAAAATCTAACCACCCTCCTAATGACTATTAGGAGGGTATTTATAGGGAAGGAGTGCATGTGTTGCATCTTCTCTCTTGCTTTCTTCACGTTTTCTCGATTCGACTTTAATTCTTCGTCTTTGTCGTCTCGGGATTTGAACTTGTCTTTTTAATTTTCTTCTTCTACTAGACTTAAGTTCTTCGACTTCGTTAAACTTCCGTCTCTTGACTTTTTCTTCGATAAATCTTCAGAATAGGCCTTGGACTTCCGTTCTTTTTGCACTCTTGATCTTTTGACTTTGTCTTTTTCCCGTTTTCTTCAGTAAAAGCCCGTGAAAGCCCGTGTTTTCTTCCTTTTTCACATTTAGGTCCTAAAACACAATAAAAACACAAACCACGCATAATTCCGACTTTTACGACATAAATCACACGTTTTGGTCTTGTAATTATTGGAAATAAGTGGTAAAATGATAAGTGTTTTCACACTTATTAAAGTCACTTATCAAGGGAACTTTAAAACGCATTCTCTAAACTTGAAAAAGTCCAAGAAAGTGCAAGATCCTATAGGTGGCTTGAAAACCCAAAACTTTGATTTGATATAGTCTTAATGAAAGCTAATCTAAATTTGGCTTAATTTTGACTTGCACGGCTAAGTATTCACGAGTCTCTTTAATTAGAGGTCTTTAAATAGTGAAGAACGAGAAATGATAGAGTTAGACAAGTGATCATGCTAAACGTAGAACATGAAAGTGTTCTTTCAAAAACTCATATGTTTTTAATTGTGGCTTTTTCTTCCCATAAGATCAATGCATTAGGAATAAATCATAATTGCAATAAGTAAGGTCGTACGATTTGAAAGGTTACTTAGCCTCTAGCGCAAGATCATTTAAAAGTTGCTCGGGGTTGAATAGAGTTCATAGCCAAGGCATAACTTATTGAAGCGGGACGCGAAGATTGGCGATTATCCAAAAAGGCCCTAACAAGGCATGAGGAGCTCTATTTTTGCTAAAGATCCAAAGATGATGTGAAGTATCATTATTCCAAAATCAATATGAAGGATCGAGACACACGACGAGAAGCTATTACTCCCCTAAAGAATGGAGAAAGTCTATCCAAAAAGACCCTAACAAGGTATGAGGATAAATATATCCAAGTCCGAAAAGGAGGCGGATCGTTGTATATCAAAATCCAAAGTAAAGATTGAAGAAAAATGATGAAGTCGTGGTCCTATATGAAGAATCTCTCAAAAACGTCAAGTGAAGAAATTCCAATTATATGAAGAGAAGACCATAATTTCAAGAACGTCTTCCCAAGATTTGAAGTATGAAGTACATGCCAAATATCGGTCCGAGAAAGGTCTCAAATCGTGAAACGAGTTATGCCAAGATATGAACTTAAGGAGATACACGAGAAGCCGTTTTAAAAGATTTTGTCCTTCGGCTAACTATTGATCAAATCGTGCTACTTTACTTTCGGACTAATAACTACTCAAATAAGTCAATATGAATCACTTGTGATCCATGACAAATAGATAAAAAATGCTAGTAACCCATTTCCTTTTATAATAACTAGGATTGCGGGGAGAAAAAGTATTACACAATTTGAACGTATGAGTAGTGTTAGCATTGTGACTTGTACCAACAATGATCTTGTTTTTGCACTTAGCATGGAATGTATGACAATCAAGGATGACGAAGTTTACTCTAAGGGACATTAACTTGTTTCTATTCTTTGACCCTAAAAGTCACATTTTGGTGATGAAAATCATACATTATGTCTTTACACATCATCGTAGTATGTTGCAAGTCTTTTACTCTTCAATAAAGGTTAATAAAATTGAACTTTGGTGATGCTTAGATACTTTATTCTAGCATTGCGTGAGGGCACGGCAATGGCTTAGTATGGGGGAGTGATGAGATGGCATTTATACATGATCTCATCGTTCTTTTCGGGCTTTAAATGCATAAAAATGTCATAAAATACCATATATATGCTTGTGTTTGTTTACTTGTGTATTTTAGGTATGGATATCGTGAAAAAGACAAAAGATCACAAGATACAAGGAAAAACGAACACGAGAAACGAAGCCGTACAAAGAACCGGGCCCTAATCATGGAATTTTCATCAAATACCCTTGAAGACTTGAAGACATACAAGATTGATCATCCAAGAATGAAGAAATGACAACTTAAAACCCTTGTATAGTAATAATTACAAGTATGGTCCCTTAAGTTTATCAAAATTGCAAAAAGATCCTTCAACTTTGAAGAAATGGCAAGAATAGTCCCTCAACAATTTCAAAATGTCAACTATGGTCCCTCATGAAGTTGAAGATACAAAGAAGACCTTGGAAGATCAACAATGTTCAAAAACAGCCCTTGAAATATTCAAAGATGCCAAAAATTACCCTTGATAACCTTTTTATTAAGTTTGTGCCAAAAATGACAAAACTTGGAAGTTGATACAAGCTTAATCAGGCGCTGACAGGTTTTTAAAGTAAAAAGACAAAAGAAAGGAAAAGAAAGGACCAAAAGTGTACACCTGAAACATTTAAACACAAAAAGTGCGCCTAACATGTTTTTTCCCCCAATTTCGGATCAAATGGAGTACTGTACATCTTTTTTACAGCCCAGAACTTACCCTCACTTAACTTGGGTTAAAAACCAATTAACCTTGCACACAAGTAATTCACACACTCACAAACCTTTCCCACTCCTAAAAACCTGCATCCCACTCATGTGCACCAAACCCCCAATTCCCCAATCCACCAATCACATCATTCCTTAGCCCCCAAGCATCATGACGTGTCCCAAATCAATGGCCAAGATTATTTGCTTCCTCCCAAAGCAAAATAAACGTTCAAGATCAAATGGACAGCTCAAATGCACCAAAAACGTTCAAGGGCACATTTGGAATTTTCTATGTATTAGGGTTTATGTTTTTATGCTTCTAGGATGTTCTATAGGCTCTATAAAAGGAGACCCAAGCTGTGGTGATCCCTTTGTTCCAGTTTCTAGTCTCTCACATGTAATTCCTTTTTAAAGAAATAAAAAGTTTGGTTTTTGAAATATTCAAGTGTAATTCCTTTTTTATTGTTTTTAAAAGATTGTGTGTTGTGAGGAGATTGATTCTGAGTTCCACTTTGTTTTATGGTTAAGTAACTTTGATTTTCAAAGTTGTTTAAGGTTTCTAAAACTTGGAAGGTTTTTGGTAAGAAATCTGTCCAAGGTATTTGGTGTTTATGGTTCATGATTATTGGTAATATTAGGTTTTAGAAAACGTGTTTAGAAGGTTGGAAAAGTTTTGGAAAAGGTTTTACCAAAGTTAAGTAAAATCAGTAATATATCATATTGTTGGTTTTTGGTTTAGTTCTTGTTTGATTTGTGTTAGACAGGTGGAATATTGTGTTGATCAAGGATCAGCACCAGCCCGGGCTGGTTTGGAAGTGGATTTTACATCCACCAAGGTTTTGGATGTAAAACCTTGAGGTAATACCTTTTTCCTTGTTTAAATTTCAGAAAAATAAGAGTTCATTTGATTTTTGTTTGATTCTGAGTTTAAGGTGTTTTAGCTTATTGGATTTGTGTGCTAATGTGTTATTATGCATGATTTGAGATCTTAGAACAAGTTTGATCAAGTTTAGTAGTGTTTTAGCTTGTTAAAACGTTTTGGAAATATTTAAACTGGTGTTTGGCAATACGTTTTAGCAGGGCTTAGATCTTAGATATTGGATTAAAAACGTGTTAATCTGTTTAAAAATAGGTTGAGTTAGGTGTTAGATAATTAGTAATTGGTTTGGGAAGGGTTGCAAGCAACTTGGAGTGATTTAAAAAGAAAAGAGTAAGCAAAATCTGTGTATGCCATATCTGCCAGTTTTGATGAAATTTTGGTGCATGATTTCTTGAAACCTGTTGAGGATTAGGTTGTTTTAAGTTGTGTTTAGGTTTGTATGTTAGTTTGAGGTTTTGTGTGCTCAATTGGTGCATTTGAAATTGGTTAGGTTGCATTTGATAGCTCATAACAGTCCACAAGTCTATCAATTTCACATCAGCAACTTGATTAGGGTGTTGTGTGCCTTATTTTTGATCTTGTGGTGTGCTAAGTGCTTACATTTGCTTGTGCTTGACTCCTTGAGCTTCAATAAGCTCAAGGGTGCCCCTATTGTTCCATAATATCCCATCAAATAAGCTCACAAGCCAATCCTTTGGCCTCTGAAATCTGTGAAGAAAAGCAAAACAAAGTTCAAACCTGCTTGTGTATTATTGAAAGAATTGGCCACGTTTTTGCATAGTATTGCGCCGCAAAGACTACCTGTTGCGGCGCAACTGAAGGAGCTGCTGATCAAGGTGTTCTCGTTTCACTAGTTGCGGCGCAAGACACAAGCGTTGCGGCGCAACTAAGTGACAAAAAGGGGGGGGTTTCAGGACTCGAACCCGTGACCAACCGTTCAACAACCCAATGTGTTAACCAAACGCGCCCTGGGGACTTTGACTGATACTTTTGGTTTTGAATTCTAGTTAACACGTTTTTCATTGCTTTGCTTATTAATAAGCCGTAGCTTTTTCTCTTAATTCCTGCTTATTTAATAAGCTTATTTCAAGTGGCTTATTTTTCCTGAGTGAGTAATAGTATTTTTGATTTTTAAAAAGTGGTTTCACATTTTTCCCTTTATTAGTTTATTCATTAGAATTTATTTATTAGACGAATTTTAATAAATCATTAAAAAATACCAAAAATAGTTTTTATTTTTAGGAAAAATTATTTTAAGTTTTTAAAATATATTTTTGAGGTTTACATCTAATTTTGGTTTCAAAAACATTTATTTTTAATTTTATAATATTTTAAGGTTTTTTATAAACTTTAAAGATTTTTATAAAATTATTAAAAAAGGTTTAGAAGCCTAGATTTGTGTTTTTCTCTTAATTATATTATTTAGGATTTTTAGAAAATTTTTAGAATTTATTTTATAAACTTTTTATTTTTAGTAATATTTTAATATTATTTTATTATTTAATTTTTAAAATTTTCTTTTTCCTTCTTTTTCATTTTTCCTAGGATCTTTGTCATTAATTAGGACCATTTCCATTTTTAGAATTATTTTTAAGTTTTTAGATTTATTTTTATAATTATTTTAAGTTTAATTAGGTTTTAATCATTTTTAATCATTTTTAGAGTTTTAAAAATAGTTTTAATAGGCTTTAATTTTTAGAAAAATACTTTTTAGTCTTCTAATAATATAAGTTAAGTAATTGTTCAATAAAATCATATTTTTGACATTTGAATTAGTTAAATTTAATTTTAGGGCTTTAATTAGCATTTAAAATTAATTATTTAATTAATAAAAAGTTTTAAAATATCTTTGTTGGGTTTTTATCTTTGTTTATATTATTTTAGACTTGTTTTTAGCCTTTTTGATATCTTGTTTTTGGTTTTAATAATTTTTAATTTTTGTGTTTTTCTACGGCTTTACGTTTACGTTTTTACGTCATAGTGTAATTTTCACGAAACCGTCATTCCATCTCATCAATATTAATCTCAAATACATACAAGTTAATTCACAACACCATACCTCCTCGAGAACGAACTCACTTTTAGGGTCATTCACACACGGTTTTCCTAAATCGTCGTGCACGCTTACCCTATTTACGTTCTTTTTCCTAAAAGACGTATTATTTCTACAACCAAGTAGCATGGTAGAATATTTGTAAAGGTAAGGAAAAAGGTGGTGTGAGATTTAAAGACCTTTTTGTTTGGACTAGAGCCATGAATGTGAAGCACCTATGGCAAATTTTAACTGAGAAAGAACCTCTTTCGGTCAAGTTGGTAAATACTGAAAAACTAAAAGGTAGAAGTACATGAGAGGTTTTTTGGGTAAAAAGGATAAATATTCCCTGGTAAAATATATTAATTACCCAAAACATTAAGTACACTAGAACACGGCTGAACTACCGTGTTAACATCAAGAAAACCTTGAACTACTAGATTACATGACATGCCATATAATCAACTAATACAAATTATATAACACATATATGAAAGAACCACCTAAAATTACATAGACAAAAAACTCGCTCCTTTAAAATCTAGTTAAGCAAAGTCGTTGAAAGCCTCTATTGTTGCACCAACGATGCAACGTTACTAGTCAATTTCCAACGGTAAGACAGGAGCTTTAGACGAACCGCATTCTTGATATCCGCAACCACCTGAATAACTGATCTCTTAACTTCCTTAAAAGTTCGATTATTCCTTTCCCGCCAAATAATGTAAGTAGTAGCTTCCACAACCAGCTTGGCAACAACACATTTTATCGACTTCTAATAAGTAAATGGAAGAATATAAGTATATAGGAGGTTGAAGAGGATTACAATGATAGTTGTGGATGGAATACTATTCTCAATCTCATAAAGGATGTTATTAATATTTCCGAATTTATTGTGACTAAATTGGTAAATATTAATAACACATCTCAATGGTATGATAACTAGAGAAGTATTGGTACTTTGGACCAATTTATAAACCACAAATATTTGTATGATGCAAGATTAAGCTCAATAATGATTGTAATGACTTGATGAGAAAAAATGGATGGAGTTGGCCTAATTGGTGGTGTAACACCCAAGAAGAGACAAAGTGCTTCTACTATGGTATCACATCAAAAACGTCATATTATAAAACGGCTAAATTGAAACTTTTTTTTTAAATCATCATAATATTCAAAGTAATACTTTAATAATAGAAATCCCTAAAACAACGTGGTTCAAAATGTAAATGCAGTAAATCATAAAAATGTCATAATGGGTTATATTAAACTCTTGGATAATTCTAGGTAAGCACACACTCTCATAGCCCAACCACTCGCTTAAAACCTGCTGCATGGAAAATGAACACGACTGAGCAAAACACCTAGTGAACGAATATAACAAATAAAGCTGAAAAGTAAAAGGTGATAACAGAAGCTTCGCATATCAACAATATATGAACAAAGGAATGAATATACGAAATCATAAATATTATATGAAGGAAAGGTAACGGAATGCCCACGAGCTCATATAACAAATCACATATCATATTAGTCAAACAGTTAGATAGGTGTACATAGGGCGCGACTACCATTTACCAGAAGCTATATGGGGTGTATAGCAAACACAACCCATTCACTACAGATCATATTATAATTACCAAAAGCCTAGGATGCATCCATACGCCCTCTATAAATCCAAAATAGCACGTACACTAGCTTATGACTAGCATACGCACTTACAAAATGTATAACATAAATGGCCATCTAAAAGGGAACGCCGGGGTATAATCACACCACCTCAAATGATGTCATGTCATTGGTGCATCAAACGACATGGTCATGGTATGACTCAGGCATAAGGGTTCATAACAAAGGTCATATCGAAGCATATATCACAAATGGTCAAAATGGAGCATATGAAGGTATCACAAACAAAGGAATCATAACGAAACCAAAGGATTAGTGAATCATAATAAAGCATCAAGTAAAACATATGGGGAACATAGCAAAGGCTTAGGGAATGCTTAAAAATAAGGAGTACAAAAGGGTATAAGAATGGCTCTTACTAAAAGAATCGAATATTCGTACCTTAATGCACAACAAATCAAAGATCTGCACATAAAGTAACAAGCCCTTATCCCGCGTTACCAAGGCTAAAAGATACATATAATAACATCACATATACTAATAAAAAAAAGATTAGAAGTTTCTATGAATTGGTGATTTAAAACCCTAGCTTTCCACTTTCCCAAAATCCGTTAATTGTGGACTCTTTTTAAAGATCTGAACAGTAACCCTATTCCCCAAACCCTAACAAATGATTTAAGACCATATTTGAAAAGTATATTCAAAGAGAATAATAATAGGATCTGGAATCACTATAAAATATATCATATAACTCATTTTATAGCTTTTACAAGTGGACCCATTTTCTTAAACTTGATTTTTGTAGACTATTTTAAAAAACCAGATTATTAGACCTAGTTCATGACCCTTACAAATTGAATAAAGATCGGGGTTGAAAACTAGATTCAAGGGAAATAATCATAGGGTTTTGAAACACCTAAAAAAGGTATTATGAAACTCATTTTATAGCCCTTACAAGATGATCCAAAAACCGGGCAGCTTTGGATCCTTATTGTGTTTTAAAGTTTTTAGATGTCTTGATCATGATAGGATGTTTACATAACTCATGTAATAACTTATAAAAAAACATTTTGGGACTGATCTAATATGATTTAACTCATTGAAAGGTTTTTAATACATTAAATCACCAAAAACACATTTTTATCGTTTATAAAACCCTAATCAACACAATACATAAAAATATAACAGAAACACCATGGTGACACATGGTTTAGGGTTTGAATACTTACCTACAAGATGAATATGATGATCAAGATACAACCACAACACTAAAACACCAAGGAAGGAGGAAAAATGAAGGAAAAACAACTAGAAAAGGCATAAAACCTCAAGGTTTCTTCAATGGAGATTTAGAGAAAACCTTAGCCAAATCAACAATGGAGTTTTTTGAGTGTGAGAACCATATGAGACGAAATATATGTGTAGTAGAGAATGATTTGTGATTTTTTAGCAATTATCAAAGTTAGAGGAGATCTAACCAAAACTTCAAAAATAGAAGATTTTGATGCATATTCTAAATAAATTACCAAAAAATATATTATATTAAATATATATAAAGGAAAAACGAATTTTGTATTAAAAAATAAATTATACAATAAATACTTAGGTTATTTCCTTATAACTTTCTAAAAATCATAACCTATGGTTTAATTATTCAAATTTCATAATTAAATTCAAATTTATTAATTAAATTCAAATTCACAATTATATGAAATTAAATTAAATTAAATTTTATGAATGAAATGAACTCCATATTTTTAAAATAAAATGATATGTCAAATTTAATATTTTCAAAATCTGAGTTTGATAGATGGACTAATGAATTCTAAATATTATTGGATATACAAAATATTAATTTAGACCATAAAGCTAATGAAGCGAGAAAATAGAAAAGTAGAGAAGGAAGTTTATGAGAATTTTCATGTCAGCGCAACCTATAATGATATGCTTAGTGATACTACTTGTGTCCAATGGTGGAAGCTGATATGGTTATCACAAAATATCCTAAGACATGCTTTTATACTTTGGTTGGTAGTGCTAAACAAACTAAAACATATGAAAATATTAGGATGAGAGGTTCTTATGATGTTATGAGATGTGCATTATGTAACAGTGATTTGGACTCACGCATAGAGTGATTCTTTAAGTGTGAGTTCTCAAGATCATTATGGGCAAAAGATCCAGTCAAAGTTGATGAAGCATGGATTATTAAGGACTATAATATTGTTATTTATGTTTTGCCAGGAAGACTAATGGTAACTCCATTGGAAGCATTATCAGAAGGTTATGCTTCACTACTAGCGTATGTTTGATATGGGAAAAAGATGGAGAAATTGAATCATCTTCAATTATTTTGTTTGGTATGATAAGGAAAAAAGCTGAGATTAAGATGTCATTCCTAATTCTCCATACTGTAATTTTTGGCATTGTTACTTCCATCTTGTTTTGAATGAAAATTTTTTCTCCCTGTTATATTTAGAAAGTGACACAAAAGTTGATAAGAATAATTAATATGGCTTAAAAAATATTCATGAATGATTTTTTATAACAAACTAACGATGCAACTATTGTTATAAATCCCTTTTATTTCTCCTTAATAATTTTATATTGTTTCATATATTTTTATTCAATGAGAAATTAATATGACACTTTATTAACATGTGTTAGTTTTTATCTATTACTTCGTTTGTTTGTAAAAAATACGATAAGTGATAAAAAAAGAAAATCAAACTAAAATTCTATAGGTTAATTCTCTGTCGTCAGCAAACAATAGAATTTAAGAAATTTCTCAACAAATTCATTTCTCTGAAGTTCTAATCTTTCTTTCATTTTATTCATCTAGAACTATCTATACCAAACATACCCATATTGTGTACTTAATATGGTATAAAAGGACCTACATAATTTTTATAAATGAAAAGAAGAGCGTGGAAGAAATATTCAAGATTTCATATGAAACTATGTGACCAATGCTGTTGGGTTTACATGTTAAAGATAATGTGGCTGTCAAGTTAGCACAAGTTTATTGGCAAGTAAAATTTTGTGTTGTGAATAACACAAGCAACATTAATATAAAGGAAATGTGTTGGTTTTATCCTAATGCACTCTGTTAAAAGGGTTGTATGGGATGAAACTATTGTGATGAATCAAATGCAGTTTTCAAGACATGCTTTGTTGGGGATTTATCTTCAAGTCTACAATGTGAGATGTTATATAAACTGTGGATGAAATACTGGTTATTGTATGGATAACATCATATTGCAGTTCTAAGTGTGTATGTATAGGGCCTAATATCTAAACTATGGGAACCTTTCTACATGTGTTAGGACCTATGTAATAGGTGTTTTGCAATAGGTTGACTAGAAGGTATGTAGTTCCTCCTGGTGATAGTAGTAGTAGGAGCAATACGTGCTCCTGGTATTTAGAAAGTCAAACAGTATTATTAGTAGTAGTTTGTTAGGATATGCATGAGATATCTTAGGAAATGATGTGCATATCATCGGTTACACATTTTGAGTAAATGTAGTTTAGGGTTTCCTTGTAGTATAAAAGGAACCCATTGGCATAAGGGTTAGACACACCTTTCACCATTTTCATTTCATATTAGTATATTAGAAATCCTTAGAAAGGATCAAGTTATTCATTTAATCAAAAAAATTCTTCTTGTTCTTAGTGTTTGTATTCCTCACAAATACTTTGTTTTCATTTGAGTCTCTCTATGAATAAACTTGTGATTATAGAAGTTGTTCACCAAACTTAAGATGCTGAAAGACCTATATCTGAAGGACCCAATGTAAAACCCACAAAATAAGGTCATTACTTAATCTTACTTTTCAAATATTTTTGAAGTATTTTATTTTAATATTTTGACGAGCAACGAGGACTACTAGTGATCGCGATACCGACTGATGCCAAAAATTTTATATTGTATAATATTTTGAAACTTATTTTTGTGTGGGTTGATGAACTCACAATTTACGGATTTAAATTTGGGCTTACGTGCATAATTTAGTGTCTTTTACGACTAAACCGGAAACCTTAGGATTACGTATTTACGTTTTTGGACTCCGTTTTTGATGAGACAATTTTTATTGGATTCGTTTTGTGACGTTGATTCATAATTTATAAAAACGTTTTTCGCGAAACGACCCGAGGGCACGCAAATCAAGAAAACTAGACTCGAGGAATACCCGTAAACTAGTGAGATGGGACAAAATACATTGTCCCACCCCACTAGCTAGTTTGGATGGCACCAACATGATACCACCACCTTATGTGGCATCATGTTAGCTAGTTTATTACAAGTGTACTACAAAGCTTACTCTTTAAGCTTTGTCTAGTCAAAACCATCACCTAACTTCACACCACCATTTCCATACATGCAAAACTCTCACAAATCCTCTCAAAACCTTCCACCATTGCCATCCATATTCAAGCTACAAACACCCCTTTTGATCTTTTCTAGCCATGAAATACATGTTTACTAGCTCTATCATGGAGTTATCTTGAAGCCTTGATCATTTGGTGGCCATATTAACAACATTGGAGGTGATTTGCGTGTGTCCTAGGGCTGATTTCTCAACTTATATTATTGGTGTTTGATGATCTTGGAGTTACTTGTGGTGTTCATCAAGTTCTTGTCTTCCAAAAACAAGAAATACACTTGGTTGGTAAAGAAGATCATCCTCTCCATTTTCTCTTGTTATTTTTGTAAAGAACAAATGTATTTTCTTTCATTTTTTATATGTATATGATGTATATATGATGATAAAAATGTTGTGTGGGGATCAAGTGTTGATAGATATGCTTAAAAAGGTTAATAACTATAAGAAATGAGGCTAAAATCTTGATTATTTAGTTGGCTGTATAAAAACAGTATGTAACTAAAACTTGAACTGATAAAATTGCATGGTATGATCCATTTACAGTAAGTACAAGATGTTATACACATGTGAGAGTTGGCCATGCAATGGAATCAATATAATGAGTGAGATATGATCAAAACAAGTTGGGTGTTCTAATCTGAATAAGCAGTTTTGTAGGGACTGTAAAGGCAAGATAAACTTAAAATGAGCAGTAGCTATAACTAAGTTAAATGTAGCACATAATATGAAGATCATGCCACCCAAAAATGAGCTTCTAATTCATTATAGAACTCTAGATATGATAAAAATAGTGAACATGAAGATAAAAATCAGATTTTGAGAATTAATGTTTATTATTATTATATAAGCACTCAAAATTTATTGTATAAAATGTAAAATAAAAACCCACTAACTTATGAAACTTATTTATATAAATATGTAAAAGGTTAATTAAATGGATAAATTATATAAATGGTAGTGGAATAATACTTATAAGTAATAAAAACTATAAACTTGATTTTTACGACTTTTTCGGCTATTACCGTAAAATTAACGTTTTTCGCCAAATAAAACTTAGACGATCAAACCTGTCTAATGTAAAGTTTTTAAAAGTCATATACTGATATATAAGTAACTAATACAAGTAAAAACCGATAAAACCCGAACAATAGGACATACGGACATTAACGAGCTAACTAAGCATACTGGACTAATAATTGGACTAAATAAGTTAAACACTTATAAAAAAGAACTTATTGGGCTTAACCCATTTGGGCCCAACATGGAAAGTATAGATACTGATAATATAGGTATAAAATGGATTAAAACAAGTTAAAGAACTTATACTAAGCTTATTGGACTCAAAATAGGTAAATAGGTAAAACTAGTAAACTAGTAAAAAGTTACCAATACGTAAACACTAAAATGAGTAAACAAAGATATATAAACCCACTTGATCATCATCATATGTACAAAATCATCATATGTATATTGTTATTTTGATAAAAGTCATTAGACAAGAGTCTAAGACCGATTATTATTTATATAGGTTTCCGTGACCGAAGCACGCCCGTAGCCGATAATCCGCCTTTCATTATCAACGTGAGTCTATAGCCTCGTTTGAGCTCATTCAAATATTTTTAAAACCCGCGAGGGGGAATACATGTTTTTTTTTAAACTTAGAACACAAGATTTTTATGGTATGCTTGTCCCTCTATGAATGGACCCGTGGTTGCCTTTAAATTGCATTAAGTGATTGCCTTAGTTAAAGCCTCAATTATGGACCGTTAATTAACCTATGATGGGTTAACCGCTAGTACAGTTAATAGATCTATGGGGGAAGCCGCCCCGGTTCAGTTTTTGTGGACTTGTCATAGAAGCTTAGGCCCGACCTCCACACTGTTTGAACATATTGTATTGAGAAGTCAGGTATACGGCAATGTACCAATAATCTGGAGGTAACCGACAATTAATAAATCTCTCGTCTTATTAGACTGATATGGGAGTGTCTAAGGGCTCGGTTCCATGAGCTTATTGCAATTTATGCTAAATACAATTATTATTGTTGATGCAAATTATTAGATGCTTGTTGCCTTTAAGCATGCCACAAACTTATAATCTTTGCTTGTGTTCAAAATGATTATATAAACCTATAGATTCACTCGGCATTTTTGCTGATGATTTTCTCACATGTATTTCAGGTAATCAAGAAGGCTGAAGCTTGGAAGCCACGGGAATGAATGTTGTGCACTACTTTGCAATATAAACTCTTTGAATATTTGTCGTTCCTTTTGTTCAAAACAATTTAAATCTTTTCTTTTGGTTGTACTTTGGTTACGATGTCTTGGGACTACGCTACTCTGATAAATGTTTTGGAACGATAAATTTAAAACGTCTCTTTTCGAGTCGTTCTTTATAAATTATGTGTTGTTGTATCATTGTTTAGCACCCAAAGATGTATTCCGCTGCGTGTAAATTTGGGGGTGTTAAACCCAACAAGTGGTATCAGAGCCTCGGAGAGTTTTTGTACAAGAAAAATCATTTTCTTTCTAAAATTTTTTTTTGCAATCCCTGAAACATGTCTGCTTCATGTTCTAATGAAACCGGACAACCAACCACCACTACACAGGAAACACAACAAATCAGTGCTACTATCTCCAACACAAATGGAAAATTCCCACAACTGAAGAAAGAAGAGTATGAAAGCTGGGCCATGAAGATGGAGTGCTGGATCACCAACACTGATCTAGCATTATGGAAGATTCTTCAGAATGGTAACAGCAGGAAGAGTACTGTCAGAGATAAGAATGGTAATATTACAAGTCTAGCTCCTAAAACACATGAAGAAATCACAGCTGTTCAAAAGGAAATCAAAGCAAAAACCATTTTGCTTTAGTCTCTTCCTGATGATCATATGGGTGATTTCTATCACTTGGATGATGCAAGGGAGTTATGGAATGCTATCAAAGAAAGGTTTAGAGGGAATGAAGAATCCAAGAAGATGAGAAGATCAATGATGTGAGATGAATTTTCAGAATTCAATATCTCTGAATAAGAAGGTCTTCATCAAGGCTATGACAGGTTTCAAAAGATTCTTAGCCAATTGAATCAACTCAAGTCTAAACCAGACAATGAAGACATCAATTCTAGGTTTCTTATAGCTCTTCCTCATTCATGGAACCAGGTTGTTATCTCTCTCAAAGCAAAAGGAGGACTTGAGTACCTCTCTTTTGATGATCTTTTCTACAAACTTAAAACTTTTGAGTCTGATGTAAGAGGGTACCCAAGTGGATCTTACTCCACTCCTACTAAGTCTGCTTTTGTGAGTTCCATGGGATCCATTCCAATATCTTATACCAGTATCCTAAGCTATGCTTTGTCCTCACAACATACTCCTACTCCTGAACCAAAGGCCAAGACCAGTAGCATGCTTGAAACTGTTCTTCATTCCTTTGTTGCTAATGTTGAACCACAACAGTAGCTAGCATTTGATGGTTTCAAACAAGTGGACAAGCTTGATGTGGATGAGATGGATCTAAAGTGGCAGATGGCTATACTCACTCTCCGAGTTCACAAGTTTGAAAAGAAGGCTGGTAGAAAATTCAGCTACAACCCAAAGGAGCCACCCAGGTTTGATAGGAGCAAAGTCAAATGCTACAACTATCATCAGCAAGGACATTTTTCTAGAGAATTCTCTATTAGAAATGACCATGAGAAAAATAGGTTCTCTGCCTTCAAGGTTCAAGAGATTTAGGAAGAGAAGAAAGCTTTCATATCCTGTGATACCATGATAAATTGGAATGATCATGAGGCTCCAACTTTGGAAACAGTTGAACCTGGTACTGATGTGTTTACTATGATGCTGGTCACATATTCGAGGCAGAGGAAGCGTAGGAATTTGCATTGATGGAAATCTCTCCTCATGTACAAATTTGTCCTCTTGGTTATGATAATTAATATTCTGACCTTGTGAAACAATGTGATGAACTAAATACTCAAAATGAAAAATATTTTTTATAAGTTCAATCTTATGAGAGTTCACTCAAAACTTTAGAACAACAAAAGAAGTGGTTGCAAAATGCTCAACTAGAGTATGAGGATAGAATTAGAGTGTTGAGTATTGACTTAGAAAATGCATCTAATTTGCTTAAATACACTGAAAAACTTAATGCTGAAAGCATTCAAATAAAACAAGACATGCAAGTTAAATTATATGCTACCTTATTAAAGTTTGATAAATGGCAAAAAGCACCCAAAAATATTTCTAAACTTATAGACAGTAGTATGTCTAGAAGAACAAAAAGGGGTTTAGGTTTTGACAACTACATTGGAGCAGATGATGTGTTTGATTTGTCCTTTTCTAGTGTCTTTGATCATGTCCAGGGGGAGTAGGTAAAACCTAGCTACAATAGGTTTAAACCAGCTGCAGCAATACATGTTGTTCCTCCACCTCTTACAAGAACATTTATGCGTTTACCAAGCCATAAAGACTTAGATGAATCACAGATGCATGAGACCCCTAAAAGTTCTACTAACACTAATGACTTTGTCTCTTGTACTTTCAGTGACAACGCTAGTGACTATGCATCGTGTGGTTCAAGTGAAAAGTCTAGTCCCTCAAGCCCTAAGCCAAATGACATTGCTGCTTCTAGTGCTAGGATGAGTGATGAGAGAATTTTTATTGCTTCTACTTCCATTGTTTTTTATTCTAGTACTATGTCTTCTAGGAATGTTGTTTCTACTTGACAATTTTGTAATAAGAATAGCAGCAATAAACAATGTAATTTGAATAAAAAGTCTCTTAAAACATGCTTTGTTTGTGGTAGTAAATTTCACTTGATTAAAGATTGTGATTTTTATGATCAAAGGCCTGCTGGCCATTATTCATATGGTACTCCTAGTCCACCAGTAGTTACTCCTACTGGTGTGGGTTTCACTTCTAGTAGGCTAAGCCCTTATGATCAACCTTTTCCTACTACTAGGAGGAATCCTCCTTCAGCTTCTGCTACATGGAGAAACAACCAAAGTACCACCAACAGACCAACCAGTGCTCATTTTAAAAATTTTCATAAATCTATTGCAAATTACAATACTTCTACTGACCACATGCAATTTAGATTAGGAAATTTAGGTTTTGCTGTTAAGCCCTCAATAGGTTGTTCTTGGACACAAAATAGAATCCCAATGATTCCAAGGAAACACAAGAACAATAGTAAATCTCATCAGTCTCCATGGCTATCTTACAATGATCCACAAGGTAGGCTCAAGCCAGGAATGGCTTGGGTCCCGCTAAGACACTAACTGTTACATATGTTTCTTGTTCTTGTAGATTAATCCATACCAAGATCCATCTCTTGGAATTGTAGATAGTGGTTGTTCTAGAAGCATGACAGGGAACAAAGGACTTTTGACTAACTTTGACCATTTCAAGGCGGAAAGGTGTACTTTGGTGGTGGTGAAGGGTGTATCATAAGCAAAGGAACTATTCAGACTCCTAACCTTAACTTTGAGCAGGTGTACTATGTATAGGCACTCCAACACTTCAACTTGATCTCTGTCTCTCATATTTGTGACAAGAAGCAGTTTGTCCTCTTTACGGATATTGATTGCCCGGTGTTTTCCAGAGACTTTCAACTTCCTGATGACTCCCACGTACTACTCAAAATTCAAAGAAGACATAATCTTTATAGTATCAAGTATAATGAAGTCAATCATACTGGCCATTTGGCTTGCTTGGTTGCAAATGCATCAGAAGATGAAGCCACTAAATGACATAGAATGATGGGACATGTTAATTTCAAGACAATTCATAAGCTGGCAAATATGAACCTGGTTTCTAGGTTACCTCCCAAAACCTTCAAGAATGACATAAATTCTCTTGCTTGCAGCAAAGGCAAACATCACAAAGCATCCTTCAAAGCCATTATTGCTCTCAGTCTTATAACTGAACCTTTGCAGCTCTATCACATGGATCTCTTTGTTCCAACCTCAATCAGAAGCATTGATCATCAACAATATTGTCTTGTGCTAACTAATGGCTATAGCAGATTCTCATGGGTCTTCTTTCTTGTTGCTAAAAATGAGACCTACCCCATTCTCAAAGACTTCATTTCCTTAATTAAAAATCAGCTCTCAAAGAAAGTAAATGGTATTTGATGTCACAATAGCATTGAGTTCAAGAATGATGAACTCATAACACTTTGCAATTACAAATGTATTAAAAGAGACGACAGTGCTGCACAAACTCCTCAACAAAATGGTGTTGTTGAAAGGGAGAACAGAACTCTTATAGAAGCAACAAGAACCATGCTTGCTGATTCAAAGCTTCCGACTATGTTTTGGACAAAAGCGGTCAACACTGCTTGTTATGTGTTGAATATGGTATCCATTACTAATCCTCATAAGAAGACACCCTATGAGCTACTCACAGCCAAAGTACCAGCATTACTCATTTCAAACCTTTTGGTTATCCTGTCACCATTCTGAACACTAGTGACTATTTGGGGAAATTTGATGGCAAGGCCTATGAAGGCTTCATTGTGGGATATTCAGCTCACTCTAGATCCTATATGGTATATAATCTTACTGAAAAGAATGTCATTGAAACTATCAACCTAAGGTATTTTGAAGAGAAGACAAACCTTCAAGGGAAAGGTCCTGATTAGTATTTTGATCTTGACTATCTCAATGACTATTTAGGATATTTTCGCTTCAAAACTAACCAACATGCAGGTCCACAAGAGTCTGTCTCTTCTAATGCAGGTGCTACTTTAAGCTTCTCAGAATCAGAAGAGGATGATGACATTTTTGTTATCCCATCTTATTCTACATCTATTACTCTATACACCTCTACTACTCCTGCTGGTGCTACTTCACCAGACATCACTGGCTCACAAGAAGATCTTGATACATTGCTCAGGCAACAACAAGATGCTACTACTGTAGCTAATAAGGGAGGTTTTGAGTTTCCCATGGATACTCCTGTTTTTCTAGCTAATCCTAGTGATGCCAATATTACTCCTGGTGCAAGTCCTTCTCCTGCTAGAAGTCCACTTAGTGATCCTACTTCCACAACTAGGTTTTTTGGTCCTTCTAACCTAGGAAACTACAATAAGAAGTCTAATACTAAGTTGGATGATATTCATAAGCAACCCATGATAGGCATTTTCAATTCTGCATCGTATGATGATGACTTTGTTGATGATATTAATAACACTCCACCAGAGGTGGAAGTAGCTCCTACTACTATTCAGCATATCCACCAAGTGCATCCTACATCTCAAATTATTGGGGATATTGGTTCTATTGTCAAGACTCGCAGCAAGCATAAGCAAGGTACTTCTTGTCATCATGCTCTTGTGAGCTATATTGAAGACCAAAAGGTAAATAATCACACAGATTTTCTTCACTGTTTGTTTGCTTGTTTTCTGTCTCAAGTTGAACCTAGGTCTGTCTCACATTCACTTGAGGGTCAAAGTTGGGTAGAAGCTATGTAGGAGGAAATGCAACCATTCTTGTTTCAGAATGTATGGATCTTGGTTGATTTATCGGATAGAAAGGCAGCCATAGGTACCAAATGGATTCTCAAAAACAAGAATGATGCTAGGGGTATTGTGGTAAGGAATAAAGCAAGACTAGTAGCACAGGGTCACACTCAGCTTGAAGGGATTGATTATGATAAAATGTTTGCTGCTGTTGCAAGAATTGAAGCAATACAACTGTTTCTGGCTTTTGCTTCTTTCATAGGCTTTATAGTGTTTCAAATGGATGTCAAGAGTGCATTTCAATATGGAAATATTGAAGAAGATGTATATGTCACTAAACCTAAGGGTTTTGTGGACCCTCTTCATCCTAAGAAGGTCTACAAGGTTGTTACGGCCCTTTATGGTCTTCATAAAGCTCCTAGAGCCTAATATGAGCGTCTATCTACTTTCTTGTTGAAGCATGGCTACACAAAGAGGCACCATTGACAAAACATTGTTTCTTCAGAAGAATGCCAAAGAAATCATCCTTGTCCAGGTGTATGTAGATGATATCATCTTCGGTTCTACCAAGAAGGAATGGTGTGATGAGTTTGAACAGTGGATGAAGGGTGAGTTTCAGATGAGTCCAATGGGAGAACTTACCTTTTTCCTTGGACTTCAAGTCAAGCAACAGTAGGATGGTATCTTCATTAGTCAAGATAAGTATATTCATGACATTATTCAAAAGTTTGATGTGGAACCTCTTAGACCAGCAACAAGATCTTATGAAAGATCAAACTCAAGAATGAGCCAGATCCTCCTGTTAATGTTCACTTATACAGGTCTATGATAGGTTCACTCATGTATTTGACTACATCTCGACCAGACATTATATTTGCTATCAGTGCTTGCTCTAGACATCAAGTAGCATCTACCACCTCAAATTTGAATGTTGTTAAGAAAATTTTTAAGTATCTTAAAGCTCAACCCATGCTAGGCTATAGTATCCAAGGGAATCCCCTTTTGTACTTGAAGCCTATAGTGATAGTGACTATGCAAGTGCTAATAATGATAGAAGGTCAACTACTGGTGGTTGTCAGTTTTTGGGCCGAAGGCTTATCTCATGGTAATGTAAGAAGTAGACAATAGTAGCTACTTCCTCCACAGAAGCTGAATATGTAACTGCTGCTAGTTGTTGTGGACAAGTCTTGTGGATACAAAACCAAATGTTAGACTATGGGTTCAACTTTATGAATACCAAAATCTTCATTGATAACCAAAGCACTATTTGCATTGTGAAGAATCCTGTTTTAAACAAAGAACCAAGCATATAGAGATTCATCATCATTTTGTAAGAGATGCCAATGAAAAGAAGTTGATACAGGTTCTCAAGGTACATACAAATGACAATATTGTTGATTTGTTAACTAAACCTTTTGATGGGCCTCTGATAGGTGTGAAAACACCCATCCTTTTACCACTTATTTCTGGCTAAAACAAGACCAAAACACGTATTTAATATCATTTGTTTGGAATTATGCGTGGTTTTTGTGTTTATTGTGTTTTCAGAGTCAACCGGATGAATATTGAAGAAAACATGGGATTGCACGGGTTTTATCGAAGAAAAAGACTCAAGACAAAGTCTATTGTCCAAGAGATGCAAAAGATTTGAAGTCATTGTGCCTATTTGAAGATTTATCGAAGAAAAGGGCCAAAGATGGAAGATTCATATATGTTGAAGAACTCGAGTCTATTAAACAAAAGATTATAAGATGAGTTGGAATTATTCACCGACACTTCTCAAAATCCAAAGTCGGAAACGTTTATTTAAAGAAATGTAAAGACTAAAGAAGAAAGAAGAAAAGAAGCCAAAAAACAAAGCCCATTCACAAGCCCACAAGCACACGCCTATAAATAGGACTTCACTTCACCATTTTAGGGAGTTAGTTTTTTACTTTTTCATTTTCTCTAGTTTTAGAGAGAGAAAGTTCTTAACTTTCTCTCACTAAGTTTTCATCTTTCTTTCTTTTAATCTTTCAAGATTAAACCTTTGTATTGTTTTCTTTCATTAATCAAGTTTAAATTCAAGCTTTTAATCTTTAATCTCTTTCTACCTTTCTTTGATTTTTAGATTTATTTTGGTACGAATTTCATTTGATCCGTGTTGTTCTTAATGATTTCGTGCTTAAAAAGTTAATCTTTTTATGCTTACTTAAGTTTTCTTACGAATAAGCTCTATGATCTTTGTGCTTATTGGCTTATTTCTAAATTTAGCTTATTTACTTTTTAAAAGTTTTCTTAAAAAGTTCATCTTTTTATCATTTGATTTATAAGTTTGCTTATTTAAAGTTAGTAAAAGTTGTTTTTAGTGCTTATTTAATCCGTGTCAGTTTAGATTCGTTCAAGTTTTGGGAATTAGCTTATTCCTATAGCTTATTGCCTTAGCTTTTATTTCGGATCAAAGGGGTAAATCGGAAAGGGTAAAACCCTTTTCCGATTGGTTTATTCCGACGAGCACACCCCCCTTATTCCGATCGTTAGATCGGAAAAGGGTTTACGATTATTCCGGTTAGGGTGTTTTGTAACATTCCGATTGGCATTGTTTAAGATTATTCCGATTGCTTCATTTATCTACATTCCGATTTGGCTTCAATTTGTGGATATTCCGATTGGGAATTATTCCGATTGAGTCTTGTTTATACATTCTGATCAGTATCCTTTTTATGATATTCCGACTAGTGCTTATTTCTCAATATTCCGATCAGTATCAATTTAATACATTCCGACGAGGGTGTTGTTGACATTCCGATTAGCCTGAGTTTATTACATTCTGATTGGTGCTTTTTCCCCATCATTCTGATCACTCATTTTTAGTATATTCCGACTGGATGAGTTCATGTTTTTACAAAGTCTTTAAGTGTTAGTTTTATTAAGTGTTCAAGTATTTTTCTAATTTTGCCTTTAAGTTTTCAAGCATTTAGTTTTAACTTGTCAATTTAGTTTAATCTTTTAAAGCTTTAATTTTACTCTTCGATACTTACTTATTTGTTATTAGTTTAAAATAGATAAACAAACCATCACCTTTTTATTAACCAAGAACAAATCATTCCACTTTGAGCTGTTATCAATTCGCGAAGATACCGAGACTTAATCTGAACCCAATGAAAACCATTGTATCAAATGGCGCCGCTGCCGGCTCTTCTCGTTAAGATCAACAGTTTTTTGTGAGAACTTGGATTTTGGGATCCGTTCACCGTGAACGTTACTTTTTCACAAAAAATTTCAAAAACCCAAAAAAATATAAAATTTTCAAAAACACAAAAAATATAAAATTTTCAAAAATCCTAAAAATTAAAAAACATAAAAACCAAAAATATTTCTGCTTTGTTTTTGCCTTGTTAGTTCTTTTGCAGGTGCATGCGTACACGATCAACGTCTTATCAAGAGCCCGAGCCTCTCGAAGACTTAGACATGGCCGGTGTACAAAACAACAACAATAACCCACCTCAAAACAATAACAACCCACCTCTCAACAACAATAATAACAACAACAATGAGCCTCTACCGGACAATCGCCCGATGATTGAACTTCTGCAAGCACACCTAGACGGCAACAATGATCCAATTGTCATACCCGCGATTGCAGCCAACAACTTTGAGCTCAAATCCGGTTTTATTCAGATGGTCTCTGCTCAACCATTCTTGGGGCGTACCATTGATGATCCACATGACCACATCAAGAGATTCCTGCAACTCACGAATACGGTCAAATTCAATGGTGTTCCACAAGAGGTAATCCGTTTGCAACTTTTTCCTTTCTCCCTAGAGGGCCAAGCCCGGCATTGGCTTTCAAAGGGACCGCCACAAAGTATTCTGACGTGGACGGATTTGGAGACCAGGTTTATAAACTACTTTTTCCCACCCTCTCGTACTACCGCTTTGCGGAATGAAATCATTAATTTTGAACAAAAGTACGATGAGTCTTTTAGTGAATCTTGAGATCGTTTCAAAGATCTTTTAAGAAAATGCCCACAACATGGTTTTACCAAAGTGCACTAAATTAATACTTTTTATAATGGTTTAAGCATGAATGACAAAGATTCACTAAACAGTGCCTCGGGGGTAATATTTTGGCTAAGACTTCTAATGCCGCTTGGGATATCATTGAGAATAAGTCTCGTGTGCAAAAAAAGAGTGTGCGGACCAATGCCGCTAGTGCTAGTACTAGTGACAACGATAAGCGACTTGACAAAATCACTGTGCTTCTTGAATCGCTTGCTACCCAAACCGCTAGCAACACCAACAGCATCAACGCTAAAACGCTCAAGTCAATGCTGTAAGCCAACCATGTGAAATATGCGGGGGTCCTCACTCTTACACCACTTGTACCGCCACCCAAGACTATCCATCTGAGAATGTTAATGCAGTATACGGTACCTATCCTCCGGCCGCTTATCAAGCTCGTCCTCAAGGTGACCGCAACTTGCTTAGCTACCACTCGAACAACTTTCTCTCACCACCCGGTTTTCCTCCTAACAACCCAAACCAACAACAAAACCTAAATCGCCCTCCTCAACAACAACAACAACCTCGTGCACCATACATACCACCTCACAAACAACCATATCCACCTCAAAGAAACAACCACGTTTACCAACAACCTGCTTATCAACCACCCGCCTACCATGCTCCTCCTCCCAACCAACCCACCGCATTACACCAAGATGTTGAAACCTACATGAGGACCAATGATGTGATCGTGGAAAATCTCCAGTGGGAAGTGCTCAACTTGAAAGCAGACATGGTGAAACAAGGAAACGATCTGAGAGCTGATATGAGAAACACTTTGGCAAGTCAAACGAATGACTTAAGGAACATGATGGCTGGTTTCTTCCAAGGTAATCAATCCTCTTCTTCAGGTACTCTTCCGAGTAACATCATTGCGAATCCAAGAGGGGAGATGAAAGCAATCACCACTCGCAGTGCCAAAGGTACCAAGGAACCCGAGCTTCCTATACCTCCACCGGTGATTATGACTAAGGAAAACGAGTCACCTGCTCCTATTCCTCATCCTTCTACTTCCCCAATTTCTCCACCTCTTACTTCTACCCCTCCTCCACCTAAGGATGTGAGTGATCCTTCGCTCCCAAAGCCTTCATCTTCTTCCGATATACATTATCCCTCAAGGTTGAGGAAAGAGAAGCTCAAAAGCAAGGATGATATTCAGGTTTCAAACTTTCTTAAAATGTTTAAACAATTGAATTTCAACATCTCCTTCGCTGAGGCACTCGCTCACATGCCTAAGTACGCAAAAATGTTCAAAGATCTTTTGAGTGACAAGGAAAAGCTTCTTGATATCGCTAACACCCAACTTAATGAGAATTGCTCTGCAGTGCTCTTAAGGAAATTGCCAACCAAGCTTGGTGATCCGGGTCGTTTCTTAATCCCTTGCAACTTCCCGGGAGTAGAGAATTGCATGGCCTTAGCCGATCTAGGTGCTAGTATTAACTTAATGCCTTTAAGTGTGTGGAAGCAATTATCTCTCCCTGAGCTAGTCCCCACCAAAATGACTTTGGAATTTGCTAACCGTACGGTTGCTTATCCAGTGGGGATAGCCGAAGACGTCTTTGTAGGAGTCGACAAATTCACTTTTCCTGTCGATTTCGTTGTTGTTGACTACGATATGGACCCTCGTGTGCCATTAATTGTTGGTCGTCCATTCTTGAGGACCGGTCGCACTCTTATCGATGTTGAAGCGGGTGAGCTTATCATGAGAGTGGGTGACGATAAAATTGTCTTCAACATGGGAAAGCTTTCTAAACAGCCTTATTCATACGAGAGTGTTAATTGTATTGACGTTCTTGATGAGGCTTGTGAAGAACACTTCAAAGATGCTTGTAAAAGTTTTCTACCTCTCTTCCCAATGTTGAGACCGTTTCCTCTATTGACTCATCACTATCTCTATTTGGAGAAAGTGATTTCCTTTGGAAAGATTTAGAAGCCACCATGGGAGATGTGAACTTAGAACATGACGATTCTCCCACCGCTTGGGATGAAGATCTTCGCCTCATTGAGAACCTTCTTAAAGAAGACAATATTTCTCCACCATCTCCCACGGTTATTGCTATCGATGCTCCGACTTTGAAAACGCCTCACATCAAAAATCCTCCGGATTTAGAACTTAAGGAATTGCCGCCCCATCTCGAGTACGTGTTCCTTGAAGATAAGAAGAAGTCGCCCGTCATCATTGCTAAGGACTTGAACGAAGAAGAGAAATCTCGCCTCATCGCCGTGCTTAAAGATCATAAGAAGGCATGTAACACTCTCATTTTTCGTATCAGTACAGCGGAAGGGTCTTTCAGAGTGTTACGGGATAGCACAATAACTCCAATCATAGACAACACATAAAAATGGTTGTACAAGGTTTAACAAACATTCATTCGATAAAAAGTTTCAAAAGAGTACAACAGGTCCCAAATTATACAGGTCATTAAGTTTACAAAACAAAGATCGAATGAACATTTTTAATATTAAGTGTGGGCCATCAGAGTCGATCTCCATCCGGATTACCTTCAAGCACCTGAGATAAAAACATGTAAAAATCATATCGGCGAATGCCGAGTGAATTCATAGAGTTTAATGAAAACCGTTATATAAAAACAATCATTTACAATCATTTAAAATCAGAACACAAGCATAATATCGGAAGTAAGTCCTCATATTGCTAGTCAGGCAATATATAAATCAAGCGTACATCTGAAACCGTCCATGAGACCGTAGTCTCTATATTACCATGATAGGTAATATATTCATCGTTAATAGCGTCATTATCGTTTATTATTTATGTTTTATAGCATACATTGTATAGGATTATTATTAGCCGCATGACATTGTTACCTTACTATGAAAACAGCGGGCCGCGAACCCGACAAACAATTTGCCCATCTAAGTTAGCGTGTCGTCACAAAAATCACGCTATGGAATCTTCTCATACATAAATTCGCTTACCAATCAATGTGGTACGACGGGGATCAACCGTCAAGGCGCGAACTGGGGTGATCGTCCCCAAATAGTACTATCAAATGCATAAGCGTCTACCAAATCCCGGTAGTTCACAATTCATGCTAATGGGACTTTAAGTGACATAACCTAACTACTAATAATCCTTTTAGTCTCGAATATAGGGTCATAGCATCATTCGGGTCCATATCATTTAGCATACAATCGGGACTACTTGTGTTCTATTTTTATAAAAATCTAGCATGTTATCTCCCTCGCGGGTTTACAAATCATTTTATAAAACATTTAAAAGAGTGTGAGGCTATGCACTCACGTTGTTAATGAAAGGCGGATTATCGGCTACGGGCGTGCTTCGGTCACGGAAACCTATATAAATAATAATCGGTCTTAGACTCGGTCCAATGACTTTTATCAAAATAACAATATACATATGATGATTTTGTACATATGATGATGATCAAGTGGGTTTATAAATCCTTGTTTACTCATTTTAGTGTTTACGTCTTGGTAACATTTTACTAGTTCACTAGTTTTACCGATTTTACCTATTTTAAGTCCATTAAGTCTTTTATAAGTTCTTTAACTTGTTTTTATCCCTTTTATACCTATATTATCAGTATATATACTTTTCATGTTGGGCCCAAATGGGTTAAGCCCAATAAGTTCTTTTTACAAGTTTTTATCTTATTTAGTCCATTTATTAGTCCAATATGTTTAGTTAGCTCGTAAATGTCTGTATTTCTTATAGTTCGGGTTTTATTGGTTTTTACTTGTCTTAGTTACCTATACATCAGTATATGACTTTTATAAACTTTACATTAGACGGGTTTGGTCGTCTAAGTTTTATTTGGCGAAAAACGTTAATTTTACGGCGATAGCCGAAAAAGTCGTAAAAATCAAGTTTATAGTTTTTATTACTTATAAATATTATTTTACCACCATTTATATAATTTACACATTTAATTAACCTTTTATACATTTATATAAATAAGTTTTATAAGTTAGTGGGTTTATATTTTTACATTTTATACATTATAATGTGAGTGCTTATATAATATTAATAAACATTATTTCCAAAAATCTGATTTTTAACTTCATGTTCACCATTTTTACCATATATAGAGTTGTATAATGAATTAGAAGCTCATTTTTGGGTGACATGTTCTTCATATTATGTGCTACATTTAACTTAGTTATAGCTACTGCCCATTTTGAGTTTAACTTGCCTTAACAGTTCCTACAAAACTGCTTATTCAGATTAGACCACCTAACCTTGTTTTGATCATATCTCACTCATTGTTTTGATTCCATTGCATGGCCAACTCTCACATGTGTATAACATCTTCTACTTACTGTAAATGGATCAAACCATGAAATTTTATCAGTTCATCTTTTAGTTATCTATTGTTTTTATACAGCCAACTAAATAATCAAGATTTTAGCTTCATTTCTTATAGTTATCATCATTTTTAAGCATATTTATCAACACTTGATCCCCACACAACATTTTTATCATCATATATACATCATATACATATACAAAATGAAAGAAAATACATTTGTTCTTTACAAAATAACAAGAGGAAAATGGAGAAGATGATCTTCTTTACCAATCCAAGTGGATTTCTTGTTTCAGGAAGACAAGAACTTGATGAACACAACAAGTATCTCCAAGACCATCAAATATCAAGAACATAGGTTGGAAAATCAGCCCTAGGACACAAGCAAATCACCTCCAAAGATGTTAATATGGCCACCAAATGAGCAAGGCTTCAAGAATACTCCTTAATAGAGCTAGTAAACATGTTGTTCATGGCTAAAAGAAATCAAATGGGGTGTTTGTTGGTTTATTTAGGACGGAAAGAGGGGGAGAGTTGAGAGAGTTTGATGTTGGTTTTGCATGTGAGAAAGATGGAATGAAAACAAGTAGCTAGTTTTGGTGTTAAGTGGGAAAAGTTAGCTTAACATGTAAGCATGGCTTACACATGTAATGTGTAAGCTAAACTTGATGCCACATTAGTGTTGTGGTGTCAAGTGTGCCGTCCCATTAAGCTAGTGGGTGGGACAATGTGTTTTGTCCCATCTCACTAGTTTACGGGTATTTCTCGATTCTAATTTTCTCGATTTGTGTGCCCTCGGGTCGTTTTACGAAAAATGTTTTTATAAATTATGAATCAACGTCACAAAACGAATCCAATAAAAATTGTCTCATCAAAAACGGAGTTCAAAAACGTAAATACGTAATCCTAAGGTTTTCGGTTTAGTCGTAAAAGACGCCAAATTATGCACGTAAGCCCAAATTTAAATCCGTAAATTGTGAGTTCGTCAACCAACACAAAAATAAGTTTCAAAATATTATACGAGAAAATATTTTACTACCTGAAAATGTTAGATTGTCACATCTTTTCCTCCTAAAAGGGATCAACGTCCTCGTGATCCTTTTCATTTGGATGTCCGTTTCTTATTGAAATCGAAGAGGTGCGGATATTTCTTCCACATTTCATCCTCTCGTTCCCAAGTATACTCCGGTCCATGCTTTGAATTCCATCGGATTTTGACAATAGGTATCCGACTTTGTTTCAGTTGCTTTACCTCACGGTCCATAACTTCTACGGGCTCTTCGATAAAATGCAACTTCCCATCTCTTCGAACCTTACCTAACGGAATTTTCTCATCACTCACTGCTAGACATTTCTTCAGATTAGATACATGGAATGTGTTGTGAACACCATGAAGTTCTGGGGGTAACTATAGTTTGTAAGCCACCGGACCTACTCTAGATAAAATCTTAAAGGGTCCAATATAACGGGGATTCAATTTCCCTCGTTTTCCAAATCTTATAACGCCTTTCCATGGTGATACTTTCAACATTACTCGGTCACCCACCTCAAACTCCATTGGCTTCCGCCGCACATCCGCGTAACTTTTCTGTTTACTACGGGCAGTCAACAACCTCTTCTTAATCTGAACTATCATCTCTGTAGTCTCCCGGATCAATTCCAGTCCCGTGAGCTGGGTATCCCCAACTTCACTCCAACATACAGGAGATCTACACTTCCTACCATACAAAGCTTCAAACGGTGCAGCCTTAATACTAGAATGGTAACTATTGTTATACGAAAACTCTACTAACGACAAATGTTTATCCCAATTCTTACCAAAGCCTAACACACAAGCTCTCAACATATCTTCCAGTGTTTGTATCGTCCTTTCACTCTGCCCATCAGTCTGGGGGTGATAAGCAGTGCTCATGTCGAGATTCGTTCCCAAAGATCTTTGGAGAGATTTCCAAAAATTCGATGCGAATCTAGGATCTCGATCTGAAATGATCGATACAGGCACTCCATGCTTGCATACAACATTATCAAGGTATATTCGAGTCAGCTTCTCCAGTGAGAACTGCTCCTTAACCGAAATGAAGTGTGCTGATTTGGTCAGTCTATCAACAATAACCCAAATCGAATTGTTTCCAGATGATGTTCTAGGAAGCTTGGTGATAAAGTCCATTGTAATTCGCTCCCACTTCCATTCAGGAATCTTTGGTTGTTGAAGTAGTCCTGATGGCTTTTGATGTTCAGCTTTGACTCTGGCACAAGTCAAGCATTGGAGAACATACATAGCTATGTCAGCTTTCATATTCGGCCACCAGTACAACTTCTTCAAATCATGGTACATCTTATCAGATCCCGGATGAATGGAATACTTAGATTTATGGGATTCTAACATAATCAAATCTCTTAAGCCTCTAAACTTAGGTATCCACATACGACCTCTTAAGCATTTCACTCCATCAGCTCTAACCTCTAAAGGATCTCCTTCTCCTCGGAACCCTTCATTAACAAAATTCTCCTTCTTACAAGCTTCTATTTCCGCATTTCTAATTTGCTCAGGCAAATTATTGTGCACAGTTAAGACTAGAGAACGCACCCTGATAGGTTCTCTATCTTTCCTACTCAACGCATCAGCAACAACATTGGCTTTTCCTGGGTGATATTTTATATCACGGTCATAATCACTTAACAACTCTATCCATCTTCGTTGCCTCATGTTCAATTCCTTCTGGTCGAGAATATACTGTAGGCTTTTGTGATCGGTGAATACCGTACACTTGGTGCCATACAAATAATGTCTCCACAACCTAAGAGCAAAGACTACAGCTCCTAACTCAAGATCATGAGTAGTATAATTCTCCTCATTCTTCCTTAATTGCCTAGAAGCATAAGCTATCACTTTCTCTATCTGCATCAAAACAGCTCCATAACCTCTAAGAGATGCATCACAATACACTACAAAATCTTCACTCCCGTCGGGTAATGATAAGATTGGCGCACTACATAATTTTTGCTTCAATGTCTGAAATGCTCCATCTTCATCACTTCCCCAAACGAAAGGTTTATTCTTCTGAGTAAGCTTAGTCAAGGGTTTAGCTATCAAAGAGAATTCTTTAATGAATCACCTATAATAGCCAGCCAATCCTAAGAACTGTCGCACTTCCGTTGGCGTTGTCGGTGCAGACCAATTCTTAATAGCTTCAACCTTTGCAGGATCAACATGAATTCCATCCCTGTTAATCACATGACCAAGAAATTGCACAGAATCTAACCAGAAATCACATTTCGAAAACTTAGCATACAACCTTTCATCCTTCAACAAATTCAAAACAATCCTCAAATGTTCTCTATGTTCATCTTCATTCTTAGAATAGATTAGAATATCGTCAATAAACACAATCACAAATTTATCCAAGTAGGGCTTGCACACTCGATTCATTAAATCCATGAAAACCGCAGGTGCGTTAGTTAACCCAAATGGCATTACTTGAAATTCATAGTGTCCATAACGAGTTCTAAATGCAGTTATAGGAATATCTTATTCACGGACGCGAAGTTGGTGATATCCTGACCGCAAATCTATCTTAGAATACACACTAGATCCTTGCAGTTGATCAAACAAATCATCAATCCTAGGTAAAGGATATCGATTTTTAATTGTCAACTTATTCAGTTCCCTATAATCAATGCACATACGAAAAGATCCATCCTTCTTCTTAACGAACAAGACTGGAGCTCCCTAAGGCGACGAGCTCGGTCGAATAAAACCTTTATCAGACAACTCCTTAAGTTGCTCAGATAACTCCTTTAATTCAGAAGGGGCTAATCGGTAAGGCGCACGTGCCACCGGTGCAGCACCAGGAATTAAATCGATTCGAAACTCTACTTGCCTTATCGGTGGAAGTCCGGGTAAATCTTTAGGAAATACCTCAGGAAATTCACAAATAATAGGTACATCTTCCAATCGATTCTCCCTAGACTCATTCCCGGTCACTTGAGCTAAGAATAACTCACAACCGTTCCTGATGTACTTTTGGACTTTAATACATGAAACGATTTTCAAACGGGATTCACCTCGACTACCATCAATTACTAACGTCCTATTTCTAAGAGGAATCTTAACCTTCTTCTCTCCACATAAAATAGTAGCATTATTCAACGACAACCAATCCATACCAATAATAATATCAAAACTACCTAATTCTATCAACATCAAATCAATTGGAAAGGAATGGTTCAAGAGATTTAGAGAGCATCCTTCTAATAGCTTATTAGTTTTCACTAATTTACCATCAGCCAATTCCACCTCGTAACTGGTACTTATCTCAACAGGTTCAATATCAATAAGGGCACTAAATTTAGTGGATACAAAGGTCCTATCGGCACCCGAATCGAATAAAGCAACAGCATAATGATTTTTGAGTAAAAACGTACCGGTAACGACATTCAGATCCTCTTTCTTCACCTCAATTGTTCCAAGTTGGTAGATACCACCCTGGGGGTTTCTTCCAGGTACAATCTCTTTCAACTTGGGGCATTCCGATTTCCTATGACCTTCCTCATTACAGTTGAAGCAAATGGTTCCCTTCTTACACCTTTCAACCTTGTGTCCAAGCTTTCCGCAATTTCGGCACTTCCAGCAGTCGCCAACATGCCTCTTGTTGCCACACTTAGGAAATCTATCATCGTTGCGCGGTGCATTGTTGGTAAGAGCATTTGCATTCCCCTTTCTCTTGTTCTGACGGCGATTGAAATTCTTCCTATTATCACCTCTATCTACACACTCACCGTCTCCCTTTCTTTTCTCACCAACACGGGCTTCATCTTCCTTATCCTGAATTATCTGTCCAATGAGTTGGTAGGCCATTCGAACAGCATCATCAATGGTCAGTGGTTTCGATGATGTTACGTCCCCCCGGATATTCATAGTCAACCCTTTCACATATTGCTCAATTCGGATCTCTTCGGGTTCAACCAATCGAGGACATAGCAAGGCCAACTCATGGAATCGATTCGTGTAACTATCAATGTCCACACCTTTCATTCTCAAATGAATCAACTCCTGTTCTAACCTAATGATCACACTACGAGGACAAAACTCCAAAGTCATCCACTTCTTAATTTCAGCCCAAGGAGTAGCATTAGCAGCATCAAGACCCATGAAAGCAATTCTCCCGTTCCACCAAGTCAACGCACGACCTTTAAGAGTAGCCATAGCAAAAGTCACCTTATCTTCCTCCTTACACTTACTAATCCTAAACACCGATTCAATCTTCTCAATCCACTGGCTTAATCCTACAGCACCTTCAGTTCCATTAAAAGGTAGAGGTTCACACTTCATGAACGTCACATAAGTACAACCACCAACTTCAGGTGCATTAGTTCCAAGTCCTCCTATATTTCCTCCAGCATTAGCATTCACATTATTAGCATTCACATTCACATTAGTACCGCCAATTCCACTACCGCCAGCTCCACTACCGCCAGCTCCACTACCGCCAGCTCCACTACTGCCAGCTCCACTACCGCCAGCTTCACTACCGCCAGCTTCACTACCGCCAGCTCCACTACCGTTAGCTCCACTTCTAGCATTTGCCATAGATTCAGTCATAGATGCGGTAACTTGCTCCGTAATAATCCTACGTACATCATCCTCGATCACAGCCTTCTTGGGCGGCATAGTTCTATAATTTCACAATTTCAAAATATTAAGCATTCACCCAACAAAGGATTCATATAATATGGATCGAATTCATAATCAAGGTACAAATAAGGCACAATATGGAATTCAAGACAAGATAAATATTTCATTCGATCTGAAACAAAAGTATTGTTTTAGTACATCCCATATCAAAGTTCTAGCACTATATACACTCAAAATTCGTGCCAAGTCTATTACTAACAAGTCGGTTCAGTCAAAGCTACAAAAGCACAAAAGATATAAAGGTCACTACTAAACACAGACTGGTCTACTGAGAACCGCTAGATGGTCCATCATCCATCGTCTTCTGGATCTTTGCCGGACGATCACTAGACACATCTTCAGCTGGGCACTTACAGATTACTCCTCTTTCAACCATGTCAGCATAAAATCTACTGTTCCATCCCACGGATATATTCAACTCATTTTCGGCTTTCTCACACATCGCACGAGCCACACTCAACTAAATTTCCATAGAGTTCACCTTTCTCTTCATTTCAGCATACTCACCACTTTCCAACACTGATAACCTCCTAAAAGCCTCATTCAAACCACGTTCTACATCACTCAAATCCAAACGAAGCAATTCCCGCTCTTTCTCGCCAACCTTAGTCTTCGACTCCAAATAAGCAACATGAGTCTGAACAACACCTAATCCAACCTCTGTCATACAACTTTTAACACGGGAGGCATCTAGATCACGTCTCAAGGCCCATGGTGCAAGACCATCAATATGAGTAGCCTCTCGAGTACTAGACGACTCTCCTATCTCACGTCTACGAGTATCGATACCATCAGTACCGTCAGGTGCATCGTCATCCTCATCCTCCTCTGATTTAGAATCAGATTCAGACATTTCATCCCTAGGTAACTCATCCTCAGAATCAGACAAACAAACTGGTGGGGGCAAAGGCTCGCCCTCTGGAACATCATACGGATAAATAAGCTCGGCTTCCTCATCGTCATCAACCTCAATATCTATACCTACATCCTCCTCGACATCCTCTTCGTCAATCTCGTCATCTAAATCATCTAACCCAATCTCATCATCATTCTCAATATCAGCATTCTCAATCTCCACATTCTCAATATCCACATTCTCAATCTCCACATTCTCAATATCCACATTCTCAATCTCCACATTCTCAATATCATTCTCTACTAAGTCAACCTGAGGGGCAATCTGATCTCCTAGTCCTAACTCGGGCTCGGGATCCTCAAATGGTTCCTCCTCATCATCTATATCATAATCTACTAAGTCTAAATAAGGATCATCTTCTATATTAGGTTCGGGAATAGCATGGTTTTCTACAGGAATATTAGGGTCAGCCATGACAATCTGCATTTATATATATATATATATATATATATATATATATATATATATATATATATATATATATATATATATATATATATATATATATCTCGTATTAGGATAACATACTAGTTAAACAATTACATAATGAAATCACGATATATACATATATATAAATTAAATTATATATATCAAAATATATATCTTCTCAATAGGGCTTGTTGGTAACGTCGGAGATCTCTGGCACCGTTATAGTCAAAAGATTTTTCAAATATTTTCTTAAATGTTCATTGTCAAAAGATTTTGAAAAGTTTTGTTCAAAACCTTGGTTTTTAAAATCTTTTGTTCTCTACAACGAGAGCTCTGGTACCAAACTGTAACACTCTCATTTTTTGTATCGGTACAGCGGAAGGGTCTTTCAGAGTGTTACGGGATAGCACAATAACTCCAATCATAGACAACACATAAAAATGGTTGTACAAGGTTTAACAAACATTCATTCGATAAAAAGTTTCAAAAGCGTACAACAGGTCCCAAATTATACAGGTCATTAAGTTTACAAAACACAGATCGAATGAACATTTTTAATATTAAGTGTGGGCCATCAGAGTCGATCTCCATCCGGATTACCTTCAAGCACCTGAGATAAAAACATGTAAAAATCATATCAGCGAATGCTGAGTGAATTCATAGAGTTTAATGAAAACCGTTATATAAAAACAATCATTTACAATCATTTAAAATCAAAACACAAGCATAATATCGGAAGTAAGTCCTCATATTGCTATTCAGGAAATATATAAATCAAGCGTACATCTGAAACCGTCCATGAGACCGTAGTCTCTATATTACCATGATAGGTAATATATTCATCGTTAATAGCGTCGTTATCGTTTATTATTTATGTTTTATAGCATACATTGTATAGGATTATTATTAGCCTCATGACATTGTTACCTTACTATGAAAACAGCGGGCCGCGAACCCGACAAACAATTTGCCCATCTAAGTTAGCGTGTCGTCACAAAAATCACGCTATGGAATCTTCTCATACATAAATTCGCTTACCAATCAATGTGGTACGACGGGGATCAACCGTCAAGGCGCGAACTGGGGTGATCGTCCCTAAATAGTACTATCAAATGCATAAGCGTCTACCAAATCCCGGTAGTTCACAATTCATGCTAATGGGACTTTAAGTGACATAACCTAACTACTAATAATCCTTTTAGTCTCGAATATAGGGTCATAGCATCATTCGGGTCCATATCATTTAGCATACAATCGGGACTACTTGTGTTCTATTTTTATAAAAATCTACCATGTTATCTCCCTCGCGGGTTTACAAATCATTTTATAAAACATTTAAAAGAGTGCGAGGCTATGAACTCACGTTGTTAATGAAAGGCGGATTATCGGCTACGGGCGTGCTTCGGTCACGGAAACCTATATAAATAATAATCGGTCTTAGACTCGGTCCAATGACTTTTATAAAAATAACAATATACATATGATGATTTTGTACATATGATGATGATCAAGTTGGTTTATACATCCTTGTTTACTCATTTTAGTGTTTACGTCTTGGTAACGTTTTACTAGTTCACTAGTTTTACCGATTTTACCTATTTTAAGTCCATTAAGTCTTTTATAAGTTCTTTAACTTGTTTTTATCCCTTTTATACCTATATTATCAGTATATATACTTTTCATGTTGGGCCCAAATGGGTTAAGCCCAATAAGTTCTTTTTACAAGTTTTTATCTTTTTTAGTCCATTTATTAGTCCAATGTGTTTAGTTAGCTCGTAAATGTCCGTATTTCTTATAGTTCGGGTTTTATCGGTTTTTACTTGTCTTAGTTACCTATACATCAGTATATGACTTTTATAAACTTTACATTAGACGGGTTTGGTCTTCTAAGTTTTATTTGGCGAAAAACGTTAATTTTACGGCGATAGCCGAAAAGGTCGTAAAAATCAAGTTTATAGTTTTTATTACTTATAAATATTATTTTACCACCATTTATATAACTTACCCATTTAATTAAACTTTTATACATTTATATAAATAAGTTTTATAAGTTAGTGGGTTTATATTTTTACATTTTATACATTATAATGTGAGTGCTTATATAATATTAATAAACATTATTTCCAAAAATCTGATTTTTAACTTCATGTTCACCATTTTTACCATATCTAGAGTTCTATAATTAATTAGAAGCTCATTTTTGGGTGACATGTTCTTCATATTATGTTCTACATTTAACTTAGTTATAGCTACTGCCCATTTTGAGTTTAACTTGCATTACCAGTCCCTACAAAACTGCTTATTCAGATTAGACCACCTAACTTGTTTTGATCATATCTCACTCATTATTTTGATTCCATTGCATGGACAACTCTCACATGTGTATAACATCTTCTACTTACTGTAAATGGATCAAACCATGCAATTTTATCAGTTCATCTTTTTGTTATCTACTGTTTTTATACAGCCAACTAAATAATCAAGATTTTAGCTTCATTTCTTATAGTTATCATCATTTTTAAGCATATTTATCAACACTTGATCCCCACACAACATTTTTATCATCATATATACATCATATACATATACAAAATGAAAGAAAATACATTTGTTCTTTACAAAATAACAAGAGAAAAATGGAGAGGATGATCTTCTTTACCAATCCAAGTGGATTTCTTGTTTCAGGAAGACAAGAACTTGATGAACACAACAAGTATCTCCAAGACCATCAAATATCAAGAACATAGGTTGGAAAATCAGCCCTAGGACACAAGCAAATCACCTCCAAAGATGTTAATATGGCCACCAAATGAGCAAGGCTTCAAGAATACTCCTTAATAGAGCTAGTAAACATGTTGTTCATGGCTAGAAGAAATCAAATGGGGTGTTTGTTGGTTTATTTAGGACGGAAAGAGGGGGAGAGTTAAGAGAGTTTGATGTTGGTTTTGCATGTTAGAAAGATGGAATGAAAACAAGTAGCTAGTTTTGGTGTTAAGTGGGAAAAGTTAGCTTAACATGTAAGCATGGCTTACACATGTAATGTGTAAGCTAAACTTGATGCCACATTAGTGTTGTGGTGTCAAGTGTGCCGTTCCATTAAGCTAGTGGGGTGGGACAATGTGTTTTGTCCCATCTCACTAGTTTACGGGTATTTCTCGATTCTAATTTTCTCGATTTGCGTGCCCTCGGGTCGTTTTACGAAAAATGTTTTTATAAATTATGAATCAACGTCACAAACGAATCCACTAAAAATTGTCTCATCAAAAACGGAGTTCAAAAACGTAAATACGTAATCCTAAGGTTTCCGGTTTAGTCGTAAAAGACGCCAAATTATGCACGTAAGCCCAAATTTAAATCCATAAATTGTGAGTTCGTCAACCAACACAAAAATAAGTTTCAAAATATTATACGAGAAAATATTTTACTACCTGAAAATGTTAGATTTTCACAAGGCAATTGCTTGGAAAATTTCCGATATCCGCGGAATCGATCCGAACTTTTGTACTCACAAGATTCTCATGGAAGATGACTTTAAACCCGTAATCCAGAGCCAAAGAAGGGTTAATCCTCGCATTCATGACGTCATCAAACAAGAGGTTATCAAACTTCTTGATGCCGGTTTGATTTACCCTATTTCGGATTCGCCGTGGGTAAGTCCCGTCCATTGTGTGCCCAAGAAGGGCGGAATAACCGTTGTTCCCAATGAACACAACGAGTTGATTCCCACTCGTCTCGTTACTGGGTGGAGAGTTTGTATTGATTATCGCAAGCTCAATGATGCCACGAGAAAAGACCACTTTCCTCTTCCCTTCATGGATCAAATGCTCGAACGTCTTACAGGTAATGACTATTACTGCTTTTTAGACGGTTTCTCCGGATATTTTCAAATTCCAATCGATCCCAAGGACCAAGAAAAGACCACATTCACTTGTCCCTACAGAACATTTGCTTACAAACGTATGCCTTTTGGTTTATGCAATGCTCCTGGGACGTTCCAAAGGTGTATGATGGCTATCTTCCGTGACATGGTGGAAGACACTATGGAAGTCTTCATGGATGATTTCTTCGTTTATGGCAATTTTTTCTTTTCTTGCCTTGCCAATTTAGAACGTATGCTTAAGCGGTGTGAAGACACTCGCCTTGTTCTTAATTGGAAAAATGCCATTTCATGGTAAAAGAGGGCATCGTGCTAGGACACAAGATCTCCAAAGCCGGTCTCGAAGTAGACCGTGCTAAAGTCGATGTTATTTCTAAGTTGCCTCCACCTTCAACCGTGAAGGGTGTGAGAAGTTTCCTCGGTCATGCGGGCTTCTACCGTCGCTTTATCAAAGATTTTTCTAAAATCACTCGCCCGATGACCCACCTCTTGGAAAAAGATACTCCTTTTATCTTTTCTAACGAGTGTCTTGAAGCCTTCAACTTGCTTAAGGCTAAGCTTACTAAGGCACCGGTCTTGGTTACCCCTAATTGGGAGCTTCCCTTTGAGTTGATGTGCGATGCTAGCGACTATGCTATTGGAGCGGTTTTGGGCTAGCAAGACAATGACGGGGGCTCAATTGCATTACACGACAACCGAAAAAGAGATTTTAGCTGTTGTCTATGCCTTTGAAAAGTTCCGCCCCTATCTTGTCCTTTCTACCACCATCGTGTATACCGATCATTCCGCGTTGAAGTACTTGTTAACTAAACAAGATTCCAAACCAAGACTTCTCCGCTGGGTTTTGCTACTTCAAGAATTTAAAATCGAAATTCGTAATAAGAAGGGAGCTGAAAACCTAGCCGCGGATCATCTCAGTAGACTTGAGGATCCTTACCAAGGGGATCATCCGAAAAAAGAGATCAATGACTCTTTTCCCCTGGAGACCTTAATGTCTATCAACTCGACTTCTGATGAAACCCCGTGGTTTGCGGACATTGCAAACTACTTGGCGGGTGGAATTCTCGTTGACGGGCTAACATCCCAACAAAAGAAGACGTTCTTCAAAGACATTAAGACTTACTTTTGGGATGACCCGTATCTATTCAAACAATGTGCCGATTTGATTATTCGCCGATGTGTTGATGGACCGGCAGCTTTAGACATCCTTGACGCTTGCCACAAAGGACCCACCGGTGGTCACTTTGGTCCCAACTACACCGCCAAAAAAGTGTTTGACTCGGGATTTTATTGGCCCACCATTTATCGTGATGCTCACGAGATGGTTAAACGTTGTGATGCTTGCCAAAAACAAGGCAAGATCACACATAAAGATGAGATGCCTCAGAATTTAATTCAAGAATGTGAAATCTTTAATGTTTGGGGTATCGACTTTATGGGGCCATTCCCTTCATCTAAAGGAAACAAATAGATCCTTGTAGCCGTTGACTACGTTTCAAAGTGGGTTGAAGCCAAAGCTTTACCTACTAATGACGCAAGGGTGGTTTGTAACTTTTTGAAATCGCTATTCGCTAGATTCGGTGTGCCTCGTGCCATTATTAGTGATCGCGGGAATCATTTTTGCAATGACCAATTTGCTAGAGTCATGGCTAAGTATGGTGTAAATCATCGTCTTTCCACCGCATACCACCCACAAACTAATGGCCAGGCTGAAATCTCTAACCGAGGATTAAAGCGAATTCTTGAAAGAACCATGGGAGAGCATCGGGCCTCATGGGCTGATAAACTAGATGATGCTTTGTGGGCTTTTCGTACCGCGTACAAGACTCCGATTGGTTGTACACCATATCGTCTCATGTACGGGAAAGCATGCCACCTCCCCATTGAGTTGGAGCACAAGGCTTACTGGGCCTTGAAGTGGGCTAATTTTGATATCAACAAAGCCGGTGACCTACGCAAGATCCAACTCAATGAGCTGAATGAACTCCGTAATGAGGCTTATGAAAATTCTTTGATTTATAAGGAGAAGACTAAGCTCATTCACGACAATAAGATTAAATACTGAGAGTTCCAAGTTGGAGACAAAGTTTTGCTCTTTAACTCTCGGTTGAAAATTTTTTCGGGCAAGCTGAAATCTCGTTGGTCCGACCCATTCACCATTGCCCAAATTTTTCCATATGGTACTCTCGAGCTCGCTCAACCTAATGGACCTAATTTTAAGGTGAATGGCCAACGAGTGAAGTTGTACTTTGGTGAGGACATCTCTCATGAGATGATTCCATCCCTCCCCACGTTCCCCATGAACTAATTTTGGGTCGAGTCAGGCTCGTGACTCGGTTATTAAAAACACGCGCTCCTCGGGAGGCAACCCGAGTATCTATCCTTTTCCGTTTTAACCTCCTAAGTGTAGGGGGCCTCTATAGGTTCTTTGTGTTTGTGTGGTGATGTGATTACAAGGATGAATGCACTTTTGGAACCTTTGAAGAACCGTGCTCCCGTGTTATCCAAAATCCGGTTCTATCTCTCAACTATCGTGATTCACTTTTCTTCATACTCAAATTTGAAATTGATCACGTTAGTCGTCTCTTCCTTAGCTTGATTTAACCAACGTGCAAAATGTCATAAGTGTAGGGGAGATTTTTCCCACATGCTTCAACATTGAGGACAATGTTTATCTTAAGTGTACGGGTAACTTCTATCGAAGTTTTAAGTGGAATTTTCCATGAAAATGCCTTCATTTAACCAGAAAATCATCTTTTTCAGCATTTTTCAAATTTTTAATTAACTTTGGCCACTTAGTCGTAATTTTTAAATTTTTATCGTTTCTTTCATATGTATATGTCCCGCAATAAAATGAAAAATATTAATAAAATGGTGTAGCTAGTTTAGAAATCTTTGACATATTAGGCCCGTTGCGATTATTTTGACTCAACCCGAATAGACTTATCCAAGTTTATTCTAGCTAGTATCCTTAACCATGTAGACCTTAATTGGTTTATTAGGCTAAGCATCCGCGACTCTCATTACTTAAGATTTTAAATTGTGGAGAACGAGAAATGATAGAGTCAATTATAAGTCGGTATTCTTGCACAAGCTCACTTAATGTAATTATTTGCCTATTCTCCCATCACTTGCTAATAATTTATCTGCAATAAGTAAGGTCGTACGATTTGAAAAGTTACTTAGCTTCTAGCCCAAGATCGTTTAAAAGTTGCTCGGTAATGATAAGAGTTCATAGCCAAGGCATAACTTATGAAGCGGGGCGCGAAGATTGGCGAGTCCGAAAAGGCCCTAACAAGGCATGAGGATTCCATTTTATTGCTGAAGATCCAAAGTGATGTGAAAAGCATTATTCCCAAAATCAATATGAAGGATCAAGACTCACGACGAAAAGCAATCAACTCCCATAAAGATCATGGAGAAGTCTATCCGAAAAGACCCTAACAAGGTATGAGGATAAATAGATTCAAGTCAGAAAAGGAGGCGGATCGTTGTATCTCAAAATCCCAATTAGAGATTGAAGAAATAATCATGAAGTCGTGGTCAACAAAGTTGGAGTACCCCTCAAAAGTCTCCAAGTGAAGAAACTCTTTTAACGATGAGAAGACCCTTATCTCAAGCACGTCTCTCAAGATATGAAGTATGAAGTACATGCCAAATATCGACCCGAGAAAGGTCTCAAATCGTGAACCGAGTTATACCAAGATATGAACTTTTTGATATCCCGAGAAGCAGTTTTAAGAGATTTTTTCCTTTAGCTAACTATTGATCAAATCGTCCTACTTTTCTTTCAGCCTAAATAAACTATCGAAATAAGTCCAAAAATGCATCTTCATGATCATTCTAAGACAAAAATAAAATATAAGAGATACACCTAGGAATAAGAGAGTTTAAGCATTTAATTAAGCCATGTGTGTAAGTGTTTGTTTTGCTAACTTATAATAACAATGATCTCGTTTTTAAGCTTAGTTTGGTGAACGTGAAACTTGAGGGTGATGAATCTTCGCAGCACCAAAGCCCTAATGTAAGTCCTTGATCTCTTTGCAAGTTATTTCCATATAGCTACTTTCAAGTGAAAATGGTTTTCTATCCTTTTGATTACTTTAAAAGTTTTAATTTCTCTTAGTACTTTAATTTTTGTTTAGTAGAATGTTAATAAGGCCAAGGTTGATTAATTATGAGAAAAGTGTAAAATTGCTTTATCACTAAGCATTGCATGAGTGCATGACAATGGTTAAGTGTAGGGGATTTGATAGGTGTGAAAACACCCATCCTTTTACCACTTATTTCTGGCTAAAACAAGACCAAAACACGTATTTAATATCATTTGTTTGGAATTATGCGTGTTTTTTGTGTTTATTGTGTTTTCAGAGTCAACCGGATGAATACTGAAGAAAACGTGGGATTGCACGGGTTTTATCGAAGAAAAAGACTCAAGACGAAGTCTATTGTCCAAGAGATGCAAAAGATTTGAAGTCATTGTGCCTATTTGAAGATTTATCGAAGAAAAGGGTCAAAGATGGATGATTCATATATGTAGAAGAACTCGAGTCTATTAAACAAAAGATTATAAGACGAGTTGGAATTATTCACCGACACTTCTCAAAATCCAAAGTCGGAAACGTTTATTTAAAGAAATGTAAAGACTAAAGAAGAAAGAAGAAAAGAAGCCCAAAAACAAAGCCCATTCACAAGCCCACAAGCACACGCCTATAAATAGGACTTCACTTCACCATTTTAGGGAGTTAGTTTTTTGGTTTTTCATTTTCTCTAGTTTTAGAGAGAGAAAGTTCTTAACTTTCTCTCACTAAGTTTTCATCTTTCTTTCTTTTAATCTTTCAAGATTAAACCTTTGTATTGTTTTATTTCATTAATCAAGTTTAAATTGAAGCTTTTAATCTTTAATCTCTTTCTACCTTTCTTTGATTTTTAGATTGATTTTGGTACGAATTTCATTTGATTTGTGTTGTTCTTAATGATTTCGTGCTTAAAAAGTTAATCTTTTTATGCTTACTTAAGTTTTCTTACGAATAAGCTCTAAGATCTTTGTGCTTATTGGATTATTTCTAAATTTAGCTTATTTACTTTTTAAAAGTTTTCTTAAAAAGTTCATCTTTTTATCATTTGATTTATAAGTTTGTTTATTTAAAGTTAGTAAAAGTTGTTTTTAGTGCTTATTTAATCCGTGTCAGTTTAGATTCGTTCAATTTTTGGGAATTAGCTTATTCCTATAGCTTATTGCCTTAGCTTTTATTTCGGATCAAAGGGGTGAATCGGAAAGGGTAAAACCCTTTTCCGATTGGTTTATTCCGACGAGCACACCCCCCTTATTCCGATCGTTAGATCGGAAAAGGGTTTACGATTATTCCGATTAGGGTGTTTTGTAACATTCCGATTGGCATTGTTTAAGATTATTCCGATTGCTTCATTTATTCCGATTTGGCTTCGATTTGTGGATATTCCGATTGGGAATTATTCCGATTGAGTCTTGTTTATACATTCCGATCTGTATCCTTTTTATGATACTCCGACTAGTGCTTATTTCCCAATATTCCGATCAGTATCAATTTAATACATTCCTACGAGGGTGTTGTTGACATTCCGATTAGCCTGAGTTTATTACATTCCGATTGGTGCTTTTTCCCCATCATTCCGATCACTCATTTTTAGTATATTCCGACTGGATGAGTTCATGTTTTTACAAAGTCTTTAAGTGTTAGTTTTATTAAGTGTTCAAGTATTTTTCTAATTTTGCCTTTAAGTTTTCAAGCATTTAGTTTTAACTTGTCAATTTAGTTTAATCTTTTAAAGCTTTAATTTTACTCTTAGATACTTACTTATTTGTTATTAGTTAAAAATTGATAAACAAACCATCACCTTTTTATTAACCAAGAACAAATCATTCCACTTTGAGCTGTTATCAATTCGAGAAGATACCGAGACTTAATCTGAACCCAATGAAAACCATTGTATCAGCCTCAGTTTAATTACTTTGTGGTTAACATTGGTTTGGTCAATCCTTGATGTCTAGGATTGAGGGGAGGCAAAGCCTAAGGGAAGGCTTGTTGTACATGTATACCTGTACATTCTTACTTCTTGTAGCTTCGCTCGCCTATTTTTCATGGACATGTGATGTGTGTGTTACTTCTGGTGGTCTATTTAAGTTGATCCTAGTGAACCTCACTTACTCCTAGTGGTTGAATGGTCATCCTAAACATAGTATGTTTGGTTCCTATTGCTTTTAAGACTCACTGTTCATTGTCATTGACTTTTGTTGACCATTCACTACTACTAGTGTTGACTTATTAACTGTTTGAGCTTTGGTCAGCATAAGTGATTCTGGTCCATCAGTTTACCCATTAAATTGGTACAGGGATTTGGCTATTAATGGATTAGAAGAAAGGGGTTAATCCCAATAATGATTTTTTTTGGAAAGGGCAACCCCCTTAATTAAGGTTCAATGAACAGTTACTCAAGCCATTATTTATGGTCAATGGGGATCATTTGACTCAATTATCAAACCTAATACACACACACACGCGCTCCTACCCTTCCTCATCATTCATCTTCTTGCAAATCTTCACCCATCATCATCAATGGTTGAACTTCTCTACAAAGCTGATCATAACAAGGTTGCCTACCTTGGCGAGGGACCACAAAGGGAGGAGTATACAGAGATTTTGGAATTCTTAAAGGCTTCACACATAAGGTATGCTCTTACTGTTTTCCCTACTGTCTATGACACAGTCATACGACAGTTTTAGGCAACTACTGATGTTCGAGATGTTATGGGTTACCGCACAAAGATTCATGCCACCATAGATGGTCGTCCATATGTGGTGACTGAAGCCTCTATTAGGTCTGCCCTACATCTCCAAGATGCTGATGGCATTGATTCTCTCACCAATGATGAAGTATTGGATGGGATGGTTGCCATTGGGTATAATCATGATGGAAAATTCAATTTTCAGAAAAATAGATTTTCACATCAATGGAAGTTGCTTATTCACTTCTTAATTCATTTATTGAGCTCCGAGGCTGGGAGTTGGGATACATTTCCAATCTCTCTTGTTACTGGTTTGATATGTTTGGCCCAGGTTCGTAGGTTCAACTTTTCTCGCTATATTTTGGATGGTATGGTAGAAAATCTTAGTGGTCTCAAAAAGAAGTTACTTATGTATCCTAGGTTTCTGCAACAGATTCTTATGTGTGTACCTAGAAATAGAAAAGATTATGTGTCTGTCAGACTAATTCCTAATGTTTATGCTAACATGAAGCTTGCTTATCTTCGTTCTATCATTCATCTCACTCCTACTATGATGGTCATTGCCCAAGAGGATCCCAATGAGATTCCTCCAGCTGGTGAAGCACTAGAGAAACCTTATATGGTTGATGATCCTATGAAGGAAGAGATACAGGTTGCTGAGGATCCAGTGATTGAGATTCCTCATGAGGATCCTACTCTTGAGGTGGTGGTTGAGGTGCCTTCTTCATCGAAGGCTGGCTCTTCTGCTGTCCCACATGTCTCTCCTTTTCTTGACACTCCACCTGCTAGTCCAGTCCACCCTTTAAATGGGGAGCCATCTTCTTCTTTTGTGCTAGAGGCACATGTTCCTAATGTTGACCAAGCCTTTAATACTTGTCCCAATGAAGCATCCCCTCAACCAAGTTCTATTGGTAGGGAAGCTGAGGAGCATGTTACTCTTACTTCTTTGCTTGCTTTGGTGAACAGGTACTATCAGAAGATTTAATCCTTGGAAGCTGATCTCAACAAACATCGCCGATTGATAAGAGATTTTGTGATTCCTTTGGCTTCCCGGGTTAAGCACTTGGAGCACCAATTGAGACGTCACAAAAAGAAGGTGGTGGTGACTGATTCTGATGATGAGTAGAATAATATGGAAGATGATGGTCTGACTATTCTCGCTAAGGCAGCTTTTGCAGCCAAGCCTAGTGAGGATATACCTAATCCCCCTAGTTCTTCTAGCATTCCCACTTCTACTGCTAGCCCTATGCCAAGTTCTGCAACTCTTGGTCCCTTAGTTGCTGATAAAGGGAAAGCCACAATGACTGATGCACCATCTCCTCCTAGGAAGCGCACACGTAGACAACTTGAGGAAGAGAGATTGGGTAAAGAAGCTGCAAGTGAGGCACAATGCCATGTTCTGGGATAACAAAGACTGGATGGATGTGGTCACCATTCTCACCTTCAATATTACTCAGTTCTTGGATATCTTGGGGGAAGGTGTGAATGCCACAAACTGTGCTCATCGGGTTACCTCACTCATTCATCGGCAAAGGGAGGATCTTGCTGCCCAACTGCGTGAAATCCGCCGGAACAGGCCCCTCTCGTATGCTCAACAGAAGATGATTATGCAACAATATGTGAAGAATCAGACTGGGGCTTATTTCACTGTTGGATGGCCCATGAAGAGGGTGAATAAATTCTCGGATGAAGAGCTCAAAATTTTGTACAACAATATGCTAAAGCTCAAGCAGAAGGATGTGCGTATGCCCGCCAATGCCACATCCAGCACCTGATGCACCTACTCCTTCTACTCCTACACCGTCTCCTATTGCTGCTCCATCCCATCCTGTTGGTTCACATGATTTGGGTTCTACTATTGCTCTACCTCCTACTTCTCCACATGTTGCTACTTCTACTCCACCAGTTGATGAGACTTATTCTACACCAAATGTTCCTACTTCCACTCCACCAGTTCATGAGCCTTCTACTACACCAAATGTTAATGCTACTACTCCCATGGTTGTTGATCCTAGTCTATAGGTTGATGCCAATGTTCCTTCACCCATCACTGCTGATACTGCTACACCTACTTGTAAGAGGAAGGCTCGCCGTAGCTCGGTTGTTCCTTGGGAGAAGAGGGATCCCTCAAATCTGATTGACGCCGCTTCCGATAACGATGATGATATATAACTTGGCAGTCGTCGCATTGTGCATTGGGAAATTCAACCTTCACCTATATTTGCTGGAACTTTCACTCATATGATTCGCACAGAAGATGGCCACCATAAGTACTTTTCGGGTCTGCAACATATTCGTTACTGGGTGGACCGTCAAGATCTTATGGTGCTCTATGGTTTGGTTGATGTTGTTGTCCCGGTGACTCCTGCTACATGGCCTGGTTTGGTTCTTTAGGGAGATTTGAAGATAATGCTAGATTGTCCACCTGGTACTCCTAGTGTTGGTATATGGCAGGATCAACCCCAATGGGTCATTTCAAGATGGAAGTTGTATGTTGGGTGTGTTGTGCATGTGTTGGAATTAGAGTCTGGCAAGAGAATTTTCATGCTTGTGGATCAAGAATATCCCCTTACCATTTCTATCATAGAAGCTATGTTGTAGAGTCACTTTGTGGTGTCCAATGCTCCTGCTGGCAATGAGTCTACTATGGCCACTACTTTGGTTGAATCTATTCAGGCCAGACTTCTTGCTGACAAGGTTGTAGCTTCTAGTTTGTGATTCTGTTATGCTTGTTCTATACTTCTTTTACTTTTTGCATTCTTTTCACTAATGTGTAAAACTATTGGTGACTAACACATCCTTTATTCATTTAAAAAAACACACCTTTATATAATATCTGCTTATACTTTGAAAAAAAAAGAAACATGTAAATTTATATAACATGTGCTTATACTTTACCATAGTGACATCTTTTCACACTTGGGCTGTTTTATTTGTTCTTATGGTGTTGGACTTGTTTCCACACAACAAATGGTGTTCAAATCACCATGTCTCGCAGATAAGAAAGAGTTGATTCACCATGAGGGTACGACTCTGATGTGATTATCAAATCCGTTGATGGTTGCCAGTTTACCCAAAATTGGATGGTCTTCACTCACCTTGGTCCTAGATTGAAGAGTGGCTAGTCCAAGGGGGTACGGCTTTTGGTAAAGACATACATCAAATCCGTTGATAGCTATAATAGCTTGCTCAAAGCTATAGGATTTTCAACTCACCAATGCTTGATTGTTAAGAGTTGGCTATTCCAGGGGGTACGGCTTCTGGTAAAGAGTTTAATCAAACCCGTTGACGGTTGTGATGGTTTGCCCAAAATCATCAAGGTACTCCCACTCACCATTGATTTATGTTCTAAGAGTTGGGTTGGGTATTGGTCTCCCAGTGTGATGCTTGATTCCACCAGAAAGACCAGCTAGCCCAAGAGCGAGCATCTACTTGGTAAAGGCTTATCAAATCTGCTCATGTTGCTGTGAAGATTCAAGAAGTGCATATGTTTTTAAGGCTTTCAAGAAGCTCTACATGTAGTTAGTAGCATATATTAGTAGCAGCAAGGTTTGTGTTTTGTTTGGTGCTATTCCGTGATGGTTCTGCTGCTGCTAAGGGTGTGATGACTCAATCCTCAATTTGTTTCTGAAAGATCTACAAAGAAACTTAAACTCAACAAGTCAAATTCAAGTTTAGGTGATGATTGTTAGGACCTATTTAATAGGTGTTTTGTAATAGGTTGACTAGGAGGTATGTAGTTTCTCTTGGTCATAGTAGTAGTAGGAGCAATACGTGCTCCTCGTATGTTAGAAAGTCAAACAGTATTATAAGTAGTAGTTTGTTAGGATATGCATGAGATATTTCAGGAAAGGATGTGCATATCATCAGTTACACGTTTTGACTAAATATACTTTAGGGTTTCCATGTAGTATAGAAAGAACCCATTGGCAGAAGGGTTAGACACACCTTTCACCATTTTCATATTAGTAATATTAGAAATCCTTAGAAAGGATCAAGTTATTCATTTAGTTAAACTGCTTCTTCTTGTTCTTAGTGTTTGTATTCCACACAAATACTTTGTTTTCATTAGAGAGCCTCTGTGAATAAACTTGTGATTAAAGAAGTTGTTCACCATCCTTAACAGGCTGAAAGATCTATATCTGAAGGACCCAACAACATGGTCTTAATCTTACATTATGGGGGAATAGGAGATCACCATGTTGTGTGTTGTGTAGACATTTGGTTAAATGCGCACCTATAGTCGCAAGGAAGCTCTCCTACTCTGGTGGAATGCCAACTTGGTGATATCGAGAGTGTTGGCTTAGTTATTCATTTGAAAGGGTGTTTTGATGTCTAAATTGACATCATTTGGGAAATGTAGCCAAGCGGGATTGTATCCCGAGCAACTCATTGCCATGAGTGACGCCATGCAAACGGAAATGTAGCTCATGGTACTTGAGACTCAATGGAACATGCTGATAGGTGTGTAAACACCCATCCTTTTTACCGTTTAACTACAATAATAATCAAGCCAAAACGTGTATTTTATGTCATAAATGTCGTAATTATGCGTGGTTTGTGTTTTTGTTGTGATTTAGGACGAAAATGTGAAAAGGGGAGAAAACACGGGCATTCACGGGCTTTTATCAAAGAAAAAGACAAAAGACGAAGTCAAGAAATCAAGAGTGCAAAAAGAACGGAAGTCCAAGACCAATTCTGAAGATTTATCGAAGAAAAAGTCAAAAGACGGAAGTTTACTAAAAGCCGAAGAACTCAAGTCTAATTTATTGAAGAATTTACAAGACGAGAGTAGAAATCCCGAGACAAAGTCGTTAAAGTCAAAGAATTAAGAAGATTAAGGACTTAATGACAATTAAAGAAAGAAGAAAGAGGGGAGGAAGCTTCCTCTAAGCACCTCCCTAATCCTCCTATAAATAGGCCTTAGTTTATTTCATTTCATTTTTGTTTGCTAAGTGTGACAATTAGCTCTTCCACTTTAATTTTTGCACATTTAAATACATGTCATTTCATTAATTGTCTTGCACCTTAAATTCATTTAATTTCAAGTAAGTTTCCTTTTAATTATTGTTAATCTTTAATTTTATTGTTTATCTTCTATCTACCTTTCTTGTTTGATCTTAATATTTATGCTTATTGTTTACGTTCATGTTCTTGAGTTTTTATTAAATTGATTAAGTGTGTTTTGATTATTTTGATTATTATTGTTAGTGTTTTTGATTTGGTCTGATTGGTATTCATTAGTTGATCATTTTTGGTTAGCCTTGTTTAATCTTTTGGTTGATTTAGATTAGATTTGTTTAGATTCGTTTCTTTTTTTGTTCTCCTTGTTCTTCGATGTCTGTTCATTTTCCAGGGTATTCTGGATCAACGCCAAACATTCCGAATCAAGGTCTTTGTCCATAATATTCCGGATCAGTGGATATTTCGAACCAAACAAATATTCCGGATCAAAGGTTGTTCATTCGGAATAACTTTTATTCCGGATAAAGGTTTTGTTGAGATTATTCCGAACCAGTGAAACATTCTGGATCAAAGTCGTTTATTCGGAATATTAAATATTCCGGATCAAGACAGCATTCAGAATCAGTGGATTATTCCGGATGAAAGCTTATTTGTGAATATTCCGAATGGAGGTTTGAGGATTTATTCTGAACTAAGCAGTATTCCGAATCAAGGGGTGTTCATTCGGAACAACAATTATTCCGAGTAAAGGGTGTTCATTCAGAACATTCCGGATCAAGGTGTTCATTCGGAATATATTCCGAATCAAGGTGTTCATTCGGAACATCAAATATTCCGAATCAAGGAAATATTCCGAATAAAGAGTTTATTCCGGATAAGTGACATATTACGGATAAAGGATTTATTCCGGATGAATGTTTTGTTCAAATATTCCGGATGAGCCATTTATTCCGCATGAGGTAAATATTCCGAGTGAAGAAGAATTATTCCGAACGAAGGTGACATTCCGAATGAGTGATTTATTCCGAACGAAGGATTATTCCGAATGAGCTGTTTTCATGTTATTTTAAGTTTCTGTTTTTAAGTTTAAATTTTTAATTTTCAAGCTTTACTTTTCCCGCCTTTTTACTTAGTCGCACTGCTAATTTACTTGCCTTAGATATATTTTTAAGTCTTGCCTTAGTTTAACTCTTAGTTGCGTTTTAAGTTTGCCTTTAGGATAGTTTTAAGTTTGCGTTATTTACTATTAGTGCCTTTTAGTTTTTCGTCACGCTTTAATTTCTCGCCATTTATTTTCACTTAGGTTTAGCTTTATTTTACCTGCCCTTTACTTTAAAGTTTTGCACCTTTTAATTTTACTACAACGACACAACATTTGTTTCACTAAAGACAGCTGAGTCGCACTTTGATCAAGTTATCAATTCGATTAGACCAACAAAGCGAACATTAATTTTTATACTAGGTATAAGCCTTGTATCAAATGGCGCCGCTGCCGGCTCTTTTCGTAAAGATTAACGTTGCTTTTTGGGACCCGTTCATTCGTGAGCGTCATTTTTCTTGCTTAAAAATTTTCAAAAACCATAAAAATTAAATATTTTCAAAAATTCAAAAAGATTTTATTTTCTTTATAGTGTATATATATTGTCTATTTCTTTTGCTTTCGCAGGTGTATGCGTACTAGATCTTCTACTTATCAAGAGCCCGAGACTCCTGAAGATTTAGTTATGGCAGGTGTGAACAACAACAATAATCCACCGCACCTCAATAATAACAACAACAATGTTCTTCCACAGCCCGATCTTCGGACAATGGAGGAGCTTTGTCAACCCACCATGTTTGGACGAGGAGGACCGATTGCGCTGATGCAAATCACGGCTCTGGAGTTGTCGTTGAAGCATCACATGATTCAACAAGTGCAAGCTAATCCATTCCGCTGATTGCCTGATGATGATGCCAACAAACACCTCGAAAATTCATTACTATCACTCAAAGCATGAAGTTACCCGGTGCTACTATGGATGTTCTTCGCCTTCAACTCTTCCCACATACTTTATCACACCACGCCGAGAAATGGTTTGATCGTCTCCCGAAAAATTCCATTCATACTTGGGATGACATGACTCAACGCTTTTTGTCGCGCTACTTTCCACCGTCCATGGTCACGAGCCTTCGCAATCAAATCAGCGGTTTCATGCAAGAACCCGATGAATCTCTCTTTGATGCTTGGGAAAGATATAATGTTTTGATCGATCGTTGTCCAAACCACATCATGCTCCCCGTGACCTTAATTGATACTTTCTACAACGGTTTGACTTTTCGTGATCGTGATACGATTAATGCAGCCGCCGGTGGCACATTTATGAAAAGGAGACCCGAGGAGTGTAGAGAGCTAATTGAGAACATGACTACTCATCACAAAAACTGGGATTCCTCCGCTTCTTCAAGGAACAACCTGAGAGTGAATGTTTCTTCTACTTCAGCAAACCCCGATATAACCGAATTCACCCGCATGATGGTTGAAATGAAAAAAAATATCTTGCTCATCGCTTCAAACCAACAACAAGTTAAAGCGGTAGCAAATCCTTGTGAGACATGCGGCGGTCCTCACTCATACACTGATTGTCCTTCTACTCAAGGAAATCCGGAAAACGTGTATGCGGCTTATGGTAATTATTCATTGGAAAGTTACCAAGCCCGACCTCAAGGGGATCGAAATTTGCTAAGTTACCGGTCAAACAACTACCTTTCACCCGGTTTTTCTCCTCAAAACCACAACCCCAACAACAATTACACTAGAAGCAACCAAATCCCACCTAGAGCTTCTAATCCTTACAACCCACCCACTCAACAAGCCCCACCCATGAATCAAGATGTTGAAGCCTTAATGAGAACCCAAGGAGAGCAAATTAAGAATCTACAGAACCAAATTATCAATTTGAAAGGGGATATCACCAAGTAAGGGAATGACATTAGATCCGAGCTTCGAAATGATATTCAATCCTCCTTCAGCAATCAAACGAATGATTTGAAGAATATGTTGGCCAGTTTCTTACCCACAACTCAGCCCTCTACTTCGGGCTCTCTACCTTCAAACACCGTCACCAATCTGCGAGCGAATGTGGGTGCTATTACTACCCGTAGTGGAGTTACTTTAGTAGGACCACCTATCCCACCCCCATCATCTACACCTCCTCCACCACCATTTATACCTACTACTCCCACACCTAGTATTAGTACACCATTACCGTCTCCGCCTCGTCGTGAAAAAGTACCCAAGACGAATTCTCCACCAACCCCACCTTCCACCTTTAACCCTTCAACATCTCAACCTTCACCTTCTACACCTCCACCACCCAAACCCAATATTCCTTATCCATCTCGCTTAGACAAGGCCAAAATGCACACCAAGGATGACATTCAAGTGTCAAACTATTTGAAGAAAGTTTTTGAAATGACCATCACTTTTAGCCTTGTTGAAGCTCTTGCCCAAATGCCACAATTTGTCAAAATGTTTAAAGAATTGCTTAGCAAGAAGGAGAAGATGGCCGAGTTTGTTAATACTCTATTGAATGAAAATTGTTTTGCCGTCCTTCTTAAAGAACTTCTGGAGAAACTTGGAGATCCCGGTTGTTTTGTCCTACCTTGTACTTTTAACCAAACCGACAAATTTACTGCCTTAGCCGATCTCGGGGCAAGTATAAATTTGATGCCTTTAAGTGTTTGGAAAAATTTATCATTGCCCGACCTTACACCCACTAAAATGACTCTTGAGCTAGCCAATCTTACTCTCGCTTACCCCGTTGGTATTGCCGAAGATGTGTTCATTAAAGTTGGCACATTCACTTTTCCGGTCGACTTCGTCGTTGTTGATTATGAAATGGATCCTTGTATTCCGTTAATACTCGGACGCCCATTTTTGAGAACCGGTAGAGCTTTAATAGATGTGGATAAGTGTGAACTCATCTTAAGAGTCCGGGATGATGCATAAGTTTTTGAAATGGTGAAGCTTACAAGCAAATCCTTTGGAAGAGAATCAGTGAATATGATTAATGTGCTTGATGATTTTGTCGTCTACAACAATCCTCTATTCGATTCTTGCAATGATAATCCACTGTTTCAAGATGATGTGGATGATTCTATCTGCAATTTGGAACCTTCACCCATATATGATTCTCCATCGATCTATGATGCTTATGCTGATGATTCTAGCTCCAATGGAGATGATTATGATGATTTTACTTCCGAGTATCCCAACATGCCCACCTATGATGATTTTGATGAGGCTGATACTCTTTCGAGTGATTCTTCACATGATGAAGATCCTTCGCCTACCATGCTTAATCCTACTTTGGATGATTACTCATTTGAGGAAGACTTCTCTACTTTTCTCAATACTTACTTCCCTCATGAGAGTGATGCTCCTCCTTTAGACTTTGATGATTATGGTCTTGATCCTACTTCGGATTTGAAGAAAATTCTTTCAAAGGAGAAGCAACCAGACGACACCAACATCCGCAGCACGTATGTTTTGACACCTCTTTGTCCACCTTCTGAGGACGAGGTTGTGCATTTTCTTAGTGGATCATCTTCAAATTCTGTTGAGCCTGAGTGCTATTTTCCCCTAAAGGAAAAGGTGTTCGACCCCGGTATTGCACTTTCCAAGCCATCTCGGTATCCGTCTGATGAAATAAAAGGAAAAATATTTGGTACTTATGAAGTTATGCTTGCACCTCATCACCCTTGCTTCCACCGTGCTCCACCTTTGCTTAAGGGAACCTTGCTTATTCTTGTTTGGATTGCCTTGTTCGCCTTAAGCTTGTGCTATTTGATGGACGAAAACTATGTCTTTGATACCGGTGGATATGTTTCATGCTTCTTCCTATGCTAATCAAGGTCGAGTCAGGCTCACGACTCGGTGAACAAAAATCAAGCGCTTCTTGGGAGGCAACCCATGTTTCTATCTTTTAGCTATTTATATCCTAAGTGTGGGGGAGACCCGTTGGTGTTTGCTATTTCCTCTCTTCTCATATTCAGGGATTCGAGCGCTCAATGATCCACTCTTGATGATTTTTGACGACCCGTGATTCCGTGTTTCCGTCTTCCCGGTTCTATCCTAAACTCTTTTCGATTCACTATTTTATATTTTCCAATATTAAAATAGGAATCTCGTTAGTTGTCTTTTCCTTAACGAGATTTAAACAACGTGCACAATGTCCTAAGTGTAGGGGAGTTTACTCCCACATGCTTAAACATTGAGGACAATGTTTATATTAAATGTAGGGGGACTTCTATCGAAGTTAAGTGGTCTTTTCCTTGTATTTGTCCTCATTTTAACCGGAAAATCAATTTTTCGACATTTTTCAAAATTTTTGATCTATTTTAGTCTATTAGTTTTTACCTTTGTATAGTTATTTTCTTTCCTTATTAGAATAAGTTTTAATAAAGTGGTTTTAATTTTCAACGTTGTGAATCTTTTGACTCAACCCGAGTTTACTTATCTAAGTTTACTCTAGCTAGTATCCTTAACGTGTTTAAGTCAAGTTTTGCTAGGCTTTTATGTAGGGAGCTTTAAAACGCGCAAGTCTTAACTCTCACGGGTTAAGAACAAGAACTTTTCGCAAGTTCCTATAATTGATCCTAGAGAGTCGTTTATCAAGGGAACTTTAAAATGCGATTTCTAAACTTGAAAAAGTCTAAGAGTTTGCAAGATCCTATAGATGACTCGAAAACCAAAAACTTTGATTTAATAGGCTAAGCATCCACGAGTCTCATTCTTTGAGATTTTAAACTATGGAGAACGAGAGATGATAGAGTCAATTATAAGTTTGGTATTCTTTCGTGAATTTATGTGAGTTAATTATAAGCCTATTCTCCCATCGCTTGCTAATAAATTTATCTGCAATAAATAAGGTTTTACGATTTGAAAAGTTACTTAGCTTCTAGCCCAAGATCGTTTAAAAGTTGCTCGGTATGGATTAGAGTTCATAGCAAAGGCATAACTTATTGAAGCGAGATGCGAAGATTGGCGAGTCCGAAAAGGCCCTAACAAGGCATGAGGGCTACATTTTGTTGCTAAAGATCCAAAAGTGATGTGAAGAATCATTTATCAAGAATCAATATGAAGGATCGAGACACACGACGAAAAGCAAATACTCCCGTAAAGATCATGGAGAAGTCTATCCAAAAAGGCCCTAACAAGGTATGAGGATAAATAGATCCAAGTCCAAAAAGGAGGCGAATCGTTTTATATCAAATTCCCAAATAAAGATTGGAGAAAAATGAAAAAGTCGTGGTCCAAATATGAAGAATCTCTCAAAACTTCAAGTGAAGAAATTCCTATTATGAAGAGAAGACCATAATTTCATGAACGTCTCTCAAGATTTGAAGTATGAAGTCGCTGCCAAATATCGGTCCGAGAAAGGTCTCAAATCTCGAAGCGAGTTATGTCAAGATATGAACTTTATGAGGTCCCGAAAAGCAGTTTTAAAAGATTTTGTCCTTTAGCTAACTATTGATTAAATCGTCCCACTTTATTTTCAGCCTAAATAACTATCGAAATAAGTCAACAATGCATCCTCGTGATCATTCAAGACAACAATAAAATATAAGAGATACACCAAGGAATAAGGGAGTCTAAGTAAATAATTGGCCCACATGAGTTCGTGTTAGTTTGCTAACTTATAATAACAATGATCTCGTTTTTAAGCTTGGTTTGGAGAATGTGAAAACTTTAGGATGATGATCATTCATGACTGATAGGTGTGTAAACACCCATCCTTTTACCACTTAACTACAATAATAACCGAGCCAAAACGTGTATTTTATGTCGTAAATGTCGGAATTATGCGTGGTTTGTGTTTTTGTTGTGATTTAGGACGAAAATGTGAAAAGGGGAGAAAACACGGGCATTCACGGGCTTTTATCGAAGAAAAAGACAAAAGACGAAGTCAAGAAATCAAGAGTGCAAAAAGAACGGAAGTCCAAGACCAATTCTGAAATTTTATCGAAGAAAACGTCAAAAGACGGAAGTTTACTAAAAGCCGAAGAACTCAAGTCTAATTTATTGAAGAAATTACAAGACGAGTTTATTAATCCCGAGACAAAGTCAAAAGTCGAAGAATTAAGAAGACAAGGACTTAATCATGCAATGAAAGGAAGAAGAAAGAGGGGAAGAAGCTTCCTCTAAGCACCTCCCTAATCCTCCTATAAATAGTCTTCATTTTCCTTTCATTTGTTTTTGTTGGCTAGAGTGACACTAGTTCTTCCACCATTTTAATTTTTGCACATTTAAATGCTAGATAAAATATTCTAGTGAATAAGAAAAAAAAATTTCAAGCCAATACGAAAGAAAGAGAACAACGAGACAAAATAAGGACTGGGCTAAAATCCACACACTCGTTTTCTACATTCTCCCATTTTGCCCTTTACAACTTTAATCCGCCCATACACCCATTTATAAATAAAGATGGGGGCAAAAAGCGCCCATTACTTTTAAAATTTGGTCAAAAAAACGCCCAAACTTTGTTAATTGGGCACAATTTTCCACCCCTACTCTCTAACAATAATATTTAATCAACTTGTTAGCTACTATTTAACTCTCGATAGTATGTCATTGTTTTTCCATGATCCTTCAATCTATTGTCGGTGTATTATGCTTGTCACGCTAGAAACAATATAAACTTGCTATTTACTTCTATGAATAGCTTAATCATACAATTTTATTATATATATATACATGTATTATGTTCCACCTTGGAATTATGTCTTGTTATCTGATGAGTTCTCTGCTGCAATTCAAGTTTAATTTTTTGCCATATTGTAGTATTTCCTATCTATAAAGTTTTTGAACTCAAAAGTGAAAGGGTTATCATTGCAGCATGTGGCTGGTAACTCTCATTATATTGTTCTTTTCTGTACAGTTAGACATAAAAAAATCCATATTAAAGACATAGTTAAACTAATATCAAGAACTTTATAGCAACCATGTTAATCACTTGGTTTTTTAATTTGTGTGTCATCAGGAAGTGAAAGGATAGATGCTGGTACTGAGTACATATATACTAATCACCATACCCTTTGAAAATTTGTTTAAACATACTCTCACTAATGCCAACAAAATAAAAAATGAAAAGCGCCATTTTATTCAGAAGTTGGTTATACTATTGGATGTTGGTACATAACGTTAACATTGGCGAGATTCATCTCATCCGTGATTTAGATTGTGTTGAAATTATTACCAATAATAGTTAACAATTAGATTAGGTTTCTTTCCTTATGTATTGTAAGTGTGTCGACTGGGCTTGGCCCGAGTCTGTAACCGACCCCCTCATCCTATAAAAGGAGGTGAGGGGGTGATGCACAAAACACACCGTAGCTTTTATTCTTTCTATGCAATCGATCGATTGGTATAATAAAGTAAATCGTTTGGTTACCTCTTTGTGTGTCGTTCTTCTAGGTTTTGGTCGTTGCAACTCTGCGATCTTCTTTACAGCGATCTAGGTTCCGCATATCGATCTTCGGGTTGTTGGTGTCGAGTCCAACAAGTGGTATCAGAGCTACGGTTATTCGTTGCTCTTGAAGATCGGTGCTAGATCAAGAGGTTCGTGAAGAAAAGGGTTTCGATTTTTCGAATTATTTTCTTGAGTTGCAGGTGGCGAGAGGTTGAAGACGAAGTGATACTACGTGGTTGGTTGTTTTTCCAAACAATAAAGATAAGGTTGACTGGTGGTGATTGGTTGCTTATTATTTAGTCACGTGGGTATACAAGTACTAGTTTAGTTTTGTTTAAAACTAATTCTTTTGTTTGTGTCTTGTATTAAAAAAAACATTAAACAATTGAAACAAAAGGTTTTTTGTTTGTCATTAATTGTTTATTAAGTAGCTACAAAGGAGGTTCTTGTTGCGGGTTTTCTTGTGGTTCAAGTATTGATCGTGGTTCGCTTGGGTTTTCAAGTTTACGATCGGGTTTGCTTGTACGTGATCGAGGTTTAGGGTTTTCTAATTAATTCGATTTGCAAGAAGGGATTTTTACGCAACAAGGGAGAAAGAATATGTCGTCGATAGCGAAGTTTGACGTCGAAAAATTCGACGGGTCTAATGACTTCGGGTTGTGGCGTGTGAAGATGCGGTGTCTATTAATTCAACATGGTTGGGAGGCTGCGTTAGATCTATTCCCGGATACCATGACGGACGCTCAAAAGACTGCGGCGTTGAAGACGGATGTCTATAAAAAAGCACACAGTGCCTTACTCTTGTGCTTGGATAACAAGGTGTTGAGGGAAGTCAACAAAGAAAATTCTGATGCGGGGGTTTGGTTAAAGTTAGAAACTTTGTATATGACAAAGTCTTTAGCCAATAAATTGTACTTGAAGAAGAAGCTGTTCACTTTCTACATGCATTCAGGTAAGAAACTATCTGAACATATAGATGAGTTTAATAAGTTGATCGGTGACTTGGCGAACATAGACGTTGAAATTGATGACGAAGATCAGGCACTCATGTTACTTACATCATTACCGTCCTCGTATGATAACTTTATGGAGACATTGCTTTATGGAAGGGAGTCGCTCTCTTTGGAAGATGTCTTGTCTACCCTCAATTCACGGGAGTTGAAGAAGAGGACAGATGAAAAGGATGATGGTGATGGGTTATTTGTAAGGGGGAGGCCGGAGCATCGAGGTAATCAAGGACGTGGTAGTTCGCGATCAATGTCAAAAGGTAAAGGAACTTATAAACAGAAGTGTTACATATGCTATTCTGAGGATCACCTTAAGAAAGACTGTCCAAAATGGAACAAGAAGAAATCAACTGGCTTTGTCAACAAGAATGCAAAACAGGACGCTGGGACGTATTCTAAGGGTTATGACAATGGTGATTTGTTGATGGCGGTGAGTGAGGAAAGGTTCTTAGAGTGGATCATGGACTTTGGTGGTTCCTATCACATGACGCCTAGGAGGGACTTCTTGTTTGATTTTAAGGAGCTTGATGGAGGTATGGTTTTGCTCGGTGATAATAGAGCATGTGCCATCAAGGGGATAGGAAAGGTGAGTGTACAAATGAAAGATGGTTCAAGTTTTGTGCTTGAGAATGTGCGTTACATTCCCGAGTTGAAAAGAAATTTGTTATCTTTGGGCACTCTGGATCGAGAGGGCTATACCGTGAAGTTGCAGAATGGAAGAGTAAAGGTGATCAAGGGTTCTTTGATGGTTTTGTCAGGAACTTTGAAGGAAAATTGTGTGTACTCCTTGGATGGTTGGGCTGAATCAAGCGAAGCTAGTGTCGGTATAGAAGAAAAGGAAAGTCTTGCGTAGGTGTGGCATAAACGCCTGGGTCACATTAGTGAAGCAGGCTTGAATGAACTCAAAAGAAGAGAGGTGCTGGGGAAGGAAGGTCTAGGTAAGCTCGAATTCTGTGAAAATTGTGTTCTTGGAAAATCGACCAGGGTGAGTTTTGGTCGAGGTCAGCACACAACAGAGGGAGTTATAGACTATGTCCATGCGGATCTCTGGGGTCCTTCTCGGGTGGAATCGATGAGTGGTTGTCGTTACTTCTTATCGATTGTTGATGATTATTCGAGGAGGGTTTGGGTTTATTTTCTTAGACACAAGAGTGAGGCGTTCAGCAAGTTCAAGGAGTGGAAGTAGTTGGTAGAAAACCAGACAGGTAGAAAACTGAAGAAACTTCGAACGGATAATGGTTTGGAGTTTTGTAATCAGGAGTTTAATAACTTGTGCAAGGAGAGCGGGGTAGCAAGACATTTGACGGTTGCTGGAACTCCGCAACAGAATGGTCTAGCTGAACGAATGAACAGGACGCTCTTGGACAAGGTTAGGTGTTTACTGATTCAGTCTGGTTTGCCAGAGTCATTCTGCGCAGAAGCAACGGTGACGGCAGCATATCTGATCAATAGGTCTCCATCTACAACATTGAAGAAGAAGACACCTATGGATATATGGTCAGGACATCTGGCGAATTACGAGATGTTGAGGATATTTGGTTGCGTTGCTTATTCACACGTGAATCAGGGGAAGCTCAAGCCTAGGGCTATAAAATGCATATTCCTGGGGTATCCTGAGGGTGTGAAGGGATACAGATTATGGAGGTTGGATGATGTTAAACCGAAGATAATCATAAGCAGGGATGTGGTCTTTAATGAGAGCCTTATGTATAAGGATACTCTCAAGGGTGCTGGTGCTGCAGATTCTGGGAAGAAAATTGAGTTTGAGGTGGAACTTTAAGACAGTCGGGTCGAACCAACTGTGGATCCTCATACTGGGGTAAATCCAGGGAATGAATATGAGGATCAAGTTGAAGATGCAGTAGATGCAATGCCTCAACAACAGAATCTGGAAAACTATGTTCTGGTGCGTGATAGAGCTAAGAGAACAACTACTAAACCTGCAAGGTATAGGAATGAAGGTAATGTATCATTGTCTAGATCATCAGGGTCTAGGGAAGAAGATGATATTACGGCTTATGCGTTTGCTATTGTTGAGGAAGAAGATACATATGAACCAATCACATTCCAGGAGGCGATTAATTCATCTGATAAGGATGAGTGGGTTCGTGCTATGGAGGAAGAGATGAGTTCTTTAAAGAAGAATCATACTTAGGAGCTGGTCGATCAACCAAGTGGTCAGAAGCTGGTAAGCTGCAAGTGGTTGTATAAGATTAAAGAAGGGATTGAAGGCGTTCAGAAACCAAAGTATAAAGCAAGGCTGGTAGCTCGGGGTTTCACACAACGAGCAGGGATTGACTATAATGAGGTATTCTCACCCGTGGTTCGACATACATCTATTAGGGTGATTGTCTCATTAACTGCTTGTGAAGATTACGAGTTGGAACAACTTGATGTGAAGATGGCGTTTTTGCATGGTAATCTTGAAGAAACCATTTATATGAGGCAGCCGCTTGGTTTTGAAGAAGGAACGGGCAACAAGGTATGTTTGTTGAAGAAATCCCTTTATGGTCTTAAGCAGTCTCCAAGGCAGTGGTACAAATGGTTTGATGTGTATATGGTCAGCAATGGGTTTAGCCGTAGCAACTATGATAGTTGTGTTTACTTCAAGGAGTTTGCACCAGGTATGTACATATATCTACTGCTGTATGTAGATGATATGTTGATTGCTTGTAAAAGCAAGTCTGAGATCGAATATACCAAGGGACTGCTGCGAAAAGAGTTTGATATGAAGGAACTTGGTCCAGCTAGGAAGATACTTGGTATGGAGATTGTCAGGGATAGGGGTAACCGAACCCTGAAACTGTCTCAGTCGGGATATGTGCGGAAAATTCTGAATAACTACAGAGTGGATAATGGCAAGTCGGTCTCTGTGCCTTTGGGAGCACACTTCAAGGTATCTTTGAAGGATTGTCCGTCGAGTGACTGGGATGTGGAAAGAATGAGTAAGGTCCCATATGCGAATGCTGTAGGTAGTTTAATGTACTTGATGGTTTGCACTAGACCAGATATTGCGTATGCTGTTAGCATTGTGAGCAGGTATTTGGCGAATCCAGGTAAAAATCACTGGGAAGCGGTGAAGTGGATTTTGAAGTACTTGAAGGGCACTGCTGATGTAGGTCTAGTGTATGGTAGAGATCAAGGGAAGCACGTAGATGTTGACGGTTTCGTGGATAGCGATTATGCTAAAGACCCTAACAAGGGTAGGTCGATAACCGGGTACGTGTTTATGGTACATGGCTGTGTTGTGAGTTGGAAAGCAACTCTGCAGCATGTTGTTGCATTGTCTACTACAGAGGCGGAGTATATGGCGCTTACGGAAGCTGTTAAGGAAAGCATTTGGCTTAAAGGTCTACTAATCGAGCTGGGAATAAACCTAAGGTCAGTGGTTGTGAATTGTGATAATCAAGGGGCAATTCATCTCTCAAGAAATGCAATGTTTCATGAGAGGACGAAGCATATCAACGTGAGGTATCACTTCATCAGGGAGATCGTAGAATCTAAAGAGATTGAAGTAGCAAAGATAGGCACGGAAGATAATGTAGCTGACGCTTTCACAAAGGTGGTTCCAGGTCCAAAGTTCAAGTATTGTTTCTTTCCTTGGTGTCGGGGCTAACTAGTATTGGTACTAAGGTGGAAATTTTTGAAATTATTACCAATAATAGTTAACAATTAGATTAGGTTTCTTTCCTTATGTATTGTAAGTGTGTCTACTGGGCTTGGCCCGAGTCTGTAACCGACCCCCTCATCCTATAAAAGGAGGTGAGGGGTGATGCATAAAACACACCATAGCTTTTATTCTTTCTATGTAATCGATCGATTGGTATAATAACGTAAATCGTTTGGTTACCTCTTTGTGTGTCGTTCTTCTGGGTTTTGGTCGTTGCAACTCTGCGATCTTCTTTACAGCGATCTAGGTTCCGCATATCGATCTTCGGGTTGTTGGTGTCGAGTCCAACAGATTGCGTTTTGGAATTCATGAATCGAGTAACATTGTTCTTCTCTCGCTTATTTCCCTCAAGATATGCACTTTTATCAGTATATGTATGGTCTTCTTAGTTATTTTCTCTTTTATAATATATGTTATGTTCTCAGTTCATGTGCAACTATTCTCTCCAATACGACCACTGTTTGACGTTGATGAGGTGTTTTTGTGAAATGGTTCAAAACATGTTTGGTCATAAGTTGTGATTTACAAACAGGTTTCACCCCTTTTTGATGAATTTATGAATTATATATGAAAATGAAAAATAATTGAACCTCATGTAACAATCAGATAATTATTTAAGTTTTCGGATTGCTTATTAATGTTTGAGTGTTTATATTAGATATATTTATCTGATATTGCACATATAAATCTAGACTCAAAACTTTAATAAACATATCAACTAGTTTGAGCACTGTGTGCTGGTGGATTTTCTACAGGGTTAGGGTTTGGTATGGGATAAACTTGAACTTGAACTTCATCACCCTGCTCTATAAGTATAAACAGATTAAATGACCAAGTTTGTCATATATCATCTTTTTACATTTACATGCGAACTTATATGTCTAAAATCACTTATTCTGGTGAACTATATTGTTTTGTTGTCATCAATATTGATGGTTACCGTAATTGAAAACATTAATGTTTTTTTAGTAAAACTTTATGAAAATGTAGGGGCATCAGCTACACCACCTGACATCAGCTAGACCACCTGACATCAGCTAGACCACCTGACATCAGCTATACCACCTACTTTTATTGGTTGTGTTTTGAGACCTTTTGGGGACCAACACAAAAAATATAGCGGTGACGTCAACAGGTGCATAAAGGATAGTTCATAGTGGAAGTCTAATTGATTTGCTAGTAGTAGGAAGCGGAAGTAATGGTGGCTGGTAGGAAATGTTACCGCGGTATCCTCTCAGAAATGGGTATAAAAAGAGATGCCTCATTAGTATGCTTATTGATGCCCTAATAATATGCTCGCTGATTCCCCATCAATAGTAAATTAAGAAATTTGAGCCATACAATTCTCTATATTGAATATTGCATTTCTTTATATTGAATATTGCATATCGCCTTCTAAACGGACATCAAATACTCCCTTGAAAAAGTCTTCACTTAAAACAGGTTGCACATTCTGTTGATGGATTTCAGGCAACACATGATCCAACAATAAAGAAGTGAATAACTGGTGTTGTGGCGCCATCCCCTGTTGTAAGATGTCATCATTCTCATTTGATCTTTATGGTACAGTTATTTTGCATTACCATAATGTTCTTCAGTTCTCGCTTTAGTGTAGCATACTAATTCTTTTTATCGATCTACAGATACTTTTCACCTGTTATCTCCCAGTTATTACTAGAATTCCAGTCATGAGATCTTCAGGATCACATCCTCCTTGCAACGCAACAGATAAAAGCTAAAAGTGCCATTAACCAGATTAACGTCTTTCCACGCACTAAATTTTACTTCTTGTCCATTAATTAACGATATCAATCAGACCTTAAGAAAGGAATCTGAATGTACTCTGTCATGAACCTTTTTGTTTATAAACTGATGTACCTTTTGTTTATAAACTGATGCACTTTTTTCTATAATCATATTCCTGCAAGCAATTCTTTACTAACTGTGATCTATAACGCGCAAGTGGTAATTGTACAGCTGATTTTGTGTTATTTAAAATACTCCCAGATGGTGGATCTTATGAAAGAATCAGGGTTTAGCGCATCTCGTGTGAAAAATAGTGTTGATGCGTTTAGAGGGAAAGAAGTGAAAGTGAAGAGTGCTTCTAGAGATACCAATTTCCAAACATCGAAGGATTACGGGATCGACCTTGTGGAACAAGATAGGAAGATTTACCTTTTAATTGGGAGAGATGCGGAAATCAGAAGAGTGGTTAGTATCCATGGATACAATCACTGATATATAGGATCAAACAGATAAAGCGGAAAATATGGTTGAAAATCCTGTAGAAACTTGTACTTCTGGATAATAGTTCTTTTATGTTCGTACCTAGAACCAGTGGGGTAATGAGTGTGGCTATATGTGAGAATCAGTAACTTTCTAATATGTCATTACGGTTAGGATCAATAAGCTGACACACATAAAAAGGGACATATATTAACAGCATAATAAGATTTTATTTAAGGCCATGATAAGACTTCAAATCCAGCTTTTTATCATTCATACACAACACACTGATAAGCGCCACCGATAAAAGACAAAACATAACAATGTTCTTTAATATCTACAACGAGAAATTTTAACATACTAGATTACACTGATTTCGAGGCAAGTTGCAATGATTTGTCATTTGCTCTTACAAGCTAGAGAATACGCAAACTGGATAGCCCTTCTAACATATTCAGATTACAGTGACTTCCTCATGCTTCTTATTTTCAGCCAGTGAAATGTCACCTTTTTGCTAATTTCATAATGAAAGATCTGGGCTTCTTGTTTCCAGTCGGAAAATCAAGAAGAAACGTCACTCTTCTGGTATGTATGAAGAACAACTGCATGACCACAAAATATCTGCTGACAGCTTTCGACAGTTGATCAACATGCAAATTCTTTTATTTTCACTGCACATACAAATGAGGTTCAATTACATTATGATAACAAACACACACCCTTTATATAACAAACATATATCCTTAATTTACGAATTTTTTTGAACATATTTTTCCCAGACAAAACTTGTATTATAAAATGCACCAAAAAAAGAATTATAAGGCCAGAACAAAAATAGGGAAAAAGGTCACATGTATATAGCCTTTATTTTCTAAGGACGGATGAAAGCTTCGTCAAGGCTTATCATGTGTTACCAGGATGATATGAGATGCCTACATAAAGTATAGGTCAAATGGGCAGATTGGAAATAGAAAAATACAAGTAATCCTTTAAATGGTTCAAAACGCGCCTAATATATTTTTCTAGGTGTATATTCAACAAACTAGAGACACAAGCGCATGATAAATAAAGAATGAACAAAAGTCTATTTCTGAAAAATAAACACCTGTAGGGTATATGTTGCAGGCCGTTGTTGTCCTTGAGCTTTTGAATAATTATTAGGAAAAGGGATGGGGTTAATGTTGGGCAATAATCCAACAATAGCAACAGTAACACCAGCTAGCAATTTGCCCAACTCTTCATATTCCTCATAGCCAAAATCAAAGGCCTAGGACAAATCTTGTCTTTTGTTCGTCTCTTGTAGCATTTCTCGCATATTCCATTACCTGAAATACACATAATCATTAACAATTACTAGCCAGTTTCAACATATATGACAACTTATAAGCAGTTACACTCCATTTACAGGTCAGTCATATCAAATTTTTGACTTCTTCTTTCTTTGGTGATGCAGGAGGTGGAGTGCCCTAGGACTCGTCTCTACTCTAAGATCATTTCTGTTCTACTCCAACTCACTTATCCTTTCGCCCATCTCATCGAGTACATTGGAGTTAAGGTAACTTTAGAAATACATATCTTTATTGTAGAACAATCAAAATTTATCTAATCTAAAACTTATTTGAAGACAATGATAGTATGAACCCAAATGTTGAGACTACTTACTAGATACAAACTGAATGACTCATGACTAGAAACCTACAAAAAGATATATATAACTAAGACCAATACTGATAGGGTACGAGGGTACATTATTTTTAAGGGGTCTGCCAGGTGGCTTTTTAAGGTGCTTGCTTGGAGGACTGGCTCTTTTAATAACCTTTGGTTGTAGCTCACCCTCATCACCCTTTTGCCTTTAATTTTCAAAACCCATTTTTCCCAATATGATATTTTGGATGTATGCATAAAAGTAGTTCAGAAACACCAAGGCAAAGCCTACACGCTGGAAGAATACATTATAGATGGGTTATAATACATTGCGTTATAACAGATTAGAATCAATCTTCCTGTACAAATCAAAATACAAGTTCACTAAATCAAGGTTCTGCAAACGCACGCTTAAACAAGAGAACAAAGGGAGAACAAATGAGCAGCGCTTTATTGGCATATAAACAAAACATTATCAGCGTGTATAGACACCACCCAAAAGCTAAATGCACCACATCGTTCCAACTTTAGTACTAGTTGATGAATATGAATCTAGTGGATGACTTGTAAATAATAACGTTTGGTGTCGTATTATAAATTCCTATCACCACATATTACTCTATAATGTTGCAGCACCAAATTAATAAGGCGCACCTTAATTTCTCGACTCTAAAAAACAAGTAAGAAAATTTGTAAGTACAAATGTGAACAATAACGGTATATTTACCAATAACACAATCAAATATCTTATAAGCTAAAACTAGTTATTGAAAGTTCAGTTCATGACCACTCGTAATACATCTAATAATGTATATGAACTGTAATCGCAAATTAGTATCAATGTGTCATACACTAACAACTAGAAAAAATGGATGCAATGAATATATAAACGGATGCATGAAACAAACAAATAAACTGATGCACTAATAAAATATTAAAACAAATGTGTTAAACAAACGACAAAACGGTGTTATACTACATTATTAGAACAAATGCCTTAAACAAACATACAACTGATGCTATAAATAATCTTAAAACAAATGCATTTTTTTCATGATACCCTTACGCACTAACTTGACGCACTAACTAAGACAAACAGATGCAATGTCTTCGATATTTGGACTACATAGATTTAACATGATACATACATTTAACCTGATGCAACAACTAAAACACACATACCCACTCGAATGACTTATATCAAAACAAGTAAACATAAACACTTAACATATCTGAATATAAATTTAGTTCTTTGTAATTGATAAATCTAACACCCCCAAATGGTATGCGCAGCGGAAGTACAACATTTGGGTGCTAGGCAGTTATCATACACACAAGCTATTTCGAATGACTCAAAGAGACGTAGAAATTTAAACATTAATTAAACATTGTTAAAACATCAAAGTCTACTGCTTCCCAAACCCCAAAGAAAATACAAAACAGAGTTGCGTTTAGGTCCCCACTGAATCTTAGCCCAAAAGTACATTACTTGTTCACATGACATAATATAAAAGTTTTAAGTGATAAAAAGGGAGGAAAGACAAAGTAGACCGCCAAGCCACAACAACTTCCATCCTAGCATGCTCCTTGCTACCATATCATCGATTACCTGAAACACATGCTTAAAGGGGTCAACAAATAATGTTGAGCGAAATTTATAGGTTTTACAATCTCATTTTTGAACATAAGTGTATAAAATCAATCACGATCATTTATAGAATTGTCGATCAAACAATCTATCATTCAAGGTTATTATCGTTAGCAATAGATAATAATTGTGTTTAAGCTCATGACACTAATCCGTTAACTCAATCACCCACGTACATTTACCGGCATGATTAAGATGAAACCAGTGCCCCTTCTAAAGGCATTAGTTGCAATTATACATTATTTCTAATCACAAGTTATTCGTCCGTAGAGGGTACTTAAAGTACTAGCTCTCGTCTCAGATAGGGTCGTCAACCCCATAGTACTATCAATTGTATAAGCGGCTATTTCCAATCCACACGAGGATTAAACAATAGTTAATAGTTCATGAATATAGGGTCTTGTGCAACTAGGTACTCAACACAATTCAGGCAACTTTCGGGTCCAACATTCATTCATGACTTATGTTCGTTTTATCTAAAATAGCATGCATCCCCCTCGCGGGTAAAACCATTTGAAAGTATTATAAAGCAAGTCTATAAACTCACCTTGCGTAGTAGTAGTGGTTCTAGCGAAGACGTAACGAAAATATCACCGACGATGTGGTTTCCCTGGAAAATCTAATACGTGACCTAAAAATCAAAATACGAAAACCGAATCAATCTCCGTGTACATTATTGTACTAAACACACGTATATAGAAACACTTAATGCTTATAAAAACTCATGCCAAAACTCATACATGTGATTATTACTAGACTCGTACTATCTATCCAAGTAATTAAAAATGTTTCCCATTTTATAACTTTGCCGGTACTTACCAAAAGTACGGGTTGTTTTCTAACACTTAAGCATCACTATAAATTACGAGAAAATTTGTAAAAATCCCTTACAACCTTTAGGAATCCCATTTTAAATTCCGTAAAAGGTTGTCACTTTTAAGACCCATTACTCTTTACATTACTAGACGTAAACTTTTTGGACTGATTTTGCACTTCTACAATGTAAGACTTCTTTGACTCATTTAAAACATACCATTAGCTAATTTGACCCCTAAGTCTAATAATAAAAAACATAGGTTTAGAACCAAAAAACAACTTTCAATTCCTTATAAAACTCTATCTATGGTTGTTAATCCCATTTAATCCATAACACAAGATTTAGAGAGAGAAATAGTAGAAAAGTAGAGAGAAAGAGTAGAGAGAGAAGTGGAAGGTTTACACTAAAACTAGGTGTTTTATGAAATGAACCAACACCCTCTTCCACATGTGGAAGAGGGTTATATATGCCACGGCTCTAAGGCCTTTGTGGGCTTCATCTTGGGCCGGGCTTGGCATTCACTTGGGCATATAGCCCCTAACAAAGACAATATTAGCTTAACGTCCAAGCCCGGTTTTCCCGACTAACCTATTACAATACAAGACCTTTAACGACTAAGATGACCTATTACATTCTTGTTCGACTATATAAAATATAGGGCTAACAATCTCCCCCAATGTATCAGTCATCTTAAAAAGCTTAAAAGGCATAAGATGATTGAGTGAATACATTCTTGTAGAGTAGATCTTCCTGCTTTGGTCTTGTATCTTGGTCTTGATCTTGTTTGTAACAGCTTTGTTCCTTCATGCTTTGTGATCTTTATCTTGAGCCTTTGTCATTTGACTTTGAGTGCTTGAGATCTTCATTTTGTGTTCCTTGTGACTAAGATAACCTATAACATTCTTACATTCTTAGGTATCTTGATTATCTCCATCTTGTGCTCTTGTGACTTCTGAATCGACATCGATTAGTACACAGCTACGCCACCTTCTTGATATACAGCAACATATATAGACACGGATGAAACGGCTTTGAACATTTCACTCTAACTCGGTAGCGTTTTACCTCCGGTCGGTGAAGACCGTTAAACGGTATTAAATACCGTACCTGTGATCAGGTAGATTCGATTAAGAACCTCCTTAACAGGGTTTCCCGGCGGTAGTAGCCAGTTCTCTTTACTCGACCGTCTCAAAGTAGACTGCGAACGTAAAGAGTGAATCATAAGGATAAATTATCCGTCTGATTAGAGTCGTCAATTCAGAATTCCTGGAACAAGTTTGATTCTATAAGAATCACACCATTGTTGCTTTCCAGTTTGTCACAAGCTTGATTCATAGAGAATCTTGCGAGTTACCTACCGAAGTGCTGTTTGATGTTGACAATGGAAGGATTTCCATTCGTCACTATGAACACTAATGAGTGTCACTCTGAATGTTCTGGCAAGATCACATGGATTTTGCGAAGAAACCTGGAATCAAGTTTGAATCAATTAAGAATCAAACTTAGTTGCATTCCAGTTCTCACAAGTTTGATTCGTGTAGAATCGCACAAGTTACCTACCATGAGCTTGTTTGATGCTGGCTCAAGCAGGATTTCCATCTTCATTATGAATCGTATCAATTAGATGTTCTGTCAATATCACAAGGATAATGCGTAGGACTCGATTGTGTCCTAATGAGATGATATATAGATCTCGTTTGGCTCTAGACTCAATAAGTGCATTTTGGTAATCGGAGGCTGGAGCAGACTGCCACCTTTTCAATATTAACTGACTCGGATTGAGAAAGTCAATAGATACGGACAAGTTTCTTTTGAGAAACTCGAATGGCTGGGGAAGGGTTGTGCATCGCATCACTAGGTCCATGACACTTGTCTTCAAAAGATGTGTTAACCCGGTTTCTACCTAAGTTGTACAGAATATTCAACTCCTTCAATGCTTACCAATACGTCATCATTAGCACCTTGTTGTGATTGTTCTAGTGCTAACATAAGTAATTTGTCCGCATTCAGCTTCATTCCACTCCATCTTTCCTAAGGACAACTATTTCTAGCTATGGAATGTCCTTGGGTAGATCCCTCCGGTTCTGGTTGGATCATAGGACTTAGTCTCCTATCCTAAACCACCTTTTGACTCCATCGTTCCGTCATGAATAGTAGGTTGTTTTGGGTAAAGATAGTAACCATAAAACCATTGGAAACAATTCAAAGTGCTTGATAAAAATTAAAACTTTTAACACTTTGAAAGTTTTATATTTTCAAAAAGCTCCCCCTACACACATGCATCGATAAACGAAATAATTTGGCATGTGAAGGAAAGAGTTGCACTTGAGTCTTTAAGATCACATGTTGCGATATATTACATTTTAATCACATTTTCTCCCCTATCTCTAATATAAAAATATAATATTAGAGATACCAACTGATTAAAATATGACATTTTCCGAAAATCGACGGGAGAGAAATGGAATGTGTTGGATACATAAAATATGACAATTTTAGAGATGTACCCAACAACATTAAAAGGCTTGATTTTAAAACGCTCCCCCTCAAAAATTGACCAAAATAACATATGACATTTTTAGATATAAAAACCTTTGCCATTCCGGTTTGAGTTGAAGTAGAAACTGAACATTGGCATGATGATTGGAGATGGTGCACTGATTTCTGACAAGCTCATTCATCATTTTGTAGAATCTCGAGTAATATGAGTCAATGGATTCACCATCTTCAGATGTGAATTTTCCAAACTCCCAAAGTAGATTAGTCTCGAGATCTTGTACATTGATCGATTCACCTTCCTTCAATCGATGAATTGCATTCCACATTTCCATAGCATTAGGACATGCATCAACTGTGGAATAGATATCGTTATCAATTCCAGTGTGTATGAAGTTTACAGCATCAGCTTCAGCTTGGAGGAGTTTCTTTTTCTCAGCAGAACATGTGTCAAAATCCTCCATAGCTCGTATAGTTGATGAAGTACCATCCTCTACCTGTGTTGTAATTGGTCTGAATTCAAAAACTGGAGGTGGATTCTCAAGGCAGTGACGAAGAGCAGTTCGGTTTTCTTTTCCGTCTAGAAATCTGAGAAAACGAGATCTCCATTGAACGTAGCAACCGGCAGTGAGCACAGGTGGATTACCGTTGCCACCTTGTTCCAAACGAATTTGATTAGCAGTTACAATGTTGATGTTGTTGTTAGACATGGTGAATACTTGTGGATGAATTGCAGATCTTAGTGGATTTGTTGTGATGATGTGTGGTTAAAATTGAAATTCCGAAAATTCAAAAAAAAATTCTCAGTCCGACAATAAGTTCCTCAGTCTGACAAAACGGTAAGCCGAAAAATTTTGTATCGCCAAATTTTAAATTTGAGTTAGAAATAGCCAAAAACTAGTAGGGAAAAAATTGATTTTACTTGACCTAAACTAAGTTCCGAAACTAGTCTAGATAGTGGCTAAGTCTAAAAATTACTCAAACAAAATATCCATCGGAATGTCCATCGGAACACATGTCGGAATGTTCATCGGAATACTCATCGGAATACCTGTCGGAATGTCTATCGGAATGTTCAGATCGGAACGTTCTATCGCAATGCACTGTCGCAATGTTCAGATCGGAATGTTCTATCGCAATGCACTGTCGCAATGTTAGATCAGAATGTTCAGATCGCAATATGGCTAGAACAAATTGGACAGAGTAACGACTCAAAGATCCCTTAAACCCGTCAGAATCCCAGATCGCAATGTACGATCGGAATATCCATATCGGAATAAGGTATCGCAATACAGTGATCGCAAAGTAGAATCCTTGGATTATTGCGATCGAGCCTCACACTTTGTACTTTCCGATGGTAACACTTGCTTGAATTTCGGAATGAAGAAAAACAAGAAATTTCGCAACTTTTGATCCAAAAGATTTGTGTTTTAGCCAAAAACAAGATACCCAAATCACTACTACTAGTATGTAGATAATTTGTATTAAGAAAAGACCATAAAAACACAAAAAGAAATTTTGGGACGTGAGAAATAGATCAAAAAAACCACGAAAAATCAAGAACACCACACACGAATCTTCAATCACCTATCCACTATAGGCTCTTGATACCAAATGTTAATCCCATTTAATCCATAACACAATATTTAGAGAGAGAAATAGTAGAAAAGTAGAGAGAGAGTAGAGAGAGAAGTGGAAGGTTTACACTAAAACTAGGTGTTTTATGAAATGAACCAACACCCTCTTCCACATGTGGAAGAGGGTTATATATGCCACGGCTCTAAGGCCTTTGTGGGCTTCATCTTGGGTCGGGCTTGGCATTCACTTGGGCATATAGCCCCTAACAAAGACAATATTAGCTTAACGTCCAAGCCCGGTTTTCCCGACTAACCTATTACAATACATGACCTTTAACGACTAAGATGACCTATTACATTCTTGTTCGCCTATATAAAATATAGGGCTAACAATGATCCTCGGGATTTGACCTAAAACCAAACATAATTTCGGATTATGTTGATTCTCATCTCCCGGTACACGAACTTTCAAAGTAGCATAACTTTTGACTCGTTTGGAGTCGTAAGCTCTTTCTTATACCAAATCGAAGCTAAGAAAATGCTCTACAACTATATCCTAGCCTCATGACCTGTTTTCAAAGTTAAACCCACGAAAATATGCTTAAATAATCTGCCTAATTTTTCCTTCCTCAAAATCAACCCAACACTTGTTTCCAATCCATTCTAACATCACCTAGACCTATACTAACCACTTATAAACATTCACAAACACCCTAATCATCCTATAATACTAAGAAAATCAAATTTTCATAAAAACCCAAATCCTAAATCACACATTCAATATGTTTAACCTATCTAAAAACATCAAAAACATCATTCTAAACACAAACCCACAACACAAAACATCAAACACCATGAACAACCAAACACCCCTATTTGGCCGTGGGGTGTTGGTGTCCAAAATACCCAAACCAAATTGATTTTGGTTGGTTTTATGGATGATTAACCATTACCCAAACATCAATCAAACATGCAAATGATCTAATTACATCAAAACATGTTTTTGAAAAATCTTTGATTCTTGAAAATTTTATGTTAATGCATGTTGAAATAGATTACACTAAAACACTTACTAAGGATAATTAAGATGTGGTCTAAACTTGGTTTGTTCAAAATCAAAAGGAAAACAAATTGTATGGTGGTGGTGGTGTGGAGGCCGACGACCAAAGAGAGAGAGGAAGGAAGGAGAGGAAACTTTGATGAATTTTTGATTGTGTGTTTTCCATCCTTCCCTTTTGTAAAAATTAGAGGGGTCTCTTTTGCCATCTTTGCATTCTTTTGGCCTCATTTTTAAACGACAATTTTTAGTAACGGGAAACTACTTTACTAGTTGATTTTAAAAATTTGTGGGAGTCGAGGGTCGCCCCGAACACTCGAAAATACTTTTAAAGCAATTTAAACGCACCCGAGATAAAATAAAACGCACCCGGCTCGACTTAACACGAACCAAAAATAAAGTTCTCGAAAAATTCTAATATCGACAAAGTGACAATAAAACATAAAAATTGGGCATCCGTCGGGATCGTAGTCGTCGTCGGCTTTCCTAAATCGTCAATCGTTAAGATTACGACCTCAAACGTTGGTTTCAACTTAAACCGTCAAATATATAATAAACGAAATTTCTTAAAAAATTCAAAAATATTCGTAATTTAGGGTAAAATAAATGACCTCGGGTTCTGGGTAACACATCCACCCCTCCTTAAAGAGAGCGATGTCCCGACGCTCGCCTCTTCTTATACTCACATTTCGTGCCGTAGAACAGATGAGGATATCTCTCCTTGAAGAAGTCCTCACGTTCCCAAGTATATTCCGGTCCACGTCTTGAATTCGGTAAATGGCTTTCCCAGCTTCCTCCGAAATCAATCACGTATGTCCTCCAACATCTGAATTGTTCGTTCGCTTTGGCCATCAGTTTCAGGATGATAGGCCGTGCTCAAACTCAATTCGGTGCCCATCGCACGTTAAAGAGAATTTCCAAAATTCCGAAGTAGATCTGTTGTCGCGATCTAAAATGATCGATAAAGGTACTCCATGTCGACAAAAAATTTCCTTCACGTACACACTGGCAAGTTTCTCCACTCTATCCGTCTTTTTCACAGGTAAAAGCGAGCAGATTTCGTCAATCTATCCACGATCACCCAAATCATATCACAACCACTAGGAGTACTAGGTAAACCCGTCACGAAATCCCTAGCGATCTTTTCTCATTTCCATTCTGGGATCTCAGGTTGTACCAACAACCCAGACGGTCTCTTATGTTCCCCTTTAACCTTCGCGCAAGTCAAACACTTATTGACGTAGCGAGCAATTTCTGCCTTCATATTCAGCCACAAGTAGACTTTCTTCAAATCGTGATACATCTTATCCACTCCTGGATGTATCGAATACTTCGAATTATGAGACTCATTCATAACCAAATCTCGCACTCCAGAATTCCTTCCTTAGGTGGACATAGCGGTAACCAAATCCGATTCTCAAAATATCTCAGCCCATCTGACTTTACCACTAAAAGAGGTTTCTTCAATCTTCCCAAATTCTCGGCGTCAATATTTTCTTTCATCAATCCCTTCTCTTGTGCTTTCAATATTGTTCCGTTCAAATCAACACCCTCAATCATCACTAATGCTCTGACTCTCAAAGGTTCCTCCCTATCCTTCCTACTAAGTGCATCCGCTACAACGTTCGCCTTGCCGGGATGGTAGCGAATCTCGCAGTGATAGTCACTCAGTAGCTCCACCCATCGTCTTTGTCTCATATTCAACTCCTTCTGGTCTAATATGTGCTGCAAACTCTTGTAGTCAGTGAATACAACACACTTAGTCCCATACAAGTAGTGTCTCCACAACTTTAGCGCAAAAACTACAGCTCCCAGTTCCAAATCATGCGTAGTGTAGTTTTCCTCATGCTTCCTCAATTGCCTCGACGCGTAAGCGATCACCTTCTCACGTTGCATCGAAACAGCTCCATAACCCTTATGAGATGCGTCACAATAAACCATGAAGTCTTTGATTCCTTCCGGCAATGACAAAATCGGAGCAGAACACAATTTGTCCTTAAGTGTTTTAAAAGCGATTTCTTCATCATTTCCCCATTCAAACACCCGATTCTTCTCAGTAAGATTGGTCAACGATTTTGCAATCAACGAAAACCCTTCGATGAATCTCCGATAATAACCAGCTAAACCAAGAAATTGTCGAACTTCAGTCGGCGTTGTCGGTGCCGACCATTCTTTAATTGCCTCTACCTTGGCAGGATCTACACGAACTCCTTTTTTGTCAATCACATGCCCAAGAAATTGTACAAATTCCAACAAAAATTCACACTTGGAGAACTTTGCGTACAACTTCTCTTTCTTCAACAGCTCCAATATCGTCCTCAAGTGCTTCTCATGTTCTTCTTTGCTCTTGGAGTAAATAAGAATATCATCAATGAATACAATGACAAACTTATCCAAATACGACTTGCACACCCGATTCATAAGATCCATGAATAATGCAGGCGCATTCGTTAATCCAAAAGGCATCACTTGGAATTCAAAATGTCCATATCGCGTACGAAAAGCAGTTATAGGAATATCCTCCTCTCTAACTCGCAGTTGATGATACCCTGATCTCAAGTCAATCTTCGAGTACACACAGGATCCTTGCAACTGATCAACTAATTCGTCAATCCTCAGCAATGGATACCGATTCTTAACCGTCAATTTGTTGAGCTCTCGATAGTCGATACACATTCTAAACGACCCGTCCTTCTTCTTTACAAATAACACAGGCGCTCCCCATGGCGATGAACTCGATCTAATAAACCCCTTATCCATCAACTCTTTCAATTGATCAGATAACTCATTCAGTTCTGACGGTGCTACGATAAGGTGCACGAGCAACTGGTGCAACTCCTGGCATCAAATCGATCCGAAATTCCACTTCAAGAGAGGACGGTAAACCTGGCAACTCATCAGGAAAGACTTCCGGATACTCTCGAATCACAAGCACCTCTTACAACTTTGTCTCTACATCACCATCACTAGAAATTTTCTCCAGAAATACATCGCATCCTTCTTCCATATACCTCATCATCTTCAAGCAAGATATTACTCTCAGATGAGAAGTACATTCATTACCCTTCACAGTCAATACCCTATTTCTCAACGGGATTTGGACCAACCTTTCTCCACAAACAATCACCGTACTATGCGCCATTAACCAGTCCATCCCAATAATCACGTCAAAAGATCCTAGCTCTGTAGGCATTAAGTCAATATCGAAGGCATAATTCCCTAACTTCAAGGAACACCCTCTTAGTATAGAATTAGTACTAACAATCTTTCCATCGGCTAATTCCGCATTATAGTTAGTCGTTAGCATCACTGGTTCTCTATTGATAAGGAGACTAAATTTTACGTCTACAAAGCTTTTGTCGGATCCAGAATCAAATAATACACTAGCATAACGAGCGTCAAGTAGAAACGTACCGGTCACCACATTCGGGCCTTGCGGTTTGTCAGCGGTACCCACTCGGTATACAGTTGCAGCAGCAGCATTTCCACCCTCTCTATTCCCAGCTTTCGGGCAGTTTCCTTGCTTGTGCCCCTTTTCTCCACAACCAAAAGAAACCATTACTCTAGTGGCATTCGCCCCTTTAGCCACACCTCTAGATTGACATTCAAAAATTCTATGGCCAGCCTTCCCACACTTGCCACATGTAGGAGGACAATTCCCAATGTGGTACAAATTACAACGACCACACTAAGGATTGACCTTAACTCCTTTGGGGGCAGTAGCGACTCTTATCCCATAATTCCTCCTTTGGTTAAACTGTTGGTTACGATTCGGTCCTTGATTGTTATTGCGATTACCCCCACGATTCTGTCCTTGTGATTGACTCACCTGGGCAGCTTCCCATTTCCTTTTGTTTCCCTAAACAATATAGTCTTTCTTATCTCGCAACTTAAAATCCATCAGTGCATGAGCCATCTGAACGGCTTCATCAAATGATCCGGGCTTTGACGAAGTAGTCTCACCCTTAATGTTGCTCGACAGACCCTTGATATATTGTTTCATCTTCTTGCGATCGTCTGCGAAAGCATCAGGACACAGCAGGCTTAACTCATTGAACCTTCTTGTATAAGCAGTGATGTCATTATTCTTCAAAGACAAGTGTCTCAACTCATAAACTGACCCAATTCTTCCTCGGGGCAAAGCTTCTTAGTCAAAAGTGCATTGGTTGCAGCCCAAGTTCTTCCATTTGCTACTACCAATCTGACAGTAGCCACCTGGTTGTTCCACCATCTTAAAGCATCATCCAGGAAAGTAGCAGCTGTAAATTTAACTTTATTTGCCTCAGAGCGCCCACTGATTTCGAAAGTTCTCTCAACCTTTTCCACCCATCTACGGAGTTCCAAAGCTCCACCGGTACCACAGAACTGTGTGTGACCACATTTCACAAAACCGGCATATGAACATTCCCTTGGGGCTGGTTGCCTCTCCACATTTCCACCTTGACCCTGGTCTCTGTACGCATGATTTCCCTCAAGAGCATTGGCGATTGCCTCTTGAATCATAGTGTTTACTCGAGCGGGTGTCAACTTTGGAGGCATGGTGAAGTCTTAGTTACACATCTCTGTAATGACAGGGAAATAGAAAACAAGGTAAATATACATATCAAGATTAAGAAGGATTTCTCTTTCATGACATAATATAAGTACAACAACACACCAACAAGGTTACTAATATTCATCAATCACATCACAAAATAGCAAATTTAAGACTTATTATAGATTATGAAAGGTAAACATGGATTGCATTGATAGATCAACCAAAATCTATGACAAGTAATGCCACTACAACCATACACCAACAAACTTAAAGTTATCAAGTTTTCATCACAATGCCATCATACGGGAGTTTAAATAAGTTCGATTACAATGATCAAAAGATAAAACTGAAATACAAGTAACTAGCCACGTGCTGATCCACATGACTTCTTAGACGGTGGTTATTCCTCGTCCTCCTTTGGCTCTTCCTCACTATCTTCTTCCTCATCCATCTTTCTCTTCCCTTTATCGCTCGGCTCACATTCTGCCACCTTCTCCCTTCTAGAAGTAGACCCAAACTTCTATGCTACCTGATTCCCAAAAGCAACACACTCACCCCTGGCGGGCAGTTGAACCATGAAATCATTGGCCTCAAGCTCAGAGTCATCCACGAATCTCCAGTCTTGCGGTAGGGATGATCATACATGGTGCTCCCAACTCTGCATCCTGACCAACCTATCCTGGTCTTCCTTAACCTGCTCAAGACTTGCACTCAAATTTACTATCATGGATCTCAAGCTGTCAATATCATTCTTAGTCGATGCTCCATTGTACTCAGCCCTTGCGGTCCTTGTCAATAACTTCTTATATGCTCTTTCGTTCTCGTCAAAACTCTTGATCACTCTTTTCTCCACCACGTAACGTTCGTACATTAGCCTATCAATCCTTCTCAAGAAGAACGAAACGTCACCATACTGTCTTGGCCCAGGGCAAGTAACCCTTGTGATGTTCTCATGGAGAGAACTAGCACTAGCCGCGCGTCGGACCTTCTAGCGATACCTGGCATACCGATCAGATGAGAGATAAGGGCAGGCCTGGGGACAGTAGTAATTCTTCGACCGGGGATCTGATCTTGCACATTTTCCGCCTCGGCATGTCCTACAACAGCTGCTCCAACGTTTTCCCTTACCTCTTGTCTCTCGGTTTCCTCCACAATTCTGTTTTCATTCCCGTTAGTGGTACCTCGGCCATCTCTGCAATCATAGAAAATTTTGGAGGGTACGTAAGGTCATTATTCAATATTTATAATTATATGCATGAAAATGCAATGCAAAGGTGGTACACATGCCCAAAACGCGATAATATGATGTTCATGCATATGCAATACAAGAATTACGGTATCGAGTACTCCGCGTACAATTTCAACATTTACATATAGTAGTTCAGTAGTTACGTAATAAATACTCATACATTTATTTCAATTTAAAAGGGATACATCTATTTCCATCAATACTAAAAGTAAACCTTACCGGAGCCATGCAGGATAGTTGTGTGCTTGGACAATTTCTTACGACACCAAAAGTTATAGTTTTGGATTTTTCAAAATGACCTAGTTCTCTATAACTCATGACTCTGATTACCAATCTCTAACACCCCCAAATCGTATGCGCAGCGGAACTACAACATTTGGGTGCTAGGCAGTTATCATTACACACAAGCTATTTCGAACGACTCAAAGAGACGTAGAAATTTAAACATTAATTAAACATTGTTAAAACATCAAAGTCTACTACTTCCCAAACCCTAAAGAAAATACAAAATAGAGTTGCGTTTAGGTCCCCACTGAATCTCAACCCAAAAGTACATTACTTGTTCACATGACATAATATAAAAGTTTTAAGTGATAAAAAGGGAGGAAAGACAAAGTAGACCGCCAAGCCACAACAACTTCCATCCTAGCATGCTCCTTGCTACCATATCATCGATTACCTGAAACACATGCTTAAAGGGGTCAAAAAATAATGTAGAGCGAAATTTATAGGTTTTACAATCTCATTTTTGAACATAAGTGTATAAAACCAATCACGATCATTTATAGAATTGTCGATCAAACAATCTATCATTCAAGGTTATTATCGTTAGCAATAGATAATAATGTTTTTAAGCTCATGACACTAATCCGTTAACTCAATCACCAGCGTACATTTACCGGCATGATTAAGATGAAACCAGTGCCCCTTCTAAAGGCATTATTTGCAATTATACCTTATTTCTTATCACAAGTTATTCGTCCGCAGAGGGTACTCAACGTACTAGCTCTCGTCTCGGATAGGGTTGTCAACCCCATAGTACTATCAATTGTATAAGTGGCTATTTCCAATCCACACGAGCATTAAACAATAGTTAATAGTTCATGAATATAGTGTCTTATGCAACTAGGTACTTAACACAATTCAGGCAACTTTTGGGTCCCACAGTCATTCATGACTTATGTTCGTTTTATTTAGAATAGCATGCATCCCCCTCGCGAGTAAAACCATTTGAAAGTATTATAAAGCGAGGCTATAAACTCACCTTGCGTAGTAGTAGTGGTTCTAGTGAAGACTTAACGAAAATATCACCGACGATGTGGTTGCCCCGGGAAATCTAACACGTGACCTAAAAATCAAAATACGAAAACCGAATCAATACTCCAAGTACATTATTGTAATAAACACACGTATATAAAAACACTTAATGCTTATATAAACTCACGCCAAAACTCATACATGTGATTATTACTAGACTCGTACTATCTATCCATGTATATAAAAATGTTTCCCATTTTATAACCTGTAGGAATCCCATTTTAAATTCCGTAAAAAGTTGTCACTTTTAAGACCCATTACTCTTTACATTACTAGACGTAAACCTTTCGGACTGATTTTGCACTTCTACAATGTAAGACTTCTTTGACTCATTTAAAACATACCATTAGCTAATTTGACCCCTAAGTCTAATAATAGACTAAAAAACACAGGTTTAGAACCAAAGAACAACTTTCAATTCCTTATAAAACTCTATCTATGGTCCCCGGGATTTGACCTATAACCAAATATAATTTCGGATTATGTTGATTCTCATCTCCCAGTACACGAACTTTCAAAGTAGCATAACTTTTGACTCGTTTGGAGTCGTAAGCTCTTTCTTATACCAAATCTAAGCTAAGACAATGCTCTACAACTACGTCCTAGCCTTATGACCGGTTTTAAAAGTTAAACCCACGAAAACATGCTTAAACAATCTGCCTAATTTTTCCTTCCTCAAAATCAACCCAACACTTGTTTCCAATCCATTCTAACATCACCTAGACCTATACTAACCACTTATAAACATTCACAAACACCCTAATCATCTACTACTAAGAAAATCAAATCTTCATAAAAACCCAAATCCTAAATCACACATGCAATACGTTTAACCTATCTGAAAACATCAAAAACATCATTCTAAACACAAACCCACAACACAAAACATCAAACACCATGAACAACCAAACACCCCCATTTGGCCGTGAGATGTTGATGTCCAAAACACCCAAACCAAATTGATTTTGGTTGTTTTTATGGATGATTAACCATTACCCAAATATTAATCAAACATGCAAATGATCTAATTACATCAAAAACATGTTTTTGAAAAATCTTTGATTCTTGAAAAATTTATGTTAATGCATGTTGAAATGGATTACACTAAAACACTTACTAAGGATAATTAAGATTTTGTCTAAACTTGGTTTGTTCAAAATCAAAAGGAAAAAAAATTGTATGGTGGTGGTGGTGTGAAGGCCGACGGCCAAAGAGAGAGAGGAAGGAAGGAGAGGAAATTTTGAAATGAATTTTTGATTGTGTGTTTTCCATCTTTCCCTTTTGTAAAAATTAGAGGGGTCTCTTTTGCCATCTTTGCTTTATTTTGGCCTCATTTTTAAACGATAATTTTTAGTAGCGGGAAACTACTTTATTAGTTGATTTTTAAAATTTGCGGGAGTCGGGGTCGCCTCAAACACTCGAAAATACTTTTAAAGCAATTTAAACGCACCCGAGATAAAATAAAACGCACCCGGCTCGACTTAACACGAACCAAAAATAAAATTCTCGAAAAATTCTAATATCGACAAAGCGAAAATAAAACATAAAAATTGGGCATCCGTCGGGATCGTAGTCGTCGTCGGCTTTCCTAAATCGTCAATCGTTAAGATTACGACCTCAAACGTTGGTTTCAAATTAAACCGTCAAATATATAATAAATGAAATTTCTTAATAATTTCAAAAATATTCGTAATTTAGGATAAAATAAATGACCCTGGGTTCTGGGTATCACAATAAATGTCACTAAGACATTTTATCAAACATCTGGTGCGCAATGCCCTAACGCATTCTTAAACACATGCCCTAACATATTCTTAAACACATGCCCTAACACATTCTTAAACTAACGCCCTAATACATTATTAAATGGATGCAATTGACCAAGTCATGAACGTGCAAACTAATGCACTAATAAATTCTTAAACACATGCCCTAATACATTCTTAAACTAACTCCCTAATAAATTATTAAATTGATGTCGTAGTGCATTGCTGAATGGATGCCTTAACTTTTTTAATTGATAGATTTACCACGCAAAGAAAAAAATGATCTAACTTAACAAAATGATATCTTATCATACTAAGAAATGCAATAACACATTTTTGTATGCGCTAATGATACAAAAAAATGTTTTAGACGCCATGATCATCCATTAACACTTATTTTATATCCAATATCACGCAATTATTCCCTAAATTCACTAACCACGCACTACTAAATTTTTATTTTACTAACACACATTTGAAATGATACAACATGCATTCTAATATAATTTAAATAGATGCCTAAATCTATATTATACATATACATTCAATAAATAACACATAATACATTTATTAAAAATCAACTAAAGCTAATTATTACTAAAGATTAATACATTTTTTGACATATAACAGGGCATAATGCCTAGAAACTAATAAAAAGTAACTACCTATTCAATGTGGACTACACATCATTGACCTTCGTTGTCAAAAAGCTCAAATTGACATTAGTCAAACAGGTCCAAGTCATCAAAATCATCAATCTCGATTTTTAATTTTTAATGTTTACTATTTTTATGGTTTTTATGGGTTTGGTTTACGGGAAATTAATCGGAGAGGTCGATTGGAGGGATAATAGTGACGGTGGTGGAAGCGAGAGATGGTGGTGGAAAAGAGAGACGGTGGTGGTAAAGAGCGATGGTGGTGGAGGAAAGAAACAGTGCTGGAGGAGAACGACAATGGTGGAACAGAGGGACGGTGGTGGAGGAGAGCGACGGTGGTGGTGGTGGTGGTGGTTGTGGAGGAGAGCGACGGTGGTGGTGAACCGGACCAGATAAATACATACGTTGTGCGCGTGTTAGAATGAATGTGTGTGTTTAGCCTAGTAAGAATGAGCGGTTAGCAGATCCAACCCTTCTGATTTTGGTAATTTTCACTTCGTACCCCTGCATTTTGATATGTTGCAAAAGCTACCTTGTAATTTGTTTTCTTGGTTTTATTTTATGATGTGGTTTTCTCTAGATCCCACCACTATATATATATATATATATATATATATATATATATATATATATATATATATATATATATATATATATATATATATATATATATATATATATATATATATATATATATATATATATATATATATATATATATATATATATATATATATATATATATATATATATATATATATATATATATATATATATATATATATATATATATATATATATATATATATATATATATATATATATATATATATATATATATATATATATATATATATATATATATATATATATATATATATATATATATATATATATATATATATATATATATATATATATATATATGTATATATATATACATATATATATATAACACCCCCAAATTTATACAACTCAGTACAGCGGAAGAGTAGTTGGTGTTACGGGTTAACATTACTCACATCATAGACAACGCTTAAAAATCGCGTCGTTTTAATAATAAAGTATTTCCATTCATAGATATCAAATTTACATAGGTCCCAAGTCATTGTATTTCATACAGGTTTTACAAAGCATTTGAATGGAAATTGTTATTTAAGTGCGGGCCATGAATTCTTGTCGTCTTCCCGAGAATTACCTTCAAGTACCTGAGATAAAACATGTTAAAAGAAAAGTTCAGCGATAACGCCGAGTGAATTCATAGAGTTTAGTGAAACCATTAATATATCAGCGGTACATAATTATTACCGAAAATCATTTTGTACAAATCTTTATAATAGGCCATAAAATAGCCAAAGTCATTTTATACAAATCCTTATCAAAATCATAATATAGGCTTTCGCCTTCAAAATCATTATACGAACCAATGTCGTAAAAATATCATACAACACGTTTTATAACGTTGTATAGAGTTAAATAAAAACCGTTATATGGATATGGTTATGAAAAACCAAAACACGAACATAATATCAATAGTAAGACCTCGTATTGCTAGTCAGGCAATATATCGTAATTTAGTGCGTATAGCAGTATTTCGTTATTTGGATTATTATAAGCCGCATGACATTGTTACCTTACTACAACAAACAACGGGTAGCTAGCCCGAAACTCAATTTGCCCATCTAAATTAGCGTGTCGTCACAATAATCACGCTTGTGTAAATCTTCTCATACATAAATTCGCTTACCAATCAATGTGGCACGACGGGGATCAACCGTCAAGGCGCGGACTGGGGTGATCATCCCCAAATAGTACTATTATATGCATAAGCGTCTACCAAATCCTGGTAGTTCACAATTCATGCTAATGGGACTTTTAGTGACATAACCTAACTTTAATAATACATTTCGTTTCATCTATCGGGTCATTTAATCATTCATCGGGTCATACAATCATTCGGGTCCAAATTAATAAACAAACAATCGGGACAAATGGTGTCCTATTTTAGTAAAACTAACATGTTATCTCCCTCGCGGTTTTATAAAATATTTCATAAAAACATTTAAAAGAGTGCGAGGCTATGAACTCACGTTGATGTGGGAAGGCGGTTATCGGCGATTTGGATGTACGATACGTGCTTCAATCGAGGAAACCTAGACACACAATACTCGTCTTAGACTTTTTTTCCAATGACTTTATAAAATAAAAATCATGTATACATATGATGATTTTGTACATATGCTGATGATCAAGTGGGTTTATATATTCTTATTTACCCGTTTTATTGTTTATGTATTGGTAACTTTTTACTAGTTTACTAGTTTTACCTATTTACATGTTTTAGGTCCAATAAGCCTATTATAAGTTCATTAACTTGTATTAATCCATTTTATACTTGTATTATCAGTATTTATTCTTTACATGTTGGGCCCAAATGGGTTAAGCCCAATAATAAATTTTTATAAGTGTTTATGTTATTTAGTTAAATTATTAGTCCAAATATGCTAGCTTAGCTCGTTAATGTCCGTATGTCATATAGTTCGGGTTTTACCGGTTTTTACTTGTATTAGGTACTTATATATCAGTATATGACTTTTAAAAACTTTACATTAGACGGGTTTGATCGTCTAAGTTTTAATTGGTGAAAACGTTAATTTTACGGTAATAGGCGAAAAAAGTCGTAAAAATCATGTTTATAGTTTTTATAACTTATAAATCTTATGCAACTACCATTTTTATAAAGTGTCCATTTATTTAACCTTATACATATTTATATAAATGAAATTTATAAGTTAGTGGGTTTTAATTCACATTTTATACTATATTAGTTTGAGTGCTTATATAATACTATTAAACATTAATTCTTCAAAATCTGATTTTTAGTTTCATCTTCACCATTTTTATCATATCTTGAGTTCTATAAGGAGATAGAAGCTCATTTTTGGATGGCATAAACTTCATATTATGTGCTACAATTAAGTTGGTTATAGCTACTGCTCAATATATGTCTAAGTATCCTTAACAGTCCCTACAAAACAGACTATTCAGATTGGTATACTAATTTTGTTTTGATCATATCTCACTCATTTTGATGATTCCATTGCATGGCCAACTCTCACATGTGTATGACATCTAATACTTACTGTAAACTGACTCCAGCATGCCATTTTATCAGTTTATCATTTGGTTACTTACTGTTTTTATACAGCCATCATATCTAGCAAGATTTTAACCTTGTTACCTCGGGTTTTCCATCTTTTTAACCATATTTATCAAATCTATCAACACCAAATCCCCACATAATATTTTTAATCATCATTCATCATCATATACATATACATAAATAAAGAAATTACAAGATTACATAATCAAAATAACAAGAGGATGTGAAGAACAATCTTTATACCACCAAGGTTGTGTAGGTTATGATCAAGGCTTAGATTTTTGATGGCAAAACTTATGATAGATCAACACCAATCTTCAAGACCACCAATACTTGTAAAATTCTTATAGAAATCAGCCCTATGACACCAACAAATCTTCTCCTTGGATGTTAAAATCACCACCAATCAATAGAGCATGAAAAGGGCTTCATCATATGTGTGAATAACATATGATTTCATGGTTAAATATGATCAAATGAGGGTGTTTAGGGGTGGTTCTTGGACAAAATTTAGAGAGAGGAGAGAGTTTGGTGAGTGGTTTGCATGAGTGAAATGTGCAAATGGTAAGTGTGTAGTGGTTTTGTGATTTTGAGTGGAAAGTTAGCTTACTTGTTAAGCTTTGCTTAACAAGTGTAAGCAACTAGCTACAACTTGGACACATCACATGTTGGGGTGTCAAGTTTTGGCCATTCCATATGAGTGGGGTGGGATAAACTTGTTTTGTCCCATCCCGCTAATTTACGGCTATTCCTCGATTCTAGTTTCCTTGATTTGCGTGCCCTCGGGTCGTTTTACGAAAAACATTTTTATAAATTATGAATCAACGGCACAAAACGAATCTAATAAAAATTGTCTCATCAAAAAAAGAGTTCAAAAACGTAAATACGTAATCCTAAGGTTTCCGGTTTAGTCGTAAATGACGTTAAATTATTCACGTAAGTCCTAATCTCTTCTCGTAAATTTGTGAGTTTATGAACCAACAAAAATTTAAAACTCCAAAATAATATTCACGGATAAATTTATTTTATGAAGTGTCGGACTGTCACCAAAACGGTATATGTAAACGTAAGCACGTAATCGTAGAATCCTCCGGTTTAGACGTAGTTGATGCTACTTCAAGACGTAAATCCAAATTACTTCCCAAAAATAAGTGAGTTCATAATATAACATTGAAATAATGTTTTTAAATAATACTTGAGAATAAAATATCAACCATAAATTGACGGATTGTCACAGCATTTACCCCTAAACAGGATCTTTGTCCTCAAAGATCATCTTATCTTACTACTCGCTTCTTATAGAGTTAAAGCCATGTGGGTATTTCCTCCACATTCGGTCTTTTCTCACAAGTGTAATTCATTACGATACGCGAGTTTCATCAAACATAACTACGGGAATAAGATTAGGCTTAATGTTGACTTACTTTCTCTATCCATGATGTTCACGGGTTTTTGATGAATGCAACTTTTCGCCGATCTAAACATTACTAAGAAACAATCAGATTTTCACTTGATAGACATTTTATCAAGTTCGATATACGAAACATAATTCACGCAGCTCTTGAAGTCCTAGGGTAGATCCAACTTATATGCCTTTCAAACCAACTCTTTATATTATCACCTCAATGGTCCCATACAACGGGGACTTATATCCCATGATCTTTCAGATCATCAATTCATTTTTCCATAGTTAAAATTTTTGGCATAACTTCGCTACCCATCTGGCACTTCAAGATCTACATTTCATATTCACATAACCTCCTGCCCACTACCGGCAGTTAATAATCAAATCCTAATTTCAACAATCATTTCAGGTCTCGCGGGTCGAGTATTTTGTAAGGTTAGGTTCGCCATCATAGGAAACCTTAAACCTAAAAGACATGTCCAACTCACATTGGGTGTATGTCGGGTGTCTTCATCCCAAATCCTGCTTACAGATGCTCTAATATATATCCTCACAAGATTCGATCTTGATCCTAATACGATAATTATCAATGATAATCTCTCCAAAGGAAAACGATTTTACATTTTATTACTAAAGGTCAATCATTCAATCGTAAAACAACACTTCTAGTGTTTTGTATCATTTCTTTAGATCATCCCTTCGATTGGGGTGGTAAGCAGTACTCTCATCAAGGTTCTTTCCCAATGACTTCTAAGCAAATCTCTAGAAATTCGAAGCGAAGCGAGGATCTTGATAGAGATGATCGATACAGGCACACTATGTTTACACAAGTCCTTTAAATACAAAAGAGTCATTTCTTCATCAAGAATCTATCATTAACAGGAATGATATTAGCAGTTTTGGGTAGTCTGTCGACGATGACCCAAATTAAATCAAATTCAGATGATGACCTTTGCAATAGCTAGACGTTTACTAATGTATGAGGCGGTGTCTGCCTTTATAATTTGCCATCAGTACAACTTCTTCAGATAAAAATACATTAAATCATAAATGTCATAAATAAAATACTTATACTTACAAGATTCCAACATAACTATATCTCAAAATCTCCATTTTTAGGAAACCTCAAGTGGCCTGTTATACATTCAACGCCATCGGCTTCTCAATTTTGATGGTTCACATTAGACGCGAACCCCTTTTTATTATCTATATTATCATTCTTACAAACATTAGTTATTTTTAAATTGTTCGGCAATTTATTTTGCACAGTCATTACTAAGGAACACATCCTAATTGGTTCTTTATATTTTCTACATAATGTGTCAGTAATTACGTTCACCTTTCTTCATATTTTCTAAGTTTCAGTTTCGTTTCAGCTATCATTTTTATCAGTTTTGCTTAATCCGACGTTTAAAGCGTCGATAATTATTACAACTAATTAAATAATAAATATTTAATTTTTATGAAACATAACGTAAAAAATTTAGTTTTCCTAGTTCGACCAATTATAAAAATGTTCAAAATAAATTTGAATTTAAGTAACAAGATTTTTGTTGATTTATCGAAAATAATTAAAATATTTAATAAGATCCGTATATGTTTGAAAAATCTTTGGTTATACTTTGGTCAAAATTTTCTTAGTTGAAAAGCAAAAATTGTCGTTTTAAATTTCAAGTCATGGTTTAAATGGTTTCCTCAATCCCTCTTAGGTTGTCTTGAGGTATACACGAACATTTACCCCTAAACAGGAGTTTAGTTAAATGTTCTGGGTATAAGGGAATAATCCCTCAAAAGTTCTTTTTGATTAAAAATTTGTCAAAACATATTTGCACTTCCTTTTTGGTAAAACCCAAAGTCTTAAATGACTTCTAATTTTTGAAGGGTCAATATATATATATATATATATATATATATATATATATATATATATATATATATATATATATATATATATATATATATATATATATATATATCTTACCATCATTAATCAAACGGTCAATTTATGTAAAGGATTAAGTCTTAAATCACATGTTAATTATTCAAGGTATAGGTTTTTATTGTTCGGCCAATTCAGGGCAATCTATAAATAATTATTAATTCATTCTTATTCATAGAAACAAACAAATAGTCCTTAATGATCACAAGCATGAATTTATCAAATTACAGCCTACACACATGATTCACCAATTTATGAATCCTACATGTGTATTAGTCAATCCAAACGACATACATGAAACTCATAATGCTCATTACAAGTTCTGGATGTAGTGATTGGAATAGATAATCTTTTTCGCGGACGCGAAGTTGATGATAACCATGTCGTGGATCAAATTTTTAGAACATATGCTAGAACCTTGTAAATGATCGAACAATCTATCATCTTGGGTAGTGGATATAGATTTTTATTGTCAATTTACCTAGTTCACGGTAATCGATAAATATAAGAAATAATAACACCATAGCTCTTCATGATGACGAGCTTGGTAGAATAAAATCTATCTCCGACAACTCTCTCAGTTGTACGGTAATTCCTTTAATTCAGATGGTGCTGACGTAAAGTGCACATGCAACAGGTGCAGCACCGGAAATATAATCAATACCAATTTCAACTTGCCTTAATGGCAAAAGTCTAGGTAATTCACCAACAAATACCTCCTAATGTTTCAGATAACGGAAACATCTTTTACTAAATTCATATTAGGTTCTTCTAGATTACAATATCTATGACTAGTTCACCATCATTCATGGTATAATTTCAAGTCTAAATGCAGGATATGGTCATCCATCAAGAATTATTTAGATCACTTTTGATAATCAACATCTTATCATTAGGGGAATTCTATTCGAGTTCCCATCAATTAAGACAATGTCGTCATGTCATAATCAATCAATCCATTCTACTGGCATTACCAACTTTTCAGTTTTATTGTCGTCGATAAGGTGTGAACTTCTCAAAAGACTAGTAATAACTCATAATCTTCACATATTCAAGGATATCAGGAGACATAACTAACATCAAAAAGAGTAATGTCAACGCATAATCTATGCGAGAGAATTTCAAATCAGATACAGACGAAAACATTTAATGAATATGAATATATTCCATGTTTTCATAATTTGAGTACGCATTCGAAAGCTCCTCGGATCGTTACCTAGGTCATTCAAATGAAACCAAATCAAAAGAAATGATAGGAACGTCGATACATCCAGTCGGGTATCAACACTTGGTAATCAGATACTTTTCCTAAGAATCTCACTACGGGAGAATTGGACAAGAAGGGGATATCAATTGTCAATTAAGACAATTTCCACAGATGAGTAAATTCGACTCAGAAGAATAAATGCTACAGGCACATATGTAGGTGTCCCTATCTAAATGTCCCTATTTTTCACTTCTTGCAGATCTCATAAAATTTAATCTTTCACAACTTCAAAGAAAATATAGTGTTTATTAATAGTTTCATGGTGACTACTAATCAGCCTTGCATGGTCCATTCCAAATTGTATGTAGGCGCGCACCTATATGCAATTTTAAGATTAACGATGCAATACTCAATTCCTCAAAATTTTATCATCATCTTTATAATAAAAACATTTTCATGCTTAATTCTTAAATAAGAATCAAAAATAAATTTACAAAGATTTTCTTTGTTATGAAAACAATTAAGTTTTCCAAAGTGTTTCACAAACAACTTTATTTCAATAACGAATACTTATAAATCTTACTTTGAATAATCCTTATAGTGATGAAAAATCAATTTTCTCAAAGGATAATGTTTTAACTTATAAAAACAATTAATGATTTACAAAGGAGTGATGAAGAGTTGTTCACCAAGAACTAACTTAAATATGATAGGAAACGAGCTTAGCCAATTATCATGAGGTTCATGACCTCAATGGCACTCAAAAAGAATAATCCACAACATAACTCAATTCGAGATGAGTACTTGTTTAATGGTTGCATTACTAATGCGAACATTAGGAAGAAGCAAGAAAAGATAGATATCATCGATACATGTAGAATTTAGCAATGAAATGTAGTCTTTTCATTAATCACAAACAAGTCAAAATAGTACCGTAACACATTACGTGTCACTATGTCATACAATTTCAAGAACTCATCCTACCAACTGATGTCTCAGTTAAGTTAGGGATTATTTTTAAAAGATACCCCAATGAATACTAATCTACAAGAGTCATTAGGTGTCCCACCTGTCCCAGAAGATCCATCAGTCCCAATTCAGAAGAAGATTTCTTCAATTTATTTATTGGACACTGGGCATCCTCGTCATCGGACAATGGCCTAGGTACAACCCTAAACACGAACCTACAATCAAATAAAACCTTATAATTCAATCACAGAACTTAACGACTTCCTCTTATCACTCTCATATTCCATACGGGTTAAATTTTACTTTATTCAAGTTTCAACCAACTTATACTCAATGTAACATCCTACCTCATTCTCTAATACTTTCAACCTTATTCTTAGACCTTAATAGGGCAATAAAAGCTTGATATGAACAACACTTAATTTCCAATCCTATAGCTCTTACAACAATAGTTATCAAATGAGTCACTAGTATGAAATGACTCATACATTCAATTAGACGTAATCCTTTAATTCAGATGGTGCTGACGTAAAGTGCACATGCAACAGGTGCAGCACCGGAAATATAATCAATACCAATTTCAACTTGCCTTAATGGCAAAAGTCTAGGTAATTCACCAACAAATACCTCCTAATTTTTCAGATAACGGAAACATCTTTTACTAAATTCATATTAGGTTCTTCTAGATTACAATATCTATGACTAGTTCACCATCATTCATGGTATAATTTCAAGTCTAAATGCAGGATATGGTCATCCATCAAGAATTATTTAGATCACTTTTGATAATCAACATCTTATCATTAGGGGAATTCTATTCGAGTTCCCATCAATTAAGACAATGTCGTCATGTCATAATCAATCAATCCATTCTACTGGCATTACCAACTTTTCAGTTTTATTGTCGTCGATAAGGTGTGAACTTCTCAAAAGACTAGTAATAACTCATAATCTTCACATATTCAAGGATATCAGGAGACATAACTAACATCAAAAAGAGTAATGTCAACGCATAATCTATGCGAGAGAATTTCAAATCAGATACAGACGAAAACATTTAATGAATATGAATATATTCCATGTTTTCATAATTTGAGTACGCATTCGAAAGCTCCTCGGATCGTTACCTAGGTCATTCAAATGAAACCAAATCAAAAGAAATGATAGGAACGTCGATACATCCAGTCGGGTATCAACACTTGGTAATCAGATACTTTTCCTAAGAATCTCACTACGGGAGAATTGGACAAGAAGGGGATATCAATTGTCAATTAAGACAATTTCCACAGATGAGTAAATTCGACTCAGAAGAATAAATGCTACAGGCACATATGTAGGTGTCCCTATCTAAATGTCCCTATTTTTCACTTCTTGCAGATCTCATAAAATTTAATCTTTCACAACTTCAAAGAAAATATAGTGTTTATTAATAGTTTCATGGTGACTACTAATCAGCCTTGCATGGTCCATTCCAAATTGTATGTAGGCGCGCAACTATATGCAATTTTAAGATTAACGATGCAATACTCAATTCCTCAAAATTTTATCATCATCTTTATAATAAAAACATTTTCATGCTTAATTCTTAAATAAGAATCAAAAATAAATTTACAAAGATTTTCTTTGTTATGAAAACAATTAAGTTTTCCAAAGTGTTTCACAAACAACTTTATTTCAATAACGAATACTTATAAATCTTACTTTGAATAATCCTTATAGTGATGAAAATTCAATTTTCTCAAAGGATAATGTTTTAACTTATAAAAACAATTAATGATTTACAAAGGAGTGATGAAGAGTTGTTCACCAAGAACTAACTTAAATATGATAGGAAACGAACTTAGCCAATTATCATGAGGTTCATGACCTCAATGGCACTCAAAAAGAATAATCCACAACATAACTCAATTCGAGATGAGTACTTGTTTAATGGTTGCATTACTAATGCGAACATTAGGAAGAAGCAAGAAAAGATAGATATCATCGATACATGTAGAATTTAGCAATGAAATGTAGTCTTTTCATTAATCACAAACAAGTCAAAATAGTACCGTAACACATTACGTGTCACTATGTCATACAATTTCAAGAACTCATCCTACCAACTGATGTCTCAGTTAAGTTAGGGATTATTTTTAAAAGATACCCCAATGAATACTAATCTACAAGAGTCATTAGGTGTCCCACCTGTCTCAGAAGATCCATCAGTCCCAATTCAGAAGAAGATTTCTTCAATTTATTTATTGGACACTGGGCATCCTCGTCATCGGACAATGGCCTAGGTACAACCCTAAACACGAACCTACAATCAAATAAAACCTTATAATTCAATCACAGAACTTAACGACTTCCTCTTATCACTCTCATATTCCATACGGGTTAAATTTTACTTTATTCAAGTTTCAACCAACTTATACTCAATGTAACATCCTACCTCATTCTCCAATACTTTCAACCTTATTCTTAGACCTTAATAGGGCAATAAAAGCTTGATATGAACAACACTTAATTTCCAATCCTATAGCTCTTACAACAATAGTTATCAAATGAGTCACTAGTATGAAATGACTCATACATTCAATTAGACTTCTCGGAAAGGTACTAGTGGCATGAGGCTTTTGGGTAATGGTTCCAATGACAGCCTTAAGTGCAACATTCACCCTTTCGATTTAAAATTTAAGAATTGGGTGACAACGAATCAGATGACACCTTTCCAGGTGGTAACATTTTGTCAAACTCCACTCTATAAGGAAAGACCGTCATAACATCGATATCAGTTTTAATCTCGCCAATTCTTCTTTAATATCAGAATCAACTAATATCAACATTTCTACGAATATTTACCATTTGTTGGGATCATAAATATCCAGAACTTGGTTTAGATCTAGGATAGCTAGAATTCCTACGAGAATAGCTTCGATTAATTTACTAGGGGATTTAGGGTTCTTGTGACAATCTACGTCGTATAAATACCTCGTATAAATATCAAAATAATCATCAAACAATCATGTAATAAAATTACATCAATATATATATATATATATATATATATATATATATATATATATATATATATATATATATATATATATATATATATATATATATATATATATATATATATATATATATATATATATATATATATATATATATATATATATATATATATATATATATATATATATATATATATATATATATATATATATATATATATATATATATATATATATATATATATATATATATATATATATATATATATATATATATATATATATATATATATATATATATATATATATATATATATATATATATATATATATTTGCGTTCATGTAAGTACTAGCCTTAAAGTAAAAACAATAAGAACCAGTAAGAATCTTACACATACACACTAAGTAATTAAATGTAATTAAAAATATTCAAAATTTTATAAGTTAATTAATAAAACCATAAGGGTAAACTTGAGATTTCATTCTCTTTATCCATTAACCCATAACACCCTCTCATTTCAAAAACTATCACTTTCTCGTCAAATAGATCTGTTCTCAATTTTCACTCTCCTCCACTACCAAATTCGTTTTTTAATGTTTTGAAACTCTATCTAATATAAAATAAACATGATAAGAAGCATATTATGCAAAGATAAATAAAGTGAACTTCATTTCAGCCATCGAACCGTCATCGTGAACTCCGTCGTCAACATCTTTGAAAACTGTAAATTAATCCTTGGCTTTATTCGTCATCAACTTGATCTCTCTTCATGTCCAATTACATTAATTATGTATACCAACCATTTATTTTTATTTTTTATACATTTCAACCGTTTTTTCAAAGTGCTAGTTATACATTTATTTCCTTATCTTGAAACCCATTTCAACTACTTAAATATTTTGTTTGTTGTTGATTTTTTGCAACTCTTGAAATTCGAGCCTTATAAATATTTTAGAGATTTTATGTATAAATGTATCAGTTGGTTATGAGTATTATTGCACCGATTAATTTTGTTACTCTTAGATAAGTATCATTTCATTTTTTGGTTGTTTGTGTATTTTTTGGATACGTATTATTTGAATTTTTTTTGGTTGTTTGTGTATTTTTTTGGTTGTTTTTGATTTTTTTGGATAAGTAACATTTGAGTTTTTTTAGTTGGTTGTGTATATTTTGGATACATATCATTTAAGTTTTTTTCTACTTGGTTTAGTTGTTCGTATCACTAGGGTTTTTTTAATTGGTTATTTATTTTCTGATATCCATTACTTGAGTTTTTTTAATTGGTTATGTATCACTTGAGTTTTTTTAGTTGGTTATGTATCTTCTTAATACATATCATTCATGTATTTTTTCTATTTGGTTTAGTTTCGAATATGTATCACTTATGTTTTTAATTGGTTGTATATTTTTTTTGTATAAGTATCACTTGAGTCTTTATAAATTGGTTTTTAAATACGTATCATTTATCATTTAGGTATTTTCATAGTTGGTTTTATTTTTTCGAATACGTATTACTTGTGTCTTTAATTAGTTATGCAAAAACAATGAAAACATGTGTCACAAATAAATATATAAAGTATTATACTTATGAAAACATGTGTCACAAAAATATATGTCACATATAAATATGTGTCACATTGTCTTTGATAAGTTGTTCTAATTATTGTGAAAACAAAAAAATATGTCTCCCAAGAAATATGTACACTATTATACTTATGCAAAAACAATGAAAATAAAATAGTGATGGTCATGATCGATATATGTAAAAATAATAAATTAATTAATTAAATCTACAATAGCTTGATCTTAGTAAACTTAAATCTCATTTTCTTTCTCTTAACTGCTATATTGACGTTAAATACTTGAATTCTTTTCACTACCATTTGAGATGACATTCCTTCATTAAATTCTTTTTATACAACGAAAAAAATCAATATTATAATTAAAATGTATCATAAAAGTAATTGTGTCAAAAAAAACATAGATAGTGATTTTAAGATTATTAATAATTTAAATTGTGTCACATGAAATGTGTTACAAAATTAAATGTGTAAAAACTAATGTGTCACTTGATACATTTCATGAAACTATGCATGTCACAAGTTATATTATTTTACTAAAAAATATGCAAAGGAAAAACTTTGGTATCCACATGTGCGTTAAAAAATAAAATGTGTCACTAATAATGTATCAAAAAAATTAATGTGTCATTGTAGAATCAAGATAATCTAAGATCTATCAAGAGGGTTGTTGTTTCTAAAGAGAGAAACTAGAAGAGAGATGAGAGAAAAACATGTGTAAATTATATGAAAAATGAAACAACCAACACCCTTTCCATCAAAGGAAATGGTTTATATACCCGAGCCTAAGTGGGCTTGGGCCTTCCAACCCATGGACATTCCCATGGGCTAGGTGATTAATAAAAATAAAGTAAATTACCAACGACGAGCCTACAACGTTTAATAATATTGTTGGAGTGACTGATACTTCTAATATACGTTAAAAACGTATTTCCAACAATCTCCCCCTAAGGGAGGTCACTCCAAATTACAAAGTCCTAAACCTAGCATACTATACTAAGTCTTCGTCTTGAGCTCGTAGTTTTTTTCTCTTTTCTTATTTTCTTTTCATTTTGTGAATATGTTTGAAAACCATTGGGAGCTTGAGCATGTTCTTTTGGCCTTTCACGTGCAGTCTTTGTCTTCTCGTTACATTTGCCTCTTCGTGACTTCATGTCCCACATACCTATCCTTTGTTAAATTCTTGAAAGTTTCAGAGTTGATACAGCGGAAGACTTTTAGGTCATACTTTCTTGAATTTGTTGAAATATTTGATGCATAAGGAATAAGTATGTGAGGACGACTTCAGCTGGTACATCGCAACGCCACCGTCTTCAAATGTAGCAACATAATAAGACACAAATAAAATGGCTTTGACACTTTATTCTAATTCGGTAGCATTTTACCTCCGGTCGTGAAGACCGTTGGACGACAGTAATTATCGTACTTGTGACAGGTAGCTCTAATTAAAGATCTCCTTGACAAGATTTCGCGGGTAAACCCGTTCTCTTTATTCGACCGTCCAAAGCTGACTGCGAACATAAAGAGTGAATCATTTGGATTAAAAATCTGTATGATTGAAGCCTTCAATTCATGAAACCTGGAACAAGTGAATTTCAATTAGGATTTTCACCATCGTTGCTTTCCAGTTATCACGAGCTTGATTCAAATAGAATCTTGCTTGTCACCTACCGCAGTGCTGTTTGATGTTGACACTAGAGGGATTTCCACTCTTCACTGTGAACACTAAAGAGTGCCACTCTGAGTGTTCTGGCAAGATCACTTGGATAATGTGTAGAGGCCCTGGAACAAGTTTAATCTCAATTAAGAGTTAAACCATCGTTTCTTTCCAGTTATCACAAGCTTACTTCTTAAAGAACCACACGTGTCACCTACCATGAGCTTGTTTGATGTTGGCTCAAGCAGGATTTCCATCTTCATTGTAATACTTTCGTATTACTCAGATTTTCTTGCAATATTACAAGAATATTACGTAGGACTCATAAAAAAAATCTTTCCTTTTTAAAATTGTGTCCTAATGAGACTTTTGATGATCTCGTGGCTCTAGACTCGATAGTGCGTTTTGTTTTACTGAGCGGAGGCTGGAGAGGGTTGCCACCTTTTCAATATCAATTCATTCGGAGTGAATAAATCGATAGATAATGTGTTGAACTCCGTGACATTAAAACATATATCTTTTGAGAGATATTTGAGTTAGTTGGGAGGGGTTGTGCATCGCATTACTGGGTCCATGATACTTTAAAGTCTTCAAGATGTGTTGACCCGGTTTCTGCCTAAGTTGTAAGGAGGGCTTCTTTCTTTACACTCTTTATCTTTACAATTCTGTTTCATTCTTCAACCCTTCAATGCTTACCATTACGTCATAACTAGCACCTTGTTGTGATTGTTCCAGTGCTAGCTTAAGTACTTGGTTCGCATTCTGCTACGTTCACAATCTATTCCCCAGCTTTCCTAAGGACTTCTATTTCTAGCTATGGGATTGTCCTTGGGAAAATTTCTCTGGTTCTGGAAGAATCATTGGATTTGTACCTAATCCTACCACCCTTTTCACCATAATCGTCATGAATCAATAGTGTTTTTGGTAAGTACATGTCACCATGAAAATTCCTTTGAAAAAACTCACTATGGTACTTGTGATATAAATATCAAATGATTTTGTACCTTAGTGTTTTTAGGCAACAAAAATGCTCCCCCTTAACATGTGCAATACACATATTAAGTTGGAAATTTGTTAAGTACTTTTCGATATTTAGCCAATTATATTAACAAGTCTCCTTAATCCCATTTTCTCCCCTTATCCAAAATGTTAACCATCAATATTTTGGATATTAATGGATTAACGGTCTTTGGGTAAAAAAATGAAATCGGTTGTTGGCCATAGAACATATTAATGCTCCCCTCAAATTAATGAGGGATAATTGTAGTGTTTGAGTACGATATGTTTTGAAAGTTTTAGAATCTCGTGAGAAACTCTTGAAAAATATCAATCTTTCACACTACAACACACCACAAAAGCCTATTATACATATATTGACATATTCACATTAATAGACATAAGGAGTTGACCTGATAGAAGACGATCCATAATTAAAAAGATCGTTCCGTTTGCCTGTAGTGAGCTCCATATGGTCTTCCACCTACGAATCGTTCCACACTTCTTATTAACCGGCGGTTCCGTAATGTTTCCTCGATATTCTTGATCGCGTAGTTGGCACTTCTCTTGCATTGATCTGTCCATGTGTACGAGACGACTGGAAGTGGTCGTTTTGCATTGAGAACTAGCAGATCATCACGAACGTTTTTTAGTGTTCCATCACTGAATTTATACAGTTCAGAAAATCTCATATATTGCATCACTCCTGTCGCGTTCGGATAAAAAATTCTTTCTTCCGGTTTTAGAATCCCCATGTAAGGCAATTTACCCTTGTGGTATTGATTGAGTGGGTTTGTGTGAGGACGTTGCAAGTTTAGTTGTTGTTGGTAACTCTCCACACCCAGTTGAAGATTTTCTACCCGGTTTTTGATGACGATCTTGCGTGTAAATTGACGAATTTTGGAACTTAATGCTATGACTTTGTTAGTGTCCAAGTGAGCCTTTTCTTGAGCCAGTATCTGAAGAAAGTCTTCAATGTCTTCAAGGTGAAGGTATTGTAGGTCGCTTTCTTTGATGCTGTATTCTTTCTTGTTAGTGCGTTTGAACCGGATTTGAGTCAAGTACTCATAACCTAGTATCGTCCTAGTGGTGACTCCTTGGATGCTGATGATTCTATGATCTGAGATGATAAGAGACTCGTGTTTTTCTTTATTGAAGTGTTTGCACGCTAATTGCTTCTTTGAATTCCAATGAGAAACTCCAAGTTCTGCGTAGGGGTCGTAGACTTCTAACAACTCTCTTCGCCAGATAGCATCAGGTAATTTGTCTTCAATCCACGGTACATTCTCCAGATTTATAGCCTTAACCATGGTAAGTGAGGTAGCGTATTTATTTGCACCGTTTTCTAGATACTCAAGATCATGACATACAAAATGTTCCATAGGAATAGTCGTAGAACCGGCAATAAATGTAGGTGTGAGAGGCTGTAATACTGGAGTCTAAATCCCGGCAGTTGTCGCTTTCATGGCCTTTGCAAGCTTATTGATGTGATATTCAGCCTCATTGTTGCTGATCTTCATTGAGTCAAAGAAATTCACATCTGCGGCTGTCATTTTGAGAAGATCCGGAGTCATTGTGGATTTCCCGTGAGTGTGCCTTAGAAAATATGAGAAATCGATTGGATTGTTAAAGAAGTTAGTAAGCTCGATCTCTGTTTCTGAATAAAAAGGATGTTGTGGAGCTGCATTGGTAAGCCAGAGTTGCTCCTGTACACTCTCGTCTATCATAAGATATTCAGCAAAAGTCGGTTCTGGTACATTGAAGTCCACAACTTACATGTCAGAAGAATGCTGATCTACATGAGGTGTGGTTGGTTGTGCTTCTGACACTGGAATTTCGTCTTCAGGCATAGACATTGTAGGTTCTTCTTCATGCATAGGTTCTTCATGTTCTATAAGAGGGACAGTAGTAGAAACAGGTTCAGTAGACATACCTTTGTCTGTATTCAGAGGTTCTGAGACAGTAGCATCCACAGTCTTCTCTTTTGTTCCACCAACGCTTTCTTCTTCTTCTTCCTCATCACCTTTATCAGTTTCTTTACACCTTTACCCTTGTTAGACTCATCACCACTTTTACCTGTATTGTCAATCTTATCACCCTTTCCAGTTCCATTCCCGTCATTCTCATCATCATCATCATCATCATCCTCATCCCCATCTGTATCTTCATCCTCGTCTTCGTCCTCCCTGTTTTCCTCATACTCTTCGTCCTTGTCCTCTTCCTCTTCCTCTTCATCCTCTTCTTCATCCTCTTCTTCTTCATTCTTATCAGAGTGTTCTTCCTCCTCCTCATTCTCTTCCTCTTCTTCCTCATTTTCTGCCTCATCTTCATTTTCAGGCTCCTGACGTTGCCTTTCCTTTGAAGATTCGGGAACGTCAGAGTCTTTAGTGGTGATGTGTTAGAAGCTTCCATTATGACTTTAACAAGAGCTATTTGCAATTTGTGTTGAGCTTTTGTTATTGGTGACTCACTGTTAGTTAATAGAGTCTCCAAGGTCTGCATTAACTATAAGTTAGTAAGGCCTTTCGTGAATAATACTGGAAGCTCCTGATGTACACATGACCTAACTTCACGCTGAATGATGTTAGTCATGGTTTCATTTATGGAATTGAGGAATGCATCATTTTATTTGTCACGTGCTTCCTTTTCGGCAATAAACTCTTTGTGCTGCTTTTGAAGTTTTAAGACGCTTTTATATGTTTCTTGAAGTTTGGAGTTATCACGTTCTGGCTGCTTTTGTATCAGGCTTAGTGATACATGATTTCAGTTCTGCAATCTGTTTGGCCTGTGCTTCCAATTGTTTTTGGAATTGCTGAATGAGTGGATCATTGATCGTGAGAAATGGATTGGAAGTTGATGGTACTTGTTGTATTGTTGGTGGTGGAGGAGTTACCACAAGTACTAAAGAGGTTGTGGATTGGATGGTGGTTTGTACGGGTTGTTCGAGGATAGATGGCGGTATAGGTTAAGTCATTCGGGCGGTAGTTGGTACAGGTTGTTCAACAGTTTCAGGTGTGGGAGCTGGTGTGATGACATTGGTGATGACAAGGGGGTTAATGGTGGAATGGTAGTTGTTGTGACTGAAGTTATGGGAACGTCCACCATATTTTCATTTGTCGATGGATCAGTATTTGAGACTTCGACACCCTCCCCTTTAAAATTAAGATATTTCATAACATCATCAGAACCAGAAGTAGACTTACTTTGGATTTGAGTTTCTGGAAGGAGAGTTGCATGAGCATCGACGTTGATCACAGTGCAAGTTGGTTCTGGTAATGATGTGGTGATATTGGCATCATGGTATAGTGTTTCTATCTCTGTATTGTCACTGCCACCACTTTCCTTAGTATATTTACTGGTTTCAAAGCTGAAGGGTTCAATGTGTTCATCATTAGGGTCTTCATAGGTTTCAAGGCTTGTGATTCCTGGGGTTTGTTCTTCCTCGGTTGTAGTAGTAACTGTATCAAAAAGATGGATGTCGTCATCAGGTTCACCAAATTCATCTAAGTCGTCTGCTGGTTTAGAACCGGAACCCTTGGCTTTCGTGAGAGAATCCTTTTTGCTTTTCCTAAGGATGAGTCGCAGTTGTTTGTCTTGAGAGATATTTTTAGGAGTAGGATCATTCTCATCAATAAGTGCTTCTTTACCTTTATCTTTCTTTGCCTTCTTTGTAGGTGACTTTGACTCAATCTGTTTAGATGATCTCTTCTTCCTCTTGCCTTTAGGTAGGTCAGAAAAATCTCCAGATGCAACTCTTTTCCTCTGAATTTCAATTTCTCTCAAGACTTCACGATAATAAAAGAAAACTCACGAAACCAATAAAGTATCAAGAACACAAATCAAGACAGCTTTATTTCACCCCATAGCTCTCTGATACAAATTGTAGAATCAAGATAATCTAAGATCTATCAAGAGGGTTGTTGTTTCTAGAGAGAGAAACTAGAGAGAGAGATGAGAGAAAAGTATGCGTATATTATATGAAAAATGAAACAACCAACACCCTTTCCATCAAAGGAAAGGGTTTATATACCCAAGCCTAAGTGGGATTGGGACTTCCAACCCATGGACATTCCCATGGGCTAGGTGATTAATACAAATAAAGTAAATTACTAACTACGAGCCTACAACGTTTAATAATATTGTTAGAGTGACTGATACTTCTATTATACGTTAAAAACGTATTTCCAACAATCATTAGAAATGTATCAAAAACTAAATATGTAGAAAAACGTGTCATTTGAAATGTTTCGTATTAACTAAAAATATGTCAAATATATTAATGTGTCACCATAAATATATTTGAAAATTTATTGTAATGTCATCCTATCGGTATCAAAAACCTTGGCGTCAAAATAATTCTACTTCGTAGTAAAGATATGCGATTTGATATTAAAAATCAAATAGCTAAATATTTGTAGACTTTAATGCTAATAATTGTAATACTAGTAAAATCGATGTTGGAACAAGGAAAAGAACATAAAGTCAAAATGGTTTTCAAAATGTGCCATCAATTTCATTTTATTTACAGAAATGCCATTCTATCTATTTGTTTTAATCACATCATTAGTGATATATCTAATGGTCCAGATCGGTTCTTATTATTTTTACCGTAAGATTGGTCACCACATTAACGTTCCTCTCTCTCTCTCTCAATATATATATATATATATATATATATATATATATATATATATATATATATATATATATATATATATATATATATATATATATATATATATATATATATATATATATATATATATATATATATATATATATATATATATATATATATATATATATATATATATATATATATATATATATATATATATATATATATATATATATATATATATATATATATATATATATATATATATATATATATATATATATATATATATATATATATTATATAGGTATAATTATGATTTGAAACCACATATTTTAATTCAGTCATATCCCAGTCACATCTTTAAACCAATAAGATTTGAGATTTTCCTAAAAAATCTCAAAACTTTTCTAAATTTCGTCACTTTTGAGTAAAACATGTTTTATGAAAACGAACTTTAAAAAAAATCGTGTTTCCATAACGCAACTGTATATACTAATGTAAGCTCTATTTGTTTTTCATTTTTCTACCACAGACGGGGAGTCAAAACACACACAACCTCCATAACCATCTCATTTATCACGCAATCTGTGACAAATCTAACATTTTCAGGTAGTGAAATATTTTCTCGTATAATATTATGAAACTTATTTTTGTGTTGGTTGACGAACTCACAATTTACGGATTTAAATTTGGGCTTACGTGCATAATTTGGCGTCTTTTACGACTAAACCGGAAACCTTAGGATTACGTATTTACGTTTTTGAACTCCGTTTTTGATGAGACAATTTTTATTGGATTCGTTTTGTGACGGTGATTCATAATTTATAAAAATGTTTTTCGTAAAACGACCCGAGGGGACGCAAATCGAGAAAACTAGAATCGAGAAATACCCGTAAACTAGTGAGATGGGACAAAACACTTTACCCCACCCCACTAGCTTATATGGGACGGCAAGATGACACACCACACATAGGTGGCATCAAGTCTTAGCTTGTTTACACAAGTGTAAGCTTGTGCTTACACTTTAAGCCAACTCATTTACCACTAAACAAAACTAGCAAAGTAGTTTCATTCTTACCATTTCCTACATGCAAACCACCCCAAAAACTCTCTCAACTCTCCTCTCTTGCCGTCCACTATAAGCTAACAAACATCCCATTTGATCTTTTCTAGCTACAAACCACATGTTTACTAGTCCTATTAAGGTGTTTCCTTGAAGCCTTGATCATTTAGTGGCCATATAAACAACTTTGGAGGTGATTTGCTTGTGTCCTAGGGCTGATTTTCCAACATATGATCTTGATATTTGATGGTCTTGGAGATACTTGTTGTGTTCATCAAGTTATTGCCTTCCTAGAACAAGAAATCCACTTGGATTGGTAAAGAAGATCATCCTCTACATTTTTCTCTTATTATTTTGTAAAGAACAAATGTATTTCTTTCATTTTGTATATGTATATGATGTATATATGATGATAAAAATGTTGTGTGGGGATCAAGTATTGATAAACATGCTTAAAAATGATGATAACCATAAGAAATGAAGCTAAAATCATGACTAATTAGTTGGCTGTATAAAAACAGTAGATAACTAAATGATGAACTGATAAAAATGCATGGTTTGATCTATTTACAGTAAGTAGATGATGTTATACACATGTGAGAGTTGGTCATGCAATGGAATCAAAATAATGAGTGAGATATGATCAAAACAAGTTAGGTGGTACAATCTGAATAAGCAGTTTTGTAGGGACTGTTAAGGCAACTTAGACTCCAAATGGGCAGTAGCTATAACTAAGTTATATGTAGCACATATTATGAAGAAGTTGTCATCCAAAAATGAGCTTCTAAGTCATTGTAGAACTCTAGATATGATAAAAATGGTGAATGTGAAGTTAAAAATCAGATTTTGGAAATAATGTTTATTATTATTATATAAGCACTCACTTTATAATGTATAAAATATAAAATATAAACCCACTAACTTATAAAACTTATTTATATAAATGTATAAAAGGTTAATTAAATGGGTAAAATATATAAATGGTGGTAAAAATAATATTTATAAGTAATAAAAACTATAAACTTGATTTTTATGACTTTTTCGGCTATCGCCGTGAAATTAACGTTTTTCATCAAATAAAACTTAGACGACCAAACCCGTCTAATGTAAAGTTTATAAAAGTTATATACTGATGTATAAGTAACTAAGACAAGTAAAAACCGATAAAACCTGAACTATAAGAATTACGGACATTTACGAGCTAACTAAACCTATTAGACTAATAATTGGACTTAATAAGATAAATACTTGTAAAAAGAATTATTTGGGCTTAACCCATTTGGGACCAACATGAAAAGAATATATACTGATCATATAGGTATAAAATGGGTAAAAACAAGTCAAAGAACTTATAAAAGACTTAATGAACTTAAAATAGGTAAAATCGGTAAAACTAGTGAACTAGTAAGACGATACTAAAACGTAAACACTAAAATGAGTAAACAAGGATGTATAAACCCACTTGATCATCATCATATGTACAAAATCATCATATGTATATTGTTATTTTGATAAAAGTCATTGGACCGAGTCTAAGACCGATTATTATTTATATAGGTTTCCGTGACCGAAGCACGCCCGTAGCCGATAATCCGCCTTTCATTAACAACGTGAGTTCATAGCCTCGCACTCTTTTAAATGTTTTATAAAATGATTTGTAAACCCGCGAGGGAGATAACATGCTAGATTTTTATAAAAATAGAACACAAGTAGTCCCGATTGTATGCTTAATGATATGGACCCGAATGATGCTATGACCCTATAAACGAGACTAAAAGGATTATTAGTAGTTAGGTTATGTCACTTCAAGTCCCATTAGCATGAATTGTGAACTACCGGGTTTTGGTAGACGCTTATGCATTTGATAGTACTATTTGGGGACGATCACCCCAGTTCGCGCCTTGACGGTTGATCCCCGTCGTACCACATTGATTGGTAAGCGAATTTATGTATGAGAAGATTCCATAGCGTGATTTTTGGTGACGACACGCTAACTTAGATGGGCAAACTGTTTGTCGGGTTCGCGGCCCGCTGTTTTCACAGTAAGGTAACAATGTCATGCGGCTAATAATAATCCTAATTCAGATACTATAATCTATACGACCTGTATAATCTAAATATCCGATATGATACGACGCTATTAACGATGAATATATTACCTATCATGGTAATATAGAGACTACGGTCTCATGGACGGTTTCAGATGTATGCTTGATTTATATATTGCCTGACTAGCAATATGTTGACTTAATTCCGATATTATACTTGTGTTCTGATTTTAAATGAATGTAAATGATTGTTTTTATTTAACGGTTTTCATTAAACTCTATGAATTCACTCGGCATTCGCTGATATGATTTTTGCATGTTTTCTATCTTAGGTGCTTGAAGGTAATCCGGATGGAGATCGACTCTGATGGCCCACACATAATATTAAAAATGTTCATTCGATCTGTGTTTTGTAAACTTAATGACCTGTATAATTTGGGACCTGTTGTACACTTTTGAAACTTTTTATCGAATGAATGTTTGCTAAACCTTGTACAACCATTTTTATGTGTTGTCTATGATTGGAGTTATTGTGCTATCCCGTAACACTCTGAAAGACCCTTCCGCTGTACCGATACGAAAAATGAGAGTGTTACAGTTTGGTACTAGAGCTCTCGTTGTAGAGAACAAAAGATTTTAAAAACCAAGGTTTTGAACAAAACTTTTCAAAATCTTTTGACAATGAACATTTGAGAAAATAATTGAAAAATCTGTTGACTATAACGGTGCCAGAGATCTCTGACGTTACCAACAAGCCCTATTGAGAAGATATATATTTTGATATATATAATTTAATTTATATATATGTATATATCGTGATTTCATTATGTAATTGTTTAACTAGTATGTTATCCTAATACGAGATAATTATATAAATGCAGATTGTCATGGCTGACCCTAATATTCCTGTAGAAAACCATGCTATTCCCGAACCTAATATAGAAGATGATCCTTATTTAGACTTAGTAGATTTTGATATTGATGATGAGGAGGAACCATTTGAGGATGCCGAGCCCGAGTTAGGACTAGGAGATCAGATTTCCCCTCAGGAAGAGTTAGTAGAGAATGAGATTGAGAATGTGGGTAATGAGAATGTGGATATTGAGGACGTGGATATTGAGAATGCTGATATTGAGAATGAGGATGAGAGTGGATTAGATAATTTAGATGATGAGATTGACGACGAGGATGTCGAGGAAGATGTAGGTATAGATGTTGAGGTTGATGACGATGAGGAAGCTGAGCTTATTTATCCGTATGATGTTCCAGAGGGCGAGCCTTTGCCCCCACCAGTTTGTTTGTCTGATTCCGAGGATGAGTTACCTAGGGACGAAATGTCTGAATCGTCTGAATCTTATTCTGAATCAGAGGAGGATGAGAATGACGATGCACCTGACGGTACTGATGGTATTGATACTCGTAGACGTGAGATAGGAGAGTCGTCTAGTACTCGAGAGGCTACTCATATTGATGGTCTTGCACCATGGGCCTTGAGACGTGATCTAGATGCTTCCCGTGTTAAGAGTTGTGTGACAGAGGTTGGATTGAGTGTTGTTCAGACTCAGGTTGCTTATTTGGAGTCGAAGACTAAGGTTGGTGAGAAAGAGCGAGAATTGATTAGTTTGGATTTGAGTGATGTAGAACGTGGTTTGAATGAGGCTTTTAGGAGGTTATCGGTGTTGGAAAGTGGTGAGTTTGCTGAAATGAAGAGAAATGTGAATACTATGGAGATTCGGTTGAGTGTGGCTCGTGCGATGTGTGAGAAAGCCGAAAAGGAGCTGAATATATCTGTGGGTTGGAACAGTAGATTTTATGCTGACATGGTTGAAAGAGGAGTAATCCGTAAGCGCCCAGCTGAAGATGTGTCTAGTGATCGTCCGGCAAAGATCCAGAAGACGATGGATGATGGACCATCTGGCGGTTCTCAGTAGACCAGTCTGTATTTAGTAGTGACCTTTATATCTTTTGTGCTTGTAGCTTTGACTGAACCGACTTGTTAGTTGTAGACTTGGCACGAATTTTGAGTATATATAGTGCTAGAACTTTGATATGGATGTACTAAGACAATACTTTTGTTTCAGATCGAATGAAATATGTATCTTGTCTTGAATTCCATATTGTGCCTTATTTGTATCTTGATTATGAATTCGATCCATATTATATGAATCCTTTGTTGGATGAATGCTTAATACTTTGAAATTGTGGAATTATAGAACTATGCCACCTAAGAAGGCTGTGACTGAGGATGATGTACGTAGGATTATTTCGGAGCAAGTTACCGCATCTATGACTGAATTTATGGCAAATGCTAGAAATGAAGCTGGCGGTAGTGGAGCTGGCGGTAGTGGAGCTGGCGGTAGTGGAGCTGGCGGTAGTGGAGCTGGCGGTAGTGGAGCTGGCGGTAGTGGAATTGGCGGTACTAATGTGAATGTGAATGCTAATAATGTGAATGCTAATGCTGGAGGAAATGTAGGAGGACTTGGAACGAATGCACCTGAAGTTGGTGGCTGTACTTATGTGACGTTCATGAAGTGTGAACCTCTACCTTTTAATGGAACTGAAGGTGCTGTAGGACTAAGCCAGTGGATCGAGAAGATTGAATCGGTGTTTAGGATTAGTAAGTGTAAGGAGGAAGATAAGGTGACTTTTGCTATGGCTACTCTTAAAGGTCGTGCGTTGACTTGGTGGAACGGGAGAATTGCTTTCATGGGTCTTGATGCTGCTAATGCTACTCCTTGGGCTGAAATCAAGAAGTGGATGACTTTGGAGTTTTGTCCTCGTAGTGTGATCATTAGGTTAGAACAAGAGTTAATTCATCTGAGAATGAAAGGTGTGGACATTGATAGTTACACGAATCGATTCCATGAGTTGGCCTTGCTATGTCCTCGATTGGTTGAACCCGAAGAGATCCGAATTGAGCAATATGTGAAAGGGTTGACCAGGAATATCCGAGGGGACATGACATCATCTAAACCACTGACCATTGATGATGTTGTTCGAATGGCTTACCAACTCATTGGACAGATAATTTAGGATAAGGAAGATGAAGCCCGTGTAGGTGAGAAAGGAAAGGGAGACGGTGATCGTGTAGATAGAGGTGATTATAGGAAGAATTTCAATCGCCGTCAGAACAAGAGAAAGGGGAATGCAAATGCTATTACCAACAATGCACCGCGCAACGATGATAGATGTCCTAAGTGTGGCAACAAGAGGCATCCTGGCGACTGCTGGAAGTGCCGAAATTGCGGAAAGCTTGGACACAAGGTTGAAAGGTGTAAGAAGGGAACGATTTGCTTTAACTGTAATGAAGAAGGTCATAGGAAATCGGAATGCCCCAAGTTGAAAGCGATTGTACCTGGAAGAAACCCCCAGGGTGGTATCTACCAACTTGGAACAATTGAGGTGAAGAAAGAGGATCCGAATGTCGTTACCGGTACGTTTTTACTCAACAATCATTATGCTATTGCTTTATTCGATTCGGGTGCCGATAGGAGCTTTGTATCCACTAAATTTAGTGCCCTTATTGATATTGAACCTGTTGAGATAAGTACCAGTTACGAGGTGGAATTGGCTGATGGTAAATTAGTGAAAACTAATAAGCTATTAGAAGGATGCTCTCTAAATCTCTTGAACCATTCCTTTCCGATTGATTTGATGTTGATAGAATTGGGTAGTTTTGATATTATTATTGGTATGGATTGGTTGTCGTTGAACAATGCTACTATTTTATGTGTAGAGAAGAAGGTTAAGATTCCTCTTAGGAATAGGACGTTAGTAATTGATGATAGTCGAGGTGAATCCCGTTTGAAAATCGTTTCATGTATTAAAGTCCAAAAGTACATCAGGAACGGTTGTGAGTTATTCTTAGCTCAAGTGACCGGGAATGAGTCTAGGGAGAAACGATTGGAAGATGTACCTATTATTTGTGAATTTCCTGAGGTATTTCCTAAAGATTTACCAGGACTTCCACCGATAAGGCAAGTAGAGTTTCGAATCGATTTAATTCCTGGTGCTGCACCGGTGGCACGTGCGCCTTACCGATTAGCCCCTTCTGAATTAAAGGAGTTATCGGAGCAACTTAAGGAGTTGTCTGATAAAGGTTTTATTCGACCGAGCTCGTCGCCTTGGGGAGCTCCAGTCTTGTTCGTTAAGAAGAAGGATGGATCTTTTCGTATGTGCATTGATTATAGGGAACTGAATAAGTTGACAATTAAAAATCGATATCCTTTACCTAGGATTGATGATTTGTTTGATCAACTGCAAGGATCTAGTGTGTATTCTAAGATAGATTTGCGGTCAGGATATCACCAACTTCGCGTCCGTGAAGGAGATATTCCTATAACTGCATTTAGAACTCGTTATGGACACTATGAATTTCAAGTAATGCCATTTGGGTTAACTAACGCACCTGCGGTTTTCATGGATTTAATGAATCGAGTGTGCAAGCCCTACTTGGATAAATTTGTGATTGTGTTTATTGACGATATTCTAATCTATTCTAAGAATGAAGATGAGCATAGAGAACATTTGAGGATTGTTTTGAAGTTGTTGAAGGATGAAAGGTTGTATGCTAAGTTTTCGAAGTGTGATTTCTGGTTGGATTCTGTGCAATTTCTTGGTCATGTGATTAACAGAGATGGAATTCATGTTGATCCTGCAAAGGTTGAAGCTATTAAGAATTGGTCTGCACCGACAACGCCAATGGAAGTGCGACAGTTCTTAGGATTGGCTGGCTATTATAGGCGATTCATTAAAGAATTTTCTTTGATAGCTAAACCCTTGACTAAGCTTACTCAGAAGAATAAACCTTTCGTTTGGGGAAGTGATGAAGATGGAGCATTTCAGACATTGAAGCAAAAATTATGTAGTGCGCCAATCTTATCATTACCCGAAGGGAGTGAAGATTTTGTAGTATATTGTGATGCATCTCTTAGAGGTTATGGAGCTGTTTTGATGCAGAGAGAGAAAGTTATAGCTTATGCTTCTAGGCAATTAAGGAAGAATGAGGAGAATTATGCTACTCATGATCTTGAGTTAGGAGCTGTGGTCTTTACTCTTAGGTTGTGGAGACATTATCTGTATGGCACCAAGTGTACGGTATTCACCGATCACAAAAGCCTACAGTATATTCTCGACCAGAAGGAATTGAACATGAGGCAACGAAGATGGATAAAGTTGTTAAGTGATTATGATTGTGATATAAAGTATCACCCAGGAAAAGCCAATGTTGTTGCTGATGCGTTGAGTAGGAAAGATAGAGAGCCTATCAGGGTGCGTTCTCTAGTCTTGACCGTGCACAATAATTTGCCTGAGCAAATTAGAAATGCGCAAATAGAAGGTTGTAAGAAGGAGAATTTTGTTAATGAAGGGTTCTGAGGAGAAGGAGATCCTTTAGAGGTTAGAGCTGATGGAGTGAAATGTTTAAGAGGTCGTATGTGGATACCTAAGTTTGGAGGCTTAAGAGATTTGATTATGTTAGAATCCCATAAATCTAAGTATTCCATTCATCCGGGATCTGATAAGATGTACCATGATTTGAAGAAGTTGTATTGGTGGCCGAATATGAAAGCTGACATAGCTATGTATGTTCTTCAATGCTTGACTTGTGCTAGAGTTAAAGCTGAACATCAAAAGCCATCAGGACTACTTCAACAACCAAAGATTCCTGAATGGAAGTGGGAGCGAATTACGATGGACTTTATCACCAAGCTTCCTAGAACATCATCTGGAAACAATTCGATTTGGGTTATTGTCGATAGACTGACCAAATCAGCACACTTCATTCCGGTTAAGGAGCAGTTCTCACTGGAGAAGCTAACTCAAATATACCTTGATAATGTTGTATGCAAGCATGGAGTGCCTGTATCGATCATTTCAGATCGAGATCCTAGATTCGCATCGAATTTTTGGAAATCTCTCCAAAGATCTTTGGGAACGAATCTCGATATGAGCACTGCTTATCACCCCCAGACTGATGGGCAGAGTGAAAGGACGATACAAACACTGAAAGATATGTTGAGAGCTTATGTGTTAGACTTTGGTAAGAATTGGGATAAACATTTGTCGTTAGCAGAGTTTTCATATAACAATAGTTACCATTCTAGTATTAACGCTGCACCGTTTGAAGCTTTGTATGGTAGGAAGTGTAGATCTCCTGTATGTTGGAGTGAAGTTGGGGATACCCAGCTCACGGGACCGGAATTGATCCGGGAGACTACGGAGATGATAGTTCAGATTAAGAAGAGGTTGTTGACTGCCCGTAGTAGACAGAAAAGTTACGCGGATGTGTGGCGGAAGCCAATGGAGTTTGAAGTGGGTGACCGAGTAATGTTGAAAGTATCGCCATGGAAAGGCGTTATCAGATTTGGAAAGCGAGGAAAATTGAATCCCCGTTATATTGGACCCTTTAAGATTTTATCTAGAGTAGGTCCAGTGGCTTACAAACTAGAGTTACCCCCAGAACTTCATGGTGTTCACAACACATTCCATGTATCTAATCTGAAGAAATGTCTAGCAGTGAGTGATGAGAAAATTCCGTTAGGTAAGGTTCGAATAGATGGGAAGTTGCATTTTATCGAAGAGCCCGTAGAAGTTATGGACCGTGAGGTAAAGCAACTGAAACAAAGTCGGATACCTATTGTCAAGATCCGATGGAATTCAAAGCATGGACCGTAGTATACTTGGGAACTAGAGGATGAAATGTGGAAGAAATATCCGCACCTCTTTGATTTCAATAAGAAACGGACATCCAAATGAAATGGATCACGAGGACGTTGATCCCTTTTAGGAGGAAAAGCTGTGACAAATCTAACATTTTCAGGTAGTGAAATATTTTCTCGTATAATATTTTGAAACTTATTTTTGTGTTGGTTGACGAACTCACAATTTACGGATTTAAATTTGGGCTTACGTGCATAATTTGGCGTCTTTTACGACTAAACCGGAAACCTTAGGATTACGTATTTACGTTTTTGAACTCCGTTTTTGATGAGACAATTTTTATTGGATTCGTTTTGTGACGGTGATTCATAATTTATAAAAACGTTTTTCGTAAAACGACCCGAGGGCACGCAAATCGAGAAAACTAGAATCGAGAAATACCCGTAAACTAGTGAGATGGGACAAAACACTTTGCCCCACCCCACTAGCTTATATGGGACGGCAAGATGACACACCACACATAGGTGGCATCAAGTCTTAGCTTGTTTACACAAGTGTAAGCTTGTGCTTACACTTTAAGCCAACTCATTTACCACTAAACAAAACTAGCAAAGTAGTTTCATTCTTACCATTTCCTACATGCAAACCACCCTAAAAACTCTCTCAACTCTCCTCTCTTGCCGTCCACTATAAGCTAACAAACATCCCATTTGATCTTTTCTAGCTACAAACCACATGTTTACTAGTCCTATTAAGGTGTTTCCTTGAAGCCTTGATCATTTGGTGGCCATATAAACAACTTTGGAGGTGATTTGCTTGTGTCCTAGGGCTGATTTTCCAACATATGATCTTGATATTTGATGGTCTTGGAGATACTTGTTGTGTTCATCAAGTTCTTGCCTTCCTAGAACAATAAATCCACTTGGATTGATAAAGAAGATCATCCTCTATATTTTTCTCTTATTATTTTGTAAAGAACAAATGTATTTTCTTTCATTTTGTATATGTATATGATGTATATATGATGATAAAAATGTTGTGTGGGAATCAAATGTTGATAAACATGCTTAAAAATGATGATAACCATAAGAAATGAAGCTAAAATCATGACTAATTAGTTGGCTGTATAAAAACAGTAGATAACTAAATGATGAACTGATAAAAATGCATGGTTTGATCTATTTACAGTAAGTAGATGATGTTATACACATGTGAGAGTTGGCCATGCAATGGAATCAAAATAATGAGTGAGATATGATCAAAACAAGTTAGGTGGTACAATCTGAATAAGCAGTTTTGTAGGGACTGTTAAGGCAACTTAGACTCAAAATGGGTAGTAGCTATAACTAAGTTATATGTAGCACATATTATGAAAAAAGTTGTCATCCAAAAATGAGCTTCTAAGTCATTGTAGAACTCTAGATATGATAAAAATGGTGAATGTGAAGTTAAAAATCAGATTTTGGAAATAATGTTTATTATTATTATATAAGCACTCACTTTATAATGTATAAAATGTAAGATATAAACCCACTAACTTATAAAACTTATTTATATAAATGTATAAAAGGTTAATTAAATGGGTAAATTATATAAATGGTGGTAAAAATAATATTTATAAGTAATAAAAACTATAAACTTGATTTTTACGACTTTTTCGGCTATCGCCGTGAAATTAACGTTTTTCATCAAATAAAACTTAGACGACCAAACCCGTCTAATGTATAGTTTATAAAAGTTATATACTGATGTATAAGTAACTAAGACAAGTAAAAACCGATAAAACCCGAACTATAAGAATTACGGACATTTACGAGCTAACTAAACCTATTAGACTAATAATTGGACTTAATAAGATAAATACTTGTAAAAAGAATTATTTGGGCTTAACCCATTTGGGCCCAACATGAAAAGAATATATACTGATCATATAGGTATAAAATGGGTAAAAACAAGTCAAAGAACTTATAAAAGACTTAATGAACTTAAAATAGGTAAAATCGGTAAAACTAGTGAACTAGTAAGACGATACTAAAACGTAAACACTAAAATGAGTAAACAAGGATGTATAAACCCACTTGATCATCATCATATGTACAAAATCATCATATGTATATTGTTATTTTGATAAAAGTCATTGGACCGAGTCTAAGACCGATTATTATTTATATAGGTTTCCGTGACCGAAGCACGCCCGTAGCCGATAATCCGCCTTTCCTTAACAACGTGAGTTCATAGCCTCGCACTCTTTTAAATGTTTTATAAAATGATTTGTAAACCCGCGAGGGAGATAACATGCTAGATTTTTATAAAAATAGAACACAAGTAGTCCCGATTGTATGCTTAATGATATGGACCCGAATGATGCTATGACCCTATAAACGAGACTAAAAGGATTATTAGTAGTTAGGTTATGTCACTTCAAGTCCCATTAGCATGAATTGTGAACTACCGGGTTTTGGTAGACGCTTATGCATTTGATAGTACTATTTGGGGACGATCACCCCAGTTCGCGCCTTGACGGTTGATCCCCGTCGTACCACATTGATTGGTAAGCGAATTTATGTATGAGAAGATTCCATAGCGTGATTTTTGGTGACGACACGCTAACTTAGATGGGCAAACTGTTTGTCGGGTTCGCGGCCCGCTGTTTTCATAGTAAGATAACAATGTCATGCGGCTAATAATAATCCTAATTCAGATACTATAATCTATACGACTTGTATAATCTAAATATCCGATATGATACGACGCTATTAACGATGAATATATTACCTATCATGGTAATATAGAGACTACGGTCTCATGGACGGTTTCAGATGTATGCTTGATTTATATATTGCCTGACTAGCAATATGTGGACTTACTTCCGATATTATACTTGTGTTCTGATTTTAAATGAATGTAAATGATTGTTTTTATTTAACGGTTTTCATTAAACTCTATGAATTCACTCGGCATTTGCTGATATGATTTTTGCATGTTTTCTATCTCAGGTGCTTGAAGGTAATCCGGATGGAGATCGACTCTGATGGCCCACACATAATATTAAAAATGTTCATTCGATTTGTGTTTTGTAAACTTAATGACCTGTATAATTTGGGACCTGTTGTACACTTTTGAAACTTTTTATCGAATGAATGTTTGTTAAACCTTGTACAACCATTTTTATGTGTTGTCTATGATTGGAGTTATTGTGCTATCCCGTAACACTCTGAAAGACCCTTCCGCTGTACCGATACGAAAAATGAGAGTGTTACACAATCTTTATTCAATCAAATCCAATCATAAATTATTCATCTTTATTTGAAACATGATTCATAGAAACCATGAATCAGTTAGTATTATTATAAAAAATCTATCAACCAAATCCTATTCTTAACACCATATCAAGATCCAGAGATATTCAAAAACCATAAAATCAAAGATCCTATTCTCAACACCAGATCAAAGATGAAAGGTAACCCAACTTCAGTTTTCATGTATATAGATTTTGTATGTTATATGTTTTATATACTAATTATGACTGTTAAGAATGTCTATAACCTAATTAGGTTTGTTGGTTTTTCTAGTTAATTGATCTGACCAATCAGATTTGCTTTTTGTTGCAGATCAACTAAGGGTTCGTTCATTTAGTATGATACGATAAACTATATAAGGTTACATAATTGGCAGATGATCAACAGGTTGACCTTATTAAGGGGCAGGAGGTACGATCAGGTTCTAAGAGACCATGTTCTTTCTTTTAGGGTTTAAAGAACAGTAATGGAAGTTTTTAAGAAGAAGAAAGTTTCGAAGGTAAAAATTATGATTTTATTAATTTGATTTTAATTCTTATTTAATTACATTAGGATTTATTTGGCCATGGATCCAGCTGTGACACTAAAACTACGATCTCTAATTCATGTGTACACAGACTACATAGAGAAAAAGAAAAGCTTCAACACCGAACACCGAATCATTGAGGTTAATAATCATTGTTAATTTAGGAAATAGAAGATACGTGAAACTGAATCTCTTAGAAACACTTGAAACAGATTGTCTACCATCTATATTTTTCCCTTTATTTTCTGATCTAATTGATCTCCATATCTTATGACTTTTCACTGAACTGATTGTAGGATGATTATCTTGATCCTTTTGGCGCACCTTAGGTGATTGTTATGATTGGAACATATATTGTACAATAAAATCAGCTCCTTGACCCTTTTGGGGTACCTAGGTTATTTGTATGAGCGGATGACATCTCGCTCCATTGTTTTTGATATTATACAATAGAATCAAAGTATTAAAGGATCTCACACAGGATGATCAAGATAGTCTAATAGAAGATATCAAACCTTCATCCTTTTGGTACAACACAAGTTGGTAATGGAATACATTTTATTTAATTATGTTTTATCAGTTTCAGTATGTGGGTTATCACTCAGGTGTTCTTGAGATCAATCCAAATATTTACAAGAATGGTAGAGTTTGGTTGACCCTCCCAAAACAAACCAGCATGACATGTGAAGTGGAGTTTGATATGTGGGTTCCAGGCACTTAGAATATTCTCTCCCTTCTCATCTCCATACAGGATCAAATTTTGAACGCAAAGCCTTTCTGTAGGTATAGCTCAGCAATGCTGTTGGCAGCTCTCAATGATAATAATCAACGCACTTATGATTTCATTTATCTTCCTCTTGACTTCAAGGCAAGTATTACTTCACACTCTTTCTCTTATGTTATGCTTTCTATGACGTGTAATCTTATTTTTGGTCTTCAACAAAACAAATGCAATATGGGATATGCATCATAAACATGACTGATCCACACCAGATTTTGCAATTTCACAAGGTAAAATTTCATTCTTTTTGTGATATGAGCCATTATCCCGCTTTTTGTTGGTTTTGGTTCAATCGAACGAACATGATTTTTTAATTAATTTGTTCCAACACCGGTCTTAAATATATTAATTATTGAATTATGGTTTTGATATCGAATTTCATTATATTATCTAGATTTATGTGATGGGATAGGAGACGATAGAAGATTGCAATTGCAAACTGAGTGTGTGGTTTTTGCACCAGGTGCGGATGCTGCTACATGTAAGAATCACACTTATTACAATTGTTTTTATTTAAGTTCTTTGTTTTTTAATCATCCAATGGTGATGTTTATTTCCCTAGGAACATCAGTAGTCAAGGTAAATCTTACTTTTATTCAAAAGTAACCAAATGAAAAATAAATATACGCTATCTCTTATATTTGAAACGGCTTCAAACAAATACATTAATCCTTTAGCACCGAAGTCTGTCATATTGAGGCTACTGCATTAACCTGAAATCAGGTTGCACTTCCTAATAAAATCTTGAAAAGGTGTATTCCACTTACCATGAGGTATGACGGTTGCATCTCTTTTCATTATTCTTGACGAGCTAAAGTCTGCGCTACAGGTCTCATCACAACATCCCTCTTGGTACTATAATAGCTCATCTCCATTAATTCAACCAAAATGATAAATATCTTTGACAAATGTGGTCTGGTCTTCTCCGAGAGTCTGCCTTATTTTTATTATGTACATGAATATCTACCATTTGAGTCTTTTTAATAAATATATGAAATACTACATGGAATTGGGTGTGTGATACTTATATTTTTTTCAATTCCACTCTCAAAACAGACTTATAAGAGTCTCAAACTATTCGCATATGAAATAAAAGTGGCTTTGAAGATCTTTTGTGAGTCGCATCATTTGAGTCTTGGTGAGGTCTTAATATATATTATGATAGTGTTTTTGTATATCGTTATATAAGAAAGTACCTATTCTATTAATGCTACATCCTAAATAATAGAGAAAAAACACTTTAATGGTGTTTCACCAAACCTTAATTAGATCTGTTACCCGACACTTCCATATCGCTAACTTGACCATTTACTTTATCCAAGTTAATTTATATGGCTTGTATAGATAGAGATGACTGAACTGCAGGATGAGAAGTAGAGGCTAAAAGTCGTGAAAGAGAATCTCAAATAAAAAGTCAAATCAATGAACACCCACCCAAGCTTTATGATTCCTACACTTGGAACACAGGCTGCATATCCTGCTGTGCTATTGCAGCAGCTCATGATTATACAATTGGCAATACTTTGTTCCGGTCTTCAGTTACCCGAGAATGGCATTGCCGCAGTACATGCCACAAGCTGCTATCGACATCTCGCAAGATCGTGTACTCCACCCTCGTCCAGCCTTAATATTATAATCAAATATAATTTCTTTTTTAATATCCAGGAACGAGTTTGAAATTATGGGAAGGTATCTTGAGCTTGCTAAAGGAAGAGATAACGATAAATATAACAAACTACTTGAGCAGTTAATGAAATCCTATCCCGAGTGCGGAACGGTGCGTCAAATATCCTATTTATCTGGCATATTGATAATATGTGTGTAAAAAGTTGCCTCCGCCCTCTACCAGCTTAATCTACTGAACTTATATATACACATGAGTGTGTAGAATCCTCTAGCTAGCAGCAGGAACAAGAAACTAAGGATTTGGTGATGGTTGCACCAAAGGATAATACCAAATGACTAACAACGAATTCATCATATCGAGATCTACGAGGTAAACTTTAATATCCATTTTCCTCCTATACAGATATTCTATCTCACAATAATCTTGATATGCTATTAAAATACAGTATCATCTGGTTCCCTTATTGTCACGATGTATAGAAATTCCTTTGTCTACAATTCTATATATACTGATAAACGTTATAGTATTAAGTTTAAATTTCTATACATGGTTTTGGATAAGCTTAGCATACAAGCAATATAATGATAGAGTTGGTTAGGCCATTTTGCAACTATAATAAAGGCAGGGGGTGCAAGTCTAGGTCCAGAGCTGAGCAAGTACCAGTGGAAGGAAATGACCTGATAAGTTTAACTAAACAACGACAAACATGTTTTTCAAATATAATTTATAAAGTTTTATGCAAATTAGTGGTTGATTTGCATGCTTGTGCCGGGTTTTGTGATTTGACCCGTTCACCTTCCCGCCTATAATCAGATCAGTTGCAGTATTTTGAAAGGTCTGAACAGAGAACGACTGTTTAAGAAATTTTCTGAATAGATGAAGTGTAAAAACGTAATCATTACAATTGTCAAAATAAGGATAGGTGACTAACAAACATTGTGCAAATTCATTCATTTAGTCAAACTAAGTTAAAGTAAAAACCACGCATACACTAACCAGATCAGTTGCAGTAACCACAAAGGCAGGGTCGACCACAACAGCATCATATGGTATTGTGTAAGCGTCGAGAAGAAAATTAAGGAACTACAATAGATGAAAGAGCCACACCCGGTGTCTTCTTAAAGTCCAAAAACATATTATAAACAAGGTTATGTCTTTTCAGTTTTTGTGTAAATGAATCACTGTTTTCATCTAATTATGCTTTTTGGTTTATGTTAGTGTAAAACCCAAAAATTTGATTTTTATTTTATGTCATCATTTTGGATAAAACTATCAATTATAAAAGAAAAATGAACTAATAAGATAATCTTACAATATTGATAAGGTAAATAAGTCAAGTTATTACATATTCACATTGAAATATTTCCTACTATAAGTGATTATTCAGCCATCTTTTATTTTGGAAGTACTAGTTTTACACGTCGTTAATAACATCGATATCCCCTAGAATAACAATAGCAAGGCAATAATATATAACAATGCAATATTTTATTACTTAAATGATATGTTAAAATAATTAATTTGAAACATTAAACAAAAATAATACGTAAAAATATTTTGTAATCTTTTACGTTTTAACGACATTGAAAAACTGATTCTACATTAAGTATTGATTGACTTGGCAAACGAGTTATCTAGGAATATTAGGAAGCTTTTAATATTGAATTGGTCAACAAGAAAACCATCAATACTCGTTCAAAATCCCTGATATATTGGCCCATCATTATTTTATCAGTTAACCTATTAAAAACAATGAATAACTCTATGATAACAAAAGAGGACTAAGACATTCTGAGCTGGTGCAACAAGTTGAGATCACGACAGTGGAGAGGCATGTCTTTAGTCACGCTTTTGCCCCATGTCGATAAAGGGAGCAAGCAAAGGAACCGTGATCTTGAATCGTATTTGGTTTGGAGTAGCGATCGTGTCATGCTTGGGAAGACGGTTCGGGTTCGATCGCCAGTAAATATAATTACACTATATAGCTCGTGTTCAAAGTTGATCGCAGCTCTCGATTTGTTTAGAGATAATCAAGTGTGACGTGTTCGTGTCGCATTTAGTTGTTCAGTTACGTGTTGGATAGGGTCTCGCTAAATCTTTTTTTTTATTCGGTTTCGCTATATTCCGTTAGCCTTGAGGTAAATTTATGAACCCTCTGTTAATACATACAAACATATGAGAATTTCATGAACATCTATACTTACTGATGACATATTTTAAAAGTGTCTTTTCAATAAGAAATGGAAGGAAGAAACATGCTATAATAGTATTTCACAATGATGCATGTTAAAACCATTTGAAGAAGATGCATCATGCGTTTTTTTTCTTTGATAAGGAGGTGTTCACGTCATGGGTTTAATCTAATTTTTACTTATTTAGTCTTCGTATTATGTTGACTAGTACAAAATAAATAAGCTTTATACTACATCATCATATTAGCAAAATGGCAAGTAATAATGATTACTAGTTCAGACGTAGTAATTTATGATGATTGCTAGTTTATTTATAAGACATAATCATTTATGTGATCAAAATACAAGCATTTCACTTGAAGCAAAAACGCAAATGATTTTAAGATGAAATTTAATAGTAAATTTTTTGTTAATGATCAATGGTAATTGATATGTAGATCATTTGAATGGAAATAAATTTGGAATTTTATTAGACGTCGAGTTTTGGCTAAGGTACGGATATTCTTATCTCGTTACTATTATTTGTCTCCTTCGGTTATTCAATTGATCGTACGGATTTTCCGTCATTTCAGTAAGGACTTCCTTTCTATGCATGATTAGGATTCCCCGTCTGCAGCCAAATGTTTTTCCCCAGTATATGTTTAAGCATATCACTAATCATATTAATAACTAAATAAATTGCCTAAGCATTATATACAAGCATGACCAAGTTTATGTACTAGTTACGGAGGTACCGTAACCATGGCACTAGAGGCACCGGTGTCGTGACTCACATGCAGGAGAGTGATATCCTGCATCCTCCCACTCATGTTCAGTTTGGCCATTTTTATATGTATGTTTAGTGGGCCGTATGGATGCATCCTAGGCTTATCAGTTTGCAAGTTATCAGGGTGAATGTGGTGTGTGCTCTACATCCTTCACATTGGAGCTGATCCCTCCACCCTGCACAGTTATTTAGAGGTCACCCCTCTACAGTTATTTAGAGGTCACCCCTCTACAGCATGACGATGTCACCCCTCCAGTTATTCATGCACCGTTGTTACAGAACATGAACTATATAAGCTCTGGCAATTAAAATACAGTAAATGCATGTTTTTAGATTTAACAGATAACAGTTCAGCTTTAGTATTTATAAATCAGACTTAACAGATTATACATAGATTTCTGCTACAACTTTACTTATCAGTCTTACAGCTCCAGTATTTCATCATCTGTTTCATTTCAGTAATTCCTTATCATGCTTTATATCCGTTCACTGAGCGTTATGCTCAGCCGTAGTTCCCTTTTCATGTTCTAACGACAGGTACACCAGGACGCTCTTAGGATTTTGAGAGCAGGTGCATTTGGATGGAAGCTATCCAGAATTATTACTTTATGTACTTACATTATTCTGCTTATTTGGACATTCTTTAGTCCTTTCCTTCAGTATTTTACTTTTCATGTTTTGGGCTTATGTTTGGATTACCGATGTTTGATTCCGGTATTTCCTTTATGGTCAGTTAATGTTTTAGGACATTTACCTTATGCTTTGATGACACGCCATAAATACACGTAACGGTCCACTTATCCAAGTGGGGTGTTACAATTATGGTATCAGAGCTATAGGTTCGACCTGTAGGCTCTAAAACTTGACATGTGGCTAGTGAGTAGTCACCAGGAACTTCCCAGATTTTGGCGTAGTTATCTTTCATGTTTTTATGCAATTGTCAGTCACTTTTCTTCTTTTATCAGTCAGTTTTCTTAAAGTTTTGACTAAGTAAAAGATTGCTACAGGACTGGCCATATTTAGTCGTATGTGCTTTTTTGCGAATTTTGTTCTGGTGAACCGACCCATAGGCGTTCATCCTTACTCATGTCAGATTTATGTTTTCAGTCGAATATCAATTGGTGAACTAGCCATACATGTTCACCATTATTCAGGTCAAATTTTCATGTTTTCAGTTGAATATTCAATTGTGAACCGAACCATAGCCATCCACATCAGTTGATGTTAAACCTCAGTTGGCTTCACTTTTGTGTTCCTGGTAACAGTCAAGTTTCATGCTCTCACGTGAATGTCGTTTTCATGCTGGTTGAGTTCATGTCTCCTTCAGAGGTTACGTTTTCAGCAAGGTGATGATGTTTTCATGCTAAGATACAGAAGGGTTACAGTAAAAAAATCCTGTTTTTCATAATAAAGCATGTTTAGTCCTCATCAGTCATGTCATCATGCTGACCATTGTTAAAATTCCATTTAATCATATCTTTGAATCTCTATAAACCAGCATTAAGTCTACACAATAATTACCAGGCTATCATGTTACCCATTACAGTTCAATTTACTACCGTTCGAATCAATTTATTTCTTTGATCATGTCAAACAAACGACACCAGTATCGATCATCCCATACAATTTCCACCAGTGCAATGTACAATATTCCATATGTACTCCATGTACAATGTCTCAGTTATTCTCCATGTACAGTATTTCATGTCTACTCCACGTAAAGTGTCTCATATATGCTCCATGTGCAGTATTCATTTTGTACTTCATGTATAGTAGTCCAGGTGTACTCTAGGTACCTTACTCCATGGATATTGTTAATCGATCCTCAATCATCTTAGGCGTTTCCACTTGTCGATATTATACCAGATGCTGATGCTGCTCGTGAGTTGAAGATTTTGCCAGATGCTGATGCCGCTAACACTTTGAAGACCTCACAAATGCTGATGCTGCTGATATTTTGGAGATTTCTCAAGATGCTAATGTCGTTTATACAATGAAGACTCTACAGAACAAAGACGAAATCTATAAATTTGAAATTTCTAACAAGAATAAATCCCAACCATCAGACACTACCATTCCATTCCATACTTTTACCTTCTTAGCTAGATGTCTCACTTCAATAAGCTAATCTTTCATTCAGAAGAGTGAGAACCGGAACCTAACCGGCCACTCAGTAGAATAGCTACAGAAATCACGGTCGTAATAATGACCGTCGTGAAACTGACAGACAAGCGGTAATGACAACCACCATGCTTATATTAACCAGTTAGTAGCCATCGGAACTCCGGAACGGACGTGACTAGAAATACAGAGGTTAGTAGTCTAACCGGTCCGCCAATCCTAGCAGTTACCCGAGATTCTTAACCTTATTCATACTCACCCATTAGAATACATGTCCAGACAATAGTCAAGACACAGGTCTCAAGTATCATTTGGAAGACACATGTCAGGACACCAGTCATGGTACACGTCATACAAATATCTTCTCAAAATACGAGTCAGAACTCATAACTCCAGTATGTTTTCTAAACCAGGCCCTTAGTATTTCAGGGTACCTTTCAGAAAGGGGTATACCCCTTCTATTATGCCACGCATGAATCTGATCATTAAAATTTAGTCACCACCACAAGATTATTATTCAGGTTAAACACGCATTATTCATTAGGTGAAGTTACAGACGAAAACATTTAGTGAAAATCGCCATGTTTACTTCACGTATTCCTATGACAGCTTTATTTTAAAACAAGTATTTACCTACCTCTCCGCCAGAAAAGACTTCACAGTACCACCGATGTTTATTAAAGTTCTGCTTTCAGTTAACGACGAGATCTGTTTTACTAAATCCCAAGTATATTCATTATATTTCTGCCAGAAAAATCAGTACAAATTGTTTTTGCTTTACAAGCGCGTGACTTATCAGTCCATACCTACGAAGACTTTCTAGCCACCAGTTATAATCCATTTCTGAAGTTCTTTAAATTTATGATCTGCAGATATTTTTCAGCATTTCTAGAAGTAATTCCAGAAGGTTCCAAAAATTACATCCTAACCGTGGGACATAATTTAACATCGAGCTTGTCTCAAGAACAAAACCTGTTTTCAAAACTCTTTATTCCAGGGCTTCAGGTAAGTTAAAAGAGTTGCAGCAATTGCTCCAAAAGTTACCGAAACGAGGCTTTATTCACCCTAGCGCACCACCAGGAGGTGCACCGTTTCTGTCTATCAGGAAAAAGGCCGGTAACCTAAGATCATGTATCGACCACCAAAAATTTGACAAGATCACTATTAATAAACGATATTCATTCCACGAATAGAAGGTTTACCTGACCTGCTACGATGTCTAAAATATTTTCCAGAACAATTCACGATCATGCCACCAACAGTGGTGAAAGAAGGAACATGAGAGTTTCCAGACTGCTGTTGCACACGTTATAGTCTCTTTAAAATTCTGACTTATACTTCTGAGCTCCCTAATACTCCAGCTATTGTATAAAATTTATGAATAAAATTTTTCCCATGACTTCTCAGACAAAATCGTCAGTATATTCATTGATAACATTCTTTTCTGCTAAATTCTAAGAGAAGTACTAGAGAATCATTTTCTCACAGTTGTACAGAATCTCCGATAAGAGAAAATTATATAAGCAGCTTCCTAGATGCGAATTCCAGTTAAACACGGTGGCATTTCTGAACCACCCTATTTCAGTAGAAAGAAATTTCAGGAATCCTGCGGTGAAGACTATCACCAGATGGTCAAGACCGGCGTCTGTAACTAGAGTACAAAATTTTCTAGACAGTTGACTAACACAGTTGACTGCTACCGCGGAAATTACTGACAGTTTTCACTAAAATTCTTTCATGACTTTTCACCCAGATTCCATTGAAACGTACCATAATCCCAGGATTTTTTTTTATAAAAGCAGTATAACACATGGATGCAGCTATCTTCATATCTAGATGCCTGACATACCTCAAGTTCAAGATAGAACACCGACATGCTATTACAACCATTAGAAACTTCTAAACAAAAATGTGATAATATTCCATGGAGGTTATCTTTAGTTATCACAGACTCAGACAAAGCATGATGCTATTTAAGTCATTGTTAACCAGTTAACCCAGCCTACACGTTTTTTATCCAAAATGATTATGCAGTAAAAAATCTGCAGGAAATTCATCAATAGATCGCATGATTCCAAGGTATTTCGTCAACAATTTTGTCAGATGGAAATTTGCGTTCGCGAATCGCGCTCACGTTCATGTTCGCGATCACATGTACGTTCGCATTCTCATTTATGTTTATTTTCACTTTCACGTTTACGTCTCAGTCGCAGTATGATGCTGTTTCAGTTCATGTTTTATGCTATCTCATGATTTAAGCTCATGTTCGCGTTCATAACATTGTTCACGTTCAAGTTCGTGTGCCATTTCGCGATACACGTTTCACAGTTTACTACTGAATACGGTTACACAAGCTTAAGAAACCAGACTCAAGTTTAGCACTTCTTTTCCATACTCAGGCAGATGTTTCAGTCTCAGGCCGTATCATCTGGCCTTCCTTCCTCAGTCAACATACGTTCATGATGTGTCCAAGTATTACGTTCACAGTATGTTCCACAGATCATGTTCACGACATATTCCATGCCCAGCGTTCATCAAATGATCGTGAACCACGTTCACAATTGCTCACTAGCACGATCACAATTGTTCACATAGTTCGTCCCTATATGTTTTAGCAGCTTGCTTAGAGATATAAATGTTATCTTTTCAGGATATCTGTACGTACCGCTTCATGTATCCTACATGCTATGGCTTTTCATTCTATCAGATTCAGAAAATCCATCTTAATTATGGAACCAGAAACTATTCAGCATCATCAGGACAGGGTCATGAGGAATAAGAATTTTCATTATGTTTAAACCTTTAAAGGAATCGTTTCAAGCGGGAGGCCACTTGAAACGGAGGAGTCCATCCGGAATTCTAATCTTTTTCCTTCCATAATTCAGTTATGTTCTTGCAGTCAGGTTACGTTCCATGTCCTCTTCAGCCATGTCACGTTCTATGTTCTCTTCAGTCATGTCACGTTCATGTCCTTTCAGCTTACATGTCTTTTCAGTTTACGTGTTCTTTCAGTTCTTATGACCCCAACAGCTTTATTACCTTTAATTCGAGGACGAATTTTCCTTTTTAAAGGGGACAAATTGCAAAACCCGCAACATTATAATGTTTCTAATTCGAGGACGAATTATTTTTTTTAGAGGGGAAGATTTATAAAACCCAAAAGTTTGATTTGTATTTTATGTCATCATTTTGGATAAAACTATCACTTATAAAAGAAAAATGAACTAAAAAGATAAGCATACAATATTGATAAAATAAATAAGTCAAGTTATTACATATTCATATTGAAATATTTCCTACTATAAGTGATTATTCAGCCATCTTTTATTTTGGAAGTACTAGTTTTACACGTCGTTAATAAAAAACTACTTGAGCAGTTAATGAAATCCTATCCCGAGTGCGGAACGGTGCGTCAAATATCCTATTTATCTGGCATATTGATAATATGTGTGTAAAAAGTTGCCTCCGCCCTCTACCAGCTTAATCTACTGAACTTATATATACACATGAGTGTGTAGAATCCTCTAGCTAGCAGCAGGAACAAGAAACTAAGGATTTGGTGATGGTTGCACCAAAGGATAATACCAAATGACTAACAACGAATTCATCATATCGAGATCTACGAGGTAAACTTTAATATCCATTTTACTCCTATACAGATATTCTATCTCACAATAATCTTGATATGCTATTAAAATACAGTATCATCTGGTTCCCTTATTGTCACGATGTATAGAAATTCCTTTGTCTACAATTCTATATATACTGATAAACGTTATAGTATTAAGTTTAAATTTCTATACATGGTTTTGGATAAGCTTAGCATACAAGCAATATAATGATAGAGTTGGTTAGGCCATTTTGCAACTATAATAAAGGCAGGGGGTGCAAGTCTAGGTCCAGAGCTGAGCAAGTACCAGTGGAAGGAAATGACCTGATAAGTTTAACTAAACAACGACAAACATGTTTTTCAAATATAATTTATAAAGTTTTATGCAAATTAGTGGTTGATTTGCATGCTTGTGCCGGGTTTTGTGATTTGACCCGTTCACCTTCCCGCCTATAATCAGATCAGTTGCAGTATTTTGAAAGGTCTGAACAGAGAACGACTGTTTAAGAAATTTTCGGAATAGATGAAGTCTAAAAACGTAATCATTACAATTGTCAAAATAAGGATAGGTGACTAACAAACATTGTGCAAATTCATTCATTTAGTCAAACTAAGTTAAAATAAAAACCACGCATACACTAACCAGATCAGTTGCAGTAACCACAAAGGCAGGGTCGACCACAACAGCATCATATGGTATTGTGTAAGAGTCGAGAAGAAAATTAAGGAACTACAATAGATGAAAGAGCCACACCCGGTGTCTTCTTAAAGTCCAAAAACATATTATAAACAAGGTTATGTCTTTTCAGTTTTTGTGTAAATGAATCACTGTTTTCATCTGATTATGCTTTTTGGTTTATGTTAGTGTAAAACCCAAAAATTTGATTTTTATTTTATGTCATCATTTTGGATAAAACTGTCAATTATAAAAGAAAAATGAACTAATAAGATAATCTTACAATATTGATAAGGTAAATAAGTCAAGTTATTACATATTCACATTGAAATATTTCCTACTATAAGTGATTATTCAGCCATCTTTTATTTTGGAAGTACTAGTTTTACACGTCGTTAATAACATCGATGTCCCCTAGAATAACAATAGCAAGGCAATAATATATAACAATGCAATATTTTATTACTTAAATGATATGTTTAAAATAATTAATTTGAAACATTAAACAAAAATAATACGTAAAAATATTTTGTAATCTTTTACGTTTTAACGACATTGAAAAACTGATTCTACATTAAGTATTGATTGACATGGCAAACGAGTTATCTAGGAATATAAGGAAGCTTTTAATATTGAATTGGTCAACAAGAAAACCATCAATACTCGTTCAAAATCCCTGATATATTGGCCCATCATTATTTTATCAGTTAACCTATTAAAAACAATGAATAACTCTATGATAACAAAAGAGAACTAAGACATTTTGAGCTGCTGCAACAAGTTGAGATCACGACAGTGGAGAGGCATGTCTCTAGTCACGCTTTCGCACTACGTCGATAAAGGGAGCAAGCAAAGGAACCGTGATCTTGAATCGTATTTGGTTTGGAGTAGCGATCGTGTCATGCTTGGGAAGACGGTTCGGGTTCGATCGCCAGTAAATATAATTACACTATATAGCTCGTGTTCAAAGTTGATCGCAGCTCTCGATTCGTTTAGAGATTATCAAGTGTGACGTGTTCGCATCGCATTTAGTTGTTCGGTAACGTGTTGGATATGGTCTCGCTAAATCTTTTTATTTATTCGGTTTCGCTATATTCCGTTAGCCTTGAGGTAAATTTATGAACCCTCTGTTAATACATACAAACATATGAGAATTTCATGAACATCTATACTTACTGATGACATATTTTAAAAGTGTCTTTTCAATAAGAAATGGAAGGAAGAAACATGCTATAATAGTATTTCACAATGATGCATGTTAAAACCATTTGAAGAAGATGCATCATGCGTTTTTTTCTTTGATAAGGAGGTGTTCACGTCATGGGTTTAATCTAATTTTTACTTATTTAGTCTTCGTATTATGTTGACTAGTACAAAATAAATAAGCTTTATACTACATCATCATATTAGCAAAATGGCAATTAATAATGATTACTATTTCAGACGTAGTAATTTATGATGATTGCTAGTTCATTTATAAGACATAATCATTTATGTGATCAAAATACAAGCATTTCACTTGAAGCAAAAACGCAAATGATTTTAAGATGAAATTTAATAGTAAATTTTTTGTTAATGATCAATGGTAATTGATATGTAGATCATTTGAATGGAAATAAATTTGGAATTTTATTAGACTTCGAGTTTTGGCTAAGGTACGGATATTCTTATCTCGTTACTATTATTTGTCTCCTTCGGTTATTCAATTGATCGTACGGATTTTCCGTCCTTTCAGTAAGGACTTCCTTTCTATGCATGATTAGGATTCCCCGTCTACAGCCAAATGTTTTTCCCCAGTATATGTTTAAGCTTATCAGTAATCATGTTAATAACTAAATAAATTGCCTGAGCATTATATACAAGCATGACCAAGTTTATGTACTAGTTACGGAGGTACCGTAACCATGGCACTAGAGGCACCGGTGTCGTGACTCACATGCAGGAGAGTGATATCCTACATCGTCCCACTCATGTTCAGTTTGGCCATTTTTATATGTATGTTTAGTGGGGCGTATGGATGCATCCTAGGCTTATCAGTTAGCAAGTTATTAGGGTGAATGTGGTGTGTGCTCTACATCCTTCACATTGGAGCTCATACCTCCACCCAGCACAGTTATTTAGAGGTCACCCCTATACAGTTATTTAGAGGTCACCCCTTTACAGCATGACGAGGTCACCCCTCCAGTTATTCATGCACCGTTGTTACAGCACATGACCTATATAAGCTCTGGCAATTAAAATACAGTAAATGCATGTTTTCAGATTTAACAGATAACAGTTCAGCTTTAGTATTTATAAATCAGACTTTACAGATTATACACAGATTTCCGCTGTAACTTTACTTATCAGTCTTACAGCTCCAGTATTTCATCATCTGTTTCATTTCAGTAATTCCTTATCATGCTTTATATCCGTTCACTGAGCGTTATGCTCAGCCGTAGTCCCCTTTTCATGTTTTAACGACAGGTACACCAGGACGCTCTTAGGATTTTGAGAGCAGGTGCATTTGGATGGAAGCTATCCAGAATTCTTACTTTATGTACTTACATTATTCTGCTTATTTTGACATTGTTTAGTCCTTTCCTTCAGTATTTTACTTTTCATGTTTTGGGCTTATGTTTGGATTGCCGATGTTTGATTCCTGTATTTCCTTTATGGTCAGTTAATGTTTTAGGACATTTACCTTATGCTTTGATGACACGCCATAAATACACGTAACGGTCCACTTATCCAAGTGGGGTGTTACAGTTAGACTTGATCTTTTTCATTCATAGCAAAGTTACTTGGCTTATTTGTTAAGACTAATAGCAGTTGTGTAGTTATATTCATAAGTACACTAACGTCATGCGCATCATGTAATCCAAATACAGCTACGCATGTATCTCAATCCATAAACACAGTTGCCCGCGGTTGCAGCTCATATAAAGGCAGCGGTAAATCCATACTCTTTATGTTTTATACCTGTAAATTTTATCTGAAGCGTCTTGATTAATCACCTTTTTTATATTGCGTTTTTATTAATCTCCTTTTTTATACATGTCATTTGTATTCGGACCAATCTCATCTATAGCAGAAAGAATCTCATCTGTATCGATTCGGGACCATGTATGTTGGTTCTTTGATGCAGAAAAACAAAGCCAAATGAGCAGCTTAAGAAAGAAAATAAATATATATTATCTCTTTGAAAGTTAAAGCTTGCAACACTCTAATTCAAGGTTGAAGCTCGCTGAGCAAAAGGCAACTGATCATTAAACAATGGTACAAACATATATTATTATTTTCCCAAGTGTGTAAAAAATCTCTCTAAACCTTATCCACCTTCTATCAAATTAGTCGATGACATGCAAAAACTTGGCACTGTTTTCTCTTCATACATACATACATAAAAAATGGGAGGAATAAAATGATCAGCTATCACTATATCAGTATGAATACTCAGCCTAAACCCCGAGAAGTTATCTCACTTTAATCTTTTAAGGTACCAATAGAAGAAAATTTTGGACAGTGTTGAGAATTAAAAAAATTCATGGTGTGATCATGAGTGCTGAATAGATGTTAAGCGGATTTTTGGGACTGCTAACTATGTTTAAAAAAAGGTATGGGAGGTCCTTTTGCGGTTTGGGTTTGATATCTTGATAAACATTAGTTTCTCCGAATATTTCAATTTAGAACTTGCAGTAATTTCTTTGTGAATATGCAACATCTATTTAGGTGCTAAGGGACTGTGTATGACTGCAAACAATGATCGTACTTTGGCATATTGTAATGTTACTAAGTTTTCGTTTGTAAACATTTCATGTGTGTTCTAACAAATAGACATGGTATATACCCTTTATGGTATAGTTATTGCTTATGCTGTGAGAATGGGCCATTAATAGTTTGATTTTTTTGGTTAAAAATGGTGTAGGTGGATATGGAGTTGCAACTAGTGTGCCCACAACATGGAAACTATGCTACAACAAAGAAATGAGCCATCAGCAAGATTACTGTGACGAAAACTACAGATAACTTACCCGTGTGCCCCTAGAGCTGATGATTTTAGTTGTGGTGCTTTGTCCCTCTTCTGGTACGTTCACTAAATTTAATCCCAAACACCCCTTTGGAGTAGTAAGTTTCGTCGTGTAGACTTTCAATACCATATTACCAGATAAAGATGACGACAGTTGAAGAAGCAAACATGTATTATTAACCAACCCGACCATTTTCCTCTTCTCCCAAAGTTTTAATTCATGTGCACTTTAATGTTAGGTAGTAAACACGAGTCATAAATCAACTACACCTTAAACTGATACAACGCGAGATGTTATCTCACAAGGTACGGTGTAAACTGTTTAAACTGAAAATTATTGCTACCCCCAAACGTGTACGGGTTTGGACCTTTGACCTCTTATGAGGAGGTCATATTCTTTACAAGTAGACTACTTGGTAGTTGTTTGAACCGTTGAAAGCAATCTCATTCATGTAACTATATAACCTAGCATTTTCAATTTACAATTATTGCAAAAATGTCGAAAATAAAAGTTTTGATCGACTACAACTCCAACATTAGCGTGATTTGAAGTAAATCTGTTATAAGAACAAGACTGTTATTTATTAATGTACTGAGTCCAAGTAATGTTTTGATTAGGATGTTGATGAAGAGTTGTTGCACACAAAACCAGCAAGCACGTCTCGTGGAGGTACATGTTCCGAAAGAAGTCGGGTTGATGAAGTTCATAATTTGTCTCAAAGGGTGAAAAAAGTCATTTACTTATAATAAATACTATTTGCATTTGAGATGTTCTGCTGGTATCAGCGTTTATAATAGGAGGACTGTTTAGTTCTAAGGATTTTTCAAGAAACAAGACACCAATTCATATAATCCAAATCATCCAAAAAACATGTACTTATCAACTATGCAGACAAACTCTAGACCGGACTTGAAAACTTTGTGTTTGATTGACTGATAAGTGCGACATGTACGCCTAAAAAACCATCAAGTTTTCCGTATATTCGTTTGCATTATAACTGCATTCTGTACTTCAATTCAGCTACTGTGCCTTGCGCAATATAACTCGATGAAGCTGATCGGATGCTTGATATGGGATTTAAACGAGAAGTTCGTTCTATTCTTAGCAAGACAAATTCTGGTACGTGTCCATATTAAAATTTTTGATAACTTCATTGGTTGTATTGTACTTACAGTGACAATATAAATGTACAACATTGTTAAACATGTGTGGTAGAAGGCAGATTGGAGAATACCACCTGTTGAATAGCCCCCATGTTTGAATGCCTGATCCCTTTCACGACCCTTGGTTTACTACCTGAATCTCGACCCCACCATCTCATGACCAGAATATCTCTACAACCAACTATCCCACCACCTGAACAATTTACGAAAATCACCATCTTACGAAGACACCAGGTCATGGTGTCATCTCCACGACCACCTCATCTGCACGACCTAAACCATCTCAAAACCTTACCATATCACCACCAGAACCACCTCAGAACCTCGCCATCTCACAACCTCACTATCTTCACAACCTGATCCGTCTCACTACCTGAACACCTCGGGATCTCACGATCTCCATGACTTGAACAAGTATCGATTTATATGGTTATGTATGGCCAAATCTGATTGAACAAGTTTACGAAAACATATAGGAAAAAGATGATCAAAACACAAAGGGTGATGTAGTAGACCCAAATTAACCCATTTGTAGGAGACACTGAACACATAGGTCATAATATTGTAGCAGACCCAAGCAGAAGATTAAATTTGACTCTTTTGTTCTATTGATTGTGAGTGTATATGGATATGCTACGATCTCAGGTTCTATACTATAAACAGTGGTGGTTGTACAATTCCATGCAGAGACAGGTCCATTCCAGTACTTCCCATTCAAGTAAATATTGAACACTCTCCTATTGTTAACTATGAGCATTTGAGTTTCGGTTAAATGCATGTAGATGAAACACTTAGCTGGTCCTCACATAAAATTAATAGGTTGAGTAAATAATCTGAATGATGAAAAAAAAATTAGTAGGATAGGGGCAGTTCAAAACAAAAGTGTAGGGACTCGGGAACTCTACACAACTGGTAAGTCAGAATTTTATAATCTATTTTTTTTCCTTTTATACATGCTAAATGTTAATAAATTCTTTTGTCTGTATCACAAAATGTTTGTGATATGCCTGCCTTACGTGTTATTAATAAAAACGACCTATATATAACTTTATCATTCAAAGGACGTATTGGATTAATACGTGTTGAGCTTTTCCATTATTCAGTGTTGTTGGAAATTATATTTTATTAGTTACTGTATTACCTATGTGTATGCTGTTTGATTATGTGTATTATGTATACTCCCCTGAAAACGAACAAGGATAATAACTCAATATTTGTTAAAAGTAAGCAATATTATTCAGAGTAAGCAATATTCAAATAGCAATATTGTTTTTGATTATTTTAGTGATGTTAATTGCCTCATTTGATTCCTAATTTTGTTTTTAATTTTTTTATTTGATTAAAGTTGTAATGCCTGCTATATTCAAATAGCAAGGAAGAAGACAATAAAAAACAAGATAAAGAAGGTACTTACCTATTTCAAGCATATCCAAATAGCAGACAGATTCTCATTTAGAGTGAGATGTATCATTTCCATTATGTCAATAGGATGGGTTATCCCAACTAGAACTTTGCCTTTATAGTGGAAGAGACCTAGCTGACATATGAGCTAATCAGGCTGCTAAATCTGCCACCCAAACCACACAAAAGTTCAGTTCGTTGACAAATGGCTAGAATAATCTACTCACGCCATCATATTTATAACAGGTGACGTGTTATAAAGATCAGACCATGTGAAGCATTACCTGTTGAATGGGTGAATATGAGTTGAATGGGTGGATGCGGGTTCTACAATGGTGCCACTAGCTTTGCCGGAGGTAATCTTTGTGTAACTTTTGTAAATCTTCGAACCATGCCTTGATAGATGTCACTTCTGAGAATGGTGTAAGGCTCAATTTTACTAAGTGGTATTTGTGGGGAAGTCACTGATCTCAATTTAATTACACTTGCACTGACACCGATTAAGTATCGAAATGAATATGGATGATTTATTAATGGAGTACATGTAAGAAAACAAATTATTTTTATGTGTTCAATTTTTTTTCTCAATCAAAGGTAACAAAGTTAGTTTTTTGTGCAATGTATGGTTTTATGATGTTTTTCTAACATTTTAGCTGATGTTACCAAAGTTAGTAATGATAGCTAATGGTCATCATATAACTGGAAATTATGTTATAACTAATGTAGAACTCGGTTAAAATCAGTAGGTGTGTTTTTATATTCTTGCTTTTGATTTTATACTACACTTTCGACACTTCGATGAGTGCAGCTCATATGGGAAATTAGCCGGTTCATAGTCTAAACACTGATTTCTGTTTGCTAATAATTGATACACTATAATGCATGTTCGAATAAAGACATATCATGATTTTTTGGGTTTGAAACCTCAACTTTACTATATTAACATAGTTCGGCAGTTATTTTTAACGTTTGGTGTATTTAAGGGGGTATTTGAGTAAGCTTATTTAAAATAGCTTATCAACTTATTGCGTGTTCATGCAACTTATAATAGCTTTTCTAAACGCTCCTTAAGAATCATTATGTGTATGAGTTATTGAGTAAAGAAGCCAAGCCGGCTAGCTCATCAAGTACATCCCTGTTTGAAGTATTTGTTTTAATTCAATTTTAAGTGAACTCATATTCAAGTTTCATAGATCCTTGAGTCATCACATAATGGTGTGGATCATGTTCTACTTAACTTTTATGTATGCTTCATGTCGCATCGTCAGCGTTTCCAGGCAAGTAGTTACAATATATACCTATTAATATTTTATAACATACATTAACATCAGTAATATTCCTATTTTATGAATACACATCTTAAGGCACATTAAAAGTTTCAAATATTTTCTTAATCTTTTTGAATTTTCTTATGGCAGGAAATTTTGCGGCTGACAAGGACTGAACACCTGAGAAGCTCATATCAACCGTATCGTTGTATTAAGAGACACGCAAAATTAAGCCTGGAAGCAAGTGAGTCTGTTCCAACAGAACTCACATAACACAAAAAACGTGAGAAGCTTGGTCAATAATATCAGGTTGAATATCAGGTTAGTGAGAATGCAGGCGTTGAGTGGCAAAAGAGATGTAGTTTTAATTGGTTGGCAAGTGCGTTGTAGTTGTATGATGCCACTTTAGGATAAGGTTTCAAAGAAAGCTCAATTTACTACTTAACTCAAGTTTGAGCTCAAATAACATACCCAAAACTCAACTGGCTTGAAACTCTAAGGGAACATATAAACAGTTACATATTACATAGTGCTAAAAAGGCTCGATAAGAGATCGAGCCTTTATAGCCTTGATCACGACTCTTTGTAGGTATCGAGAATTATGCACAGAAATGGAAAAATAAACAATAAATACCCCGGTCGTAGTATTTTGTGCAAATTGAGCATGAAAGAGACAATATGGAACGGAAATTCTATCTGAAAATGCTCACATTTGTGTATGAAATCCTTTTATTTCATTAAAATAATCACTAACCAGTTTGGTCTTCATAGAGGACATAAACTACAGGTACATGTAGAACAACACAAGATCTCATCAATGAACCTCATAGTAAACGAAATTACAAGCATTTAAGAAACAAAAATGTCTGCAAAACTTATCAAATTACTTAAGTCATTGGCGTGAGCACGTACATTTTCTATAATGTCTAGCTGTATAATTAAACTAAAACAAAAAGTTGACCTATACATATATAAGCAGCCACTAAAAGATTTAACCACCACTAGACATCTTAATTTTGGATTTTTGGGCATTGCCTTCTCCAATTGTCGAGAGCATGTACGTTCTTTTGCTTCTCTCTTGTAAATCCTCAGCATTGAGCTTTAATTCGGCTTCTTCCATCATCTTCTTCTACTCTATCTTCTTTCTTTAAATTAAGTCTTCTTGTCTGGCATATTGAAACTCCTTGTGTACGTCTTGTGCAAGTTTTGCTATTGCTGCTTTGGGTTTAGATCGAGCCTGTTTTACATAGTCAAGAAGACCCGGGGCAGTGTTATTCTAGGGAGAAAAATCAATTTACAATGTGTGAAGAAAAAGAGTAGAGGTGGCTATTTGGACCAAATTCATTGGGTCAATCATCTCATGCTTTTATTCCCAATGCAATATACATAAAAATCAACGTACATTATCTTTTGTGTAAATTTGAACATTGTATTTCATATGCATCCGAGATTCTGTCATTAAAGAATGGATGTGCTTCACTCGAGTTATTTGTTACTAGAAAAATTCGGTTTGCTCACCTCCAAGTGACTTTATAAAAATTCGGTTTGCTCACCTCCAAGTGACTGTATTTTACAACAAATATTCACTTGGGACAAAAACATACTTTATTGAATGGCCAAACATTAATAAAAAAATACCATTTCTTTCCTTTAAAAAAAACACTACCAACATATATAACATATACATAAATGTACTTTTAGAACAAATAAAAAAATCAAAGACAAGTTGCGATGCAAAAAACGATAGAAATTAAAAAACGAGTTGCGATGCAAAAAACGATAGAAATTAATACACAAATGTACTTTTGGAAAAGATTTAAGAAACGACCCCGCCTGTTGGGCGGGTTACGATGCTAGTATATATATATATATATATATATATATATATATATATATATATATATATATATATATATATATATATATATATATATATATATATATATATATATATATATATATATATATATATATATATATATATATATATATATATATATATATATATATATATATATATATATATATATAGTGTAAGGTTATTTTCAGAACCAAATAAATATACAGAACTATGAGAACCACCTTTATATTTCTAACAATGCATATGTATTTTCATTATTATGTTTAAACTAACATTTATTAATTGTTTTATTGGTTATAGATCCGAGTATGATGAGCGAAATGAAGAGCGTACATGTGTTTTCATATTATCAAATGAAAACATAGTTATCATACATACAAAACAAATACATGTGCATGGTCCTAGGATACATGTTCCTAATGACACACGACAATAAAAATTCATGTATTTCTACCTAATGAACTAACCCGATGAATATACATGAGTATTTTAAGAGTAAAAAGGTGGTTCTCACAGTTTTATACATTTATTTGGTTCTGAAAATAACCTCACACTATACACACACACACACACATATATATATATATATATATATATATATATATATATATATATATATATATATATATATATATATATATATATATATATATATATATATATATATATATATATATATATATATATATATATATATATATATATATATATATATATATATATATATATATATCAAATCTAAGTTCTAAAAGTAATATTATAAGTACAATACTGATAAGAACATCTCAAATATAACTAAGATGCTCTAAAATCCTTAGAATTCCTATAAACTCTATAAAAGAGTTGTAAACCCAAGTTTGGTAAAGTATAAATGTACAACACCTACTTATGAATATCAAAGACATGTATACAAGATGTAATCTATCATATATAAGGATAACTTCATCCCAAAACTCTAAGTACAAAATATACAAAGCTAAATACAAGTAAATGTACATAATAGTCCATATCACCACCTAAAATCCATTTCACATTAAATTAAGGTCCTATCTTTTATAAATAATTACACAACTCAATTAAGTGTCCTACTAATACTATATTTTAACTTCAACTCAATGTACAAAAAATTAATGCATTAAGTACATGTTTTTAAAGCATAGAATTCTAATTAAACCTATTACCTCCTGGAATATGATTACCCCATATAACTCATATATCAAAATAAATGTGTAAACTCTATAAACACCTTAGACACAATGTAAAAGACTTATAATAAGATTAGAAAATGATGTAAACTCAAATTACACCAAGTACAAGTCACTAAGGCATATTACCCAAAAAATCCCTATGTTACACATTTCATATAAAATAAATGCATAGTGTTTTAGGATAAGGCTACAAACCTCATTAGCATTACATTTAGGTTATAATATCATCTTAAGATAAGGTAAAAACACCTTAATTCACAAGGTACAGCATTTCAATGCATGACTTATAAATTAGGTCAAAAAAAGTATTTTCACTCTATAGACATTTTTACTTCGTATAACTTATTAAAACAAGTGTAGAAACTCCATGAACACATTAGAGACAATTTAGGAGATATAAATTGAGTTTAGTTCAGTATCTAAAGTAAGAATTATGCATTTAACAAGGATTGAGACATAGATCATTATAAACACTAATCCGGCTAGGTTTTCTTCCCAATATCACTTCAAACCTATTATAAGCTTCCAACTAAGGATCCAGACTTCCTAATTTTAATTTTTATAGCCTAATTACAAACTAATACATCACTAATCACTTTACTAAACCCTTAATTATAGGAATTACAAAGTTACAAGGTTACAAGCACTAGTTTTGATCTCACCTAGGTTATTCCCTCCAAAACACATTCAAACGAGCTTCCCTCTCAATTTCAAATTCAAAACCAGATATTTATGATATTTTGAGATATTTTCCATATAGGTGTATCACCTACTTGTATATTAAACCTATCATTCTTATCCTTAGTATGTCGTGACACATTTTAGACCATAAACCATTGATAAGTTTGAATTTAGCTTGTTTGAATCATCTCCTATACATAATTAGTCATTACTACATTCCTTAGTCACATTCCTTGTGTTCTTACACGTTTGTACCCTTAACTTGGAGGTTAAGTGTTGAAAATGGTATAAATAAGAGCCTTATGCTTCATTTCTACTACATCCTTCCATTCTTTACTTAAAAACACATACATTCTATTCCTATACATACATTAAAGTCCTAAGAAGTCCATAAGATCACTATCAAGCCTAAGAAGAAGTTCCACAAGTCCTTGAAGAGTTTTGAAGAAGATAGAGTTAATATGCCCCTTTAGAAGCCTTAGATTCACGGTTTTCTTGTTTGTAAGTATCCAACTTGTTCAATAAGTTATTTTTATGTTCTATATCTTTAATAAGCTTAGTTATAGTCTAAATAAGCTATTTCAATAAGCCCTGGTTCATATAATTGTTGGAATAAAATTAGCAACATCACTATGCCGTTGACAAAGGGGTTTTTGATGCTGACAAGATTTATTTAGGCGCTGACAGATTGGACGCTGACAAGAAATATTCAAGTGCCGACAAAGGAAATCCCAGTTATTATCAACTACTTAGTCAACACGTTTGTATACTTAGGAAAAGATATGTTCTACATTATATTCTTAATATTTATATTTTCCTAGAATAGTTGATACATAGATTATTGTTCAAGACTCCTTATGTCATAAAAAGAGGTCTTAGGGTTTGGCATTCATATACATTTTGAATACTTTCATTTTACTTCATCGTTTATTAATACAATTGAAAGTTTGGTATACCTTGTGTTTTGTTTTGTTCTTTGGTTTAAGTGTTAATTCCGCATAACACTTAGATTGTTATAAACACAAAGTTTCTCTATGTGTTATACTTGATTCAATCTCGATAACACAAAGCTAAATCGATCTAAGTTTGGGATCAACAAGTGGTATCAGATCTTGTTGAGGAACTTTGATCAGAAGAACATCAAAATCCTAATTTTTCAAAAACCCTAAAATCATCATGTCGACCTCAACCTCAGAAAACCAAAGTTCAGGATCCTCAAACCATAACCTCGAAATCCCTATGCTTGACCCTGATAACTTTGAAATCTGGAAGTTCAATTTTGATCAATATCTCTAAGTGGACAACTATGTTCTATGGGAGGGTGTTGAGCTTGGAAACAAGTTCAACCAGGCTCAAAAGATCTTGGACTCTGTTTACAAAAGGAGAACATCTAATGCTAAGCCTGAAGATTTGATTCCTAGACCTAAAGATGCAAGAGCCACCTCGGCTACAAAGATAGCCTATAGAAGGCTTGACATGAAGGCATTGATCATTATCAAACTAGCTCTTGGAAGCAAAAACCAGCACAAATTCAGAAAGTATGAATCTGCTAGAGAGCTTTGGGAAGCCCTTGAGACCACCTATGGTGTTAATGAGGACACTCTCAAACAAAGGAAGAAGAAGCTGGTAATGGAGTTCACAGTCTTTAAAGCTCAACCTAATGAAAATTTAAGCGAGGTGAGAAGTCGTCTTCAAGACGTTACTAGCAAGCTAGCATTTATGGAAACTGAGTTTGAAGATGATGATGTTAATGCTGCTTTCCTTGGAGCTCTTGGAGATGGTTGGAAAATTCATGCCAATTCAATATTGGCCACACAAGCTTATAAGACTATGACCTTTGATGATATCTACAATCAATTGAAGGTCATGGAACCTGAAGTTCTGCTTAAACAAGGAAGTAAAACACCTTCTGGTAGCATGGCTTTTATTTCCCACCATGACTCTTCAGACGCTGAGAACTCTTGCTTTGTCAGCTGACAATATTCTCAAGACATCGGCTTACCAGACGCTGACACATACAACCATGCTTCACCAAATCTTAAACCAACAGGAATTGATTTAGATATAGTATGTGCCTATATTGCTTCTTTGCTTAATGGATCATCAATTTCTTTTGAAGATCTTTAGAAAATTAGTGATATTGATCTTGAGAAGATGGATATCAAGTGGAATATAGCTCTTAGCAGTATAAGAGCCAGTAGGTGGAACAAGAGATTTGGAAGAAAGATGACTTTCAATAGCAAAGAGACTGCTGGATTTGATAAATCCAAAGTTGAATGTTTCAATTGTCATAAAATGGGACACTTTGCTAGAGAATGTAAATCTCCCAAGAGGAATGATGGAGGACAAAAATACTAGGCAGATCATCAAAGTTGAAGATGCTGAACCTAAAGCCATGGTAGCCATGTAATGAATTGATGACGTTGGATTTGATTGGAGCTTTCTGGACAAGAATGAAGTATAGAATCAAGCTTTGGTTGCTGAAAAGGATGAAGAGCATGGTCAATATGCTCTCATGTCCAAATCCTCTTCTTCATCAGATAATGAGGTATATGATGATGCTTTTTGAAGTAAGGGTTGTAGACTTAACATGGATAAACTCAATAAAGAAATTTTAAAGCTACAATCTGATATTCTTGGGTTGAATATCACTATTTCCAACTACAAAAGGGGGCTTGCACAATCAGATGGGATGGTGCAAGAGTATAAGGACATGGAATTTAACCTAAAAGATCAAACAATTGTTTTTAAAAGGGATCTAGCACTTAGTTCTGAAGCAAAAGCTTCTTACATAGAAGCTAATAATTAATTGAAACTAAAGCTAGATGAGGCCATACAAGTTAGAGAGAATGTAGGGATTAAAATTGAAAAGTTTGAAAAAGCTAGTCAAACCCTAGAAAAAGTTATAAGTGAACAGAGAAACCCTAAAGACATGTCTGGGATGGGGATGCATCCTAAAGAGTATGCTGCTGTTCCACCACCAACAGCTGACTTCTATAGAGTCCTTAAGAATGATTTATCTTGGACTGGTAATCTAGAGTTCCAAGTGGAGGAATTCACTCTTCCACCACGTGTGCTCACACCAGTTGAGGAATACAAGCAAAAGGTGACTGACCTTGACATTTGGAAGAAGGCCAACTCTTCTCTCTTTGTTAAAGGAGGACTTCTTAGTGATGAACAGACTGACCCTAAACCCATCATCATCACTAAACCTACTACTAGCAAACCTATTGACCTTGGCTCACAACCTAAAAGCAAATCTAGTGTTAAGTATGCTGAAATGCATAGAAAACCTAGATCACCAAAGAGTCAAGCTAGTGTTAATGGGACTGGATTTTATGAACCTACGCCTAAGGTTATGTCTAAAAAGTCTTGTTATACATGTGGGAGCTTCTCACATTTGGCTTATAGGTGTGTCAGCGGATACAAACCAGCCGTTGACAATAAGTCAACTATGGTCAACCCAAAGCCTTATGTTCATACTAGACCACATGCTACTAGACCAGCTCCTTATTTCTCTAAGGCAACTAACACCCAAGGCCAAAGACCCTTCCAAAAGACCAATACTTGTTCTAACAAACAGTGGGTTCCTGTAGCAAACCCTAATTCAAACGTTGACAGGAACAAATCATCCGCTGACAGGGAAAAACCAGCCGCTGACAGAATTAGGTTTGGTATGAAAATGCCACAATTAGCAGTTGTCAGATCCAATGTCAGACCCAAGTACTTACAACCAAAGGGAAAGGGATCTAAGGCATCATCCAACCTACCATGGAGACCTAAACAAGACCAATCATCAACTTTTAATGGTGTCTCTATGACATGCAATAGGTTTAAATATATTGAAAAGCATGTTAGGACAAATTGGGTGCTTAATGTTTAAAGGGATGAACAAGGGTTTTTTTACAAGAGACAAGTATATTCTTGTTGAACAACCAAATGGATCCAAGTCTACTAAGGCTTGGATCCCCAAAGAAAACTGATTTGTTTTATTTATGTGTAGGGCATTCCAAAGCAGGTTAATGATTATGGATATTGGGATAGTAGATGCTCAAGGCACATGGCTGTAAAGGAAGACTACTTGACAAACTTTACTCCTTTTCCAGATGGTGATAAAGTGTACTTTGGAGGAGGATTTGGTACAATATTAGGCAAAGGCACTCTTATCACTAACAACTTGCGTTTTTATGAAGTTTTTCTGGTAAAAGAACTTGACTATAACTTGTTTAGTGTGTCACAAGTTTGTGACAACAAAAATAAAGTTCTTTTCACTGATACTAAATGCTTAGTTTTGGGTAAAGACTATGTGTTACCTACTGATAAGTTTATTGAGTTTAGAACACCTAGACGTAAGGACATTTATAATGTCAACTTACAAGGGATTAAAATGAGTAATAACTTGTCATGTCTATATAATAAAGCTTCAACAAATGAGAGTATCTTATGGCATAGAAGGTTAGGGCACATTAACTTTAAGAATATGAATAGACTTGTGAGGCATGATCTTATGAGAGGATTGCCCTCAAAAGCATTCCATAATGATCATAATTGTGTTGCATGTCTTAAAGGAAAACAACAAAAGTCCTCATTTAAGTCTAAGAGTGTTCATTCTAGTTCTGAACCTCTACACTTGCTTCACATGGACTTATTTGGACATACTAATATAGAGAGTTTAAATGGCAAATCTTATTGTTTTATGGTCACTGATGATCATTCTAGGTTTACATGGACTTTCTTCTTAGTTAAAAATGTTGATCCCAAACTTAGATCGATTAGCTTTGTGTATACGAGATTAGATCAAGTAATACACGTAGAGAAACCTTTGTGAATGCTTATAAATCTAAGTGTTATGCGGAATTTAACACTTAAACAGAACACACAATGATATGAACAAACTTTCACTTTGATTATCAATATCAAACTTGCTTACAATGAAAGTTGTTTACGAATGAAAACTTATATGAAACTTATATCAAACATTAACCTAAAGGTCTTCTTTTATAGACATAAGAAGCCTTGTACAATAATCTACGTATCAGCTATTCTAGGTAAAGATAAATATAGAATATACAATGTTGTTCCTATCTTTACTAGAAGTAATCTAGAATACAATAAACGCGTAGATAATATCTTCCATCAGTGCTTGTCTTCAATGTGTCAACGCTTGACTTTATCTTGTCAACGCTTGAGCTGTCAGCGCTTGTTTTGTTCTTGTCAACGCTTGTTTTGTTCTTGTCAGCGCTCAAGTGATCTGGCCTTAATTTATTCCCAACAATCCTCCCCTAAACTTGATATCCACTCTTATGATCAAGTTTCTGAATAAGCATTAAGGACTAGGAGGAATCTTACAAACCTTCTCATATTGGTAATGAATAAATCTAATCAAATCTTTTGTCACGTCACTTGAATAATCTATTTCCAGTTGAGTGTCCTTCATCTTTTCCAAAATAGCCTTGGATATGAAATACTGAACATCCACAAGTAGATACTCAGCAAACTTTGTAGAGCTCAAATGGTAAACACCAGCAGCTGAATATAACCTCCATTGAAGACCACTGAGGTCATCTTCAAGATCCTTCCATATTGCAGGATCCTCATCTTTTGGTCCACACATTCTTCTGAATGTGGTCCAAAGTTTTATTCCATTAGTTGAAGTTGGTGCTTCAGCCTCATACTTAGTCTCCAGCAACCTCCAAAGGTCCACCAAGTCTTCTCTATCACAACTTGCAAACAAAGATATGAGAGTGGTAAAAGTGTGTACCTCCTTACCAAATCTGCCAATCTTCCAGAACCCACATTCATCTTCTTCATAGCTCACAATTGGGTTCCTGGAATCTAATGGTAACACTTGCACCATATCTGAAGCTTCTAAAGGTGAGAGCTTGAGGCTCTTTCTGATGACAGCTTCACTTGGATATAGTGGATCCATATCTTTGGGAAACTCAAATGAAATTCCCTTCTTCATTGGCCTGGGAATAATCATAGCTTTCTTGAGTTCCATTTCTTCTGCAAGTTCCTCCTTTCTTTCATCTGAAAGAAGTCTGAGAGTGTTTGCTTCCTGCACTCTCACCCAAATGGGATAAGCCCTGTTTTCCAACTCATCAAATGTCAAAGCCTTCAACTTCTGATATGTCCATCCAACTCCATGACATCTGAGCAACATAAAGTAGAGCTCCCTTCTATCCCTTTTCAACTCTGAGAGAATGTTACTTGCCTTGTGTTTCAAAATTACCTGGCAATCTTTCTGAACTCTAAGAAGAATCTCCAAACCCCATATTTGATCTGAAATGGTCAAGTCTGGATTCTCCATGAATCTTTCTTCCCAAGCATGATACATTTGAACCACCTCTCGCATGTCAAAGTCAACCTGCAATTTCAATTCTCTCAACTTTTCCCTAGCAAACTCATCACCATATTCAAGCCTTTCTGGTTCTATAATCATCACACTTGAGTCTGAGCTAGCTCCATCACTTCCTTCTTCTGAAGTCACAACAAATGGTGACTCCTTTTTATCTTGTTCCATGATTTGTGCATCTAATCTTCTATCAAACTCAACTTGAGCTGCATCCTTTGGAACAATCTATTCTACCAAAATACCCTTACCCTTATCTGATGGTGCAATGGTTGGTAAGGTAGATGGTAATACCTGAGTAGAAACCTCCTTGATGATAGATGATGACTGGGATACATCACCTTCATGTGCAGGTCTGTCAACGCCCAATCTTGTCCTATCAGCGGCCAAAATATTTCTGTCAGCGCCCAAATTTTCCTTGTCAACGCCCAAATATCCTGTCTCAGCGCCTTTTGTAACTTCTTCCAACATAGCTGTAAATGAGAAATTCAAGTTGGTAGGAGAAACTAAGGACGTATCAAAACCTGTTTGTTTCTTCAAAGTTGTAAGGGCCTCAGCAACATCTAATAATTGACCATCATGGCTGCCCTTATCACTCAGATTTATTGGATCTTCCTCCTCTTTGGAAGATTCCTCCATACCCCTCCTAGCACGATCACTTTCCAAAACAACAATCCTCTCCCTCAATTGCTTGAGTTCAAGGCCTTGTGAGCTGACAATTTGTACTAAGTCTGCATTTTGCTTTTGCAAGCTTATGCAGACTGCCGTCAATTCCATAAGAGTCATTGGTTCCAGTCTGCCCTCTTCTAAAATGGGGATTTAACCTCCCAAGTCAGATTCATTGGGCATGGATGAGGACTTAATGATGGTGGGACTGCCTTGGCCGGCATCTAAGCTAGAACCAATAGTCCCAGCCTCATCCAGGTCACCAGCCACACTTGTGGTGGTGGTTCTCTCTGCTACATGGCTAGGACCACCAGAGGAGAACACTCCAGTAGTCCTTTGGCGTTTCATCAACCTATATTCAGGTGGTGTGGAAGATGGTGTGGAAGAATGAGTGGATGTGGGTTGGTTAAGGGGTGTTTGGGTTTGTGAAGGTTGTGTGTCAGCGTGGGAAATAGGCATATCAACGCCAACATTTGATGTGTCAGCGTCGAAGGGTTCTTGGTCAAGTTGCATATGTTCAGGTGAAGGTAAAGGTTCAGGGATTGGTTCAAGTTGTGGTTGGGGGTCAATTTGTGGTTGGGGGTCTTGTTGGGGTTGTGCTGCTGCAATAACAGCAAGCATAGCTGGGGTCAAAGGTAGGTCACGATGGGGTGGTGAGTTCATCTTCATAAAAATAGCCTTCTTTTGCTTAGCGATCTTATAAAAATCATTGTGATCCCTTGAGCAGTAACCTTGAACATCAAAAACCATTTGCAGAAAACGGGGATAAGCTAAAGTCATTTTGTTCCCCTTGTTTTTACACATGCCCTCAAAAATCATTTTTGAATAGTTAAATTTTTGCCCTGTTGCAATGCACACAATAGCACTGGCAATAGATCTATTGATCTCATTGTGTGCAGTACATTTGGGACTCAAACATTGAAGGAGGACATGTATGAGGTACTTCCAGGCTGGGGGAAATTCCTGCTTATGATACTTGTTTAGAGTACCTTCATCAGGAAAAGGATATCCCAAAGCCCTAAGCCCTTGTTCTATTTCATTTATGGGAAGGGTGGCTATACCATCAGCATCATCAAGATGCAAGGCTTGGCGTACCAAAGCCTCAGTAACCACCCAAGGTCTCCCATGAACAATAGAAGTCAATGTGGTCACTCTATTAACTGTTGAGGAACTAACAGTGTTCCAAAACTGTTTAATATGTGTGACTGGAATGAGTGGTGCATGAGAAAGAGCATACCTTAATGGGGATGCGTTCAAATACACCACCATTTGTGTGTATTGGGGAAACAGAGTATCATCAGCTTCAAGATATGCAATCATGTTGTGTTGAGATCTGAACCCCAATTCCAATTCTGATGGTCTAAACTTTGGTGCCATTGATGAAAGCTGTGAAATTTAAGTGAAGAAGATGAAGTTGATAAGAGAAAATTGTTAGTTGATAAGAATTATAGATACCCTATTTAAAAATAGGAGCCAAATTTATAGGAGAAGAAAATGCATGTGATAGGCCCAAAAATAGGCAAGTATTTTCAAAAATCAATCATGAAAATATTGAAAAAGTTATAAGTTATCTCATGCATTAAATGAAAGTAACAACTCCTAAAATTACGGCTTGAAAATATGTCAAAAAGTAACAAATGGGTAGGTCCCATTGAGTGTCAATGGTCAAAAATAACCCATCAACGCCCAACGGCTATAATCTTGTCAACGTTTGCCTATAGCCATGTCAGCGTCCAATTTGGTCACAACAACGCTTGGAAAATTCTTGTCAGCGTCCAAAAACAAAAATGTTTTAAAAATGAAAAATGACCTTAACAAGTAATTTAACCTAGAGAAGATAACCAAAAGCTGATAATTATTATAGGGCGGCAAGTACTGTCCAGTTATGCACACTTGCTTAAGCAAGATAGACATAACAGTCCTCTAGTGTCCCTTGCTAACCAAAACTCTTAACAACCAAGTTACCTTACAAAATTCTTTGTTACTCCCATGTAAATCCCATAACAAAATTATTCCCAAGACTCCCAACAGACCACAACCAATTCTAGGCCAAAAATGTCTTGGCACCATGCATAGTATATCAACTTTGTATGCTACAGTGCCTCATGATTTAGTAAAACTAACTCATACTCACCTGTGGACACAATCTAGAATTGTGATAAGAGTATCATTAGAATACCCAAACATCCTAAAGGTTCCTAAAACCTCCCCTTAAACTATGATACAAAAGATTGCTAAAATCATGCATGAACATAAAAAATTTATGTCAAGATAGGAATGAAACATTCCAACCATCATCCATAAATAAAACTTGTCCAAATTCTTCTCCATTGATCCATAAGTAACTCTGTATCCAATGGTATACTGCTAACACCATCTGCACATTTAGATTGAAAACCACAAAACTAACATTGTTGCTGACAACGCCCCGATAACACATGACATCGTTGAGGGAAGCTTTGTCAGCGTTAGACAATTATATTGCTAACAACGTTGCAAAAACACTTATCAGCGTTCAAGCAACCTTTGTCAGTGTTAGAAAAATATAGTGGAAAATCTAAATCATCAATAAGACCAATAACAATGCATCATCCTGTACATACTTTTACAAAAAGACTCCAAAACACATATTATGTGAAATTGACCATTCCAATACTTGTTACCAAGTATTGAAATCTTCCAGCATCAAAAGGTTTAGTTAGTAAATCTGACACATTTTCCTCAGTGTCAACCCTATCTGGTTGTATTAAACCTTTCTCAAAGCAATCCCTTATAAAATGGTGTCTAATTTCTATGTGTTTAGTTTTAGAATGATGTACAGGATTCTTAATAATGCATAAAGTGCTGTTATTGTCCACAAATATCTTGGTATGCATGAAATTATACCCATAATCCAACAGCTGGTTCTGAATCCACAAAACATGTCCACAACAAGCAGCTACAGCAACATACTCTGCTTCAGTTGTAGAATTGGCCACCACTGTTTGTTTCTTGCATTGCCAAGATATTAACCTGCTCCCAAGAAACTGACATCCACCAGTTGTGGATTTCCTATCAAATTTATCACCTCCATAATCACTATCTGAATATGCAATCAGCTCTAATGGTGAATCCTTTGGGTACCACAAACCAAGACCAGGATAGCATCTTAGGTACCTAAAGATCCTCTTCACAGCATAAAGGTGACATTCTTTGGGAGTCACTTGATGGCGTGCAGAAGCACACACAGCAAACATGATATCAGGTCTGGAGGCAGTAAGATACATCAAGGATCCAATCATGGATCTATAGTGCCTGACATCAACATCTTTCCCATCTCCAATCTTTCCCCAAGGGCGTTCTCTATCCATAGGAGTATTAGCCCTCTTTTCATGTGGAGAAAAGCCAAACTTCTTCAAGATCTCAGCAACATATTTATCCTGGGAGATGAAGATACCATCTTCTTTCTGCTGAACTTGTAAACCAAGAAAGAAGTTCATCTCCCCCATAGCACTCATCTTGAATTTGTCTGTCATAAGCTTGGATAAATCCTCACTCATCTTTTGATCAGTAGACCCAAAAATGATATCATCAACATAGACCTGGACAAGCAACACATCCTTGCCTTTCTTCTTGGTAAACAGTGTCTGATCTATGGTGCCCCTCTTGAATCCATTGTCCACCAAATAGGTAGACAAAGTACCATACCATGCTCTTGGGGCTTGATGGAGGCCATACATAGCCTTTTTGACTCTATACACTTTATCTGGATGCTCTGGATCCTCAAAACCACGAGGTTGCATTACATATACTTCCTCAACAATGGTGCCATAGAGAAAAGCACTCTTGACATCCATTTGATAGACAGTGAAACCCATGTAGGATGATAGGCTAGAAAAATCCTTATAGCTTCAATCCTTGCAACTGGTGTAAAGACTTCCTCATAGTCTATCCCCTCCTCTTGTGTATAACCTTGAGCCACTAACCTTGCCTTGTTTCTGACTACAATGCCTCTTTCATCTCTTTTGTTCCTGAGAACCCATCTTGTCCCTATAGGTCTGACATATCTGGGACAATCAACTAGCTCCCAATCATCCTGAATTGCAAATTGGTGAAGCTCATCCTGCATTGCTTCCACCCAACTTGGTTCTTTGAGAGCATCAAATATTTTCTTGGGTTCCTCTTGTGACAGAAAACAGGCAAACAAACATGCTTGCACAAGAGGGGTATCAACCTTCTTGTGTATATTAGCAATAAACCCACCAAGACCTTGATGAGATCTTCTAGTCTGAACTGGAGTCATAACATCACCAATGATCTGGGAAGGGGGATGATTCTTCATAGTGGATGTGAGAACTCCTCCTTCAAAAAGTCTGGTGTCCTCATCTTCATTCTCCATATTGCTAATATCTTCTTCATCAGACTCTCTTACATCAACATGAGGATGAATCTCTTCATATATATTGGAAGGTTTACCTTGTTCAAAATTGGAAGAGAAAAGATGGGCAGAATTGTTGTCAACGCCTGAATCTTGTTTGTCAGCGCTTGGGCTAACAACGCTTGAAGTGTGGTTGTCAACGTCTGAACCATCAACGTCTGAATTGGTCTTGTCAGCGCTAGATTTGCCTTTGTCAGCGCCTGAAGGACCATGCATGTTTGTAACTGGTGGTGCTTAGAAACAACCATTATCTTGTCCAGCAGCAGCAGCAGCAGCAAAAGCATCTGTCCAAATGGGAATGGTAACATATTCTAGGATAGGAGATGTCTTTTCTGCTTGTGATCCAACCTTTTCATGAACCTGAGTACCTGAAACATTAACAACTTGTTCCTCTATAACATTTGAAGTTACCTTCACAATGTCTGGATTAGTGACAGGCATATAATTTAAAGTTCTAGATAAAGGTTTCAAGTCAAATAACCAATTAGGACCACTTTTAGGATCACTAGGTTTATTCTCTAAAAACCTAACATGTACTCTTTCAACTATACGTTTGTCCTCTTTAAGATAAACCCTATATTCCTTGCTCTGCACTGAATACCCCATGAAGTAACCCTCACCACCTTTTGCACTAAATTTCCCTAAGGCATCACTAGTATCCAATACAACTACATGACAACCAAAAGGTCTGAGAAAACCAATATTAGGTTTTCTACCCCAAAGTAACTCATAAGGTGTTTTGTTCTGAATTTTGTTAACCAATGCTCTATTTTGCACATAGCAAGCTGTGTTAACAGCCTCAGCCCAAAAGGCTATAGGAAAGTGAGCATCACCCAACATTGTTCTGGCTGCTTCAATTAGGGTTCTATTCTTCCTCTCATCAACCCCATTTTGTTGTGGGGTTCTAGCAATGCTATATTGCCTAGTAATTCCTTTCCTGGCACAGAAATCATCTAGCTTCTTATTCCTAAATTCTCCACCATTATCACTCCTAAGCATTTTAACCTCATTGCCAGACCTCTTCTCAATCTGAGTGATAAAATTAATTAGAATATCAGTTGTGTCACTCTTCATAGCTAGAAAGAATGTCCAAGTAAACCTAGAAAAGTCATCTGTGATGACAAAGCAATATGACTTACCATTCAAACTTTCTATATTGGTTGGACCAAAGAGGTCCATGTGGAGCATATGAAGAGGTCTAGAACTAGTGTGCACCTGTTTGGACTTGAATGAGACCTTGTGCTGCTTGCCTTTAAGACATGCAACACAATAGTGGTCATTGTGGAAGGCCTTCTCAGGCAAACCATCAACTAAACCAAGCCTCACAAGTCTATTTATATTTTTAAAATTTATGTGCCCTAGTCTCCTGTGCCACAAATTACTCTCATCTACTGAGGCCTTAGCATAAAAACAGGACATATTATTATTCATTTTAATCCCATTCAAATTCACATTATATATGTCCTTATGCCTAGGTGTTCTATACTCAATATATTTCTCATCAGGGATCTTAAAATCCTTGCTTAACACCAAACACTCAGTATCAGTAAACAGAAAATTATTTTTGTTATCACAAACTTGTGATACACTAAACAGGTTGTAATCAAGTTCTTTTACCAGGAAGACGTTCTCAAAACGCAGATTCTTGGTGAGAAGGGTTCCTTTGCCTGTGATAGTACCATATCCGCCTCCAAAGTATACCTTATCACCATCTTTAATAGGAGTGAAGTTCGTCAGATAGTCTTCCTTCCCTGTCATGTGCCTTGAGCATCCACTATCCCAATATCCATAATCATTGACCTGTCTTTGAATGCCCTGCACATAAAGAAAACAAATTAGTTTTCTTTGGGAACCCAAGTCTTAAAAGACTTGGATTCATCTGGTTGTTTAATAAGAACAGACTTAGTTCTCATAACAACCCCATTCTCATCCTTCTTAGGATGAAATACCCAGTTAACCCCAATAGGTTTTGTAATGACCTTTGAAATGTAACTAAATCTATTGCAAGTCATTGAAATCCCATTATCATTAGAGTTCTGATCTTTCTTGGGTCTCCATGTTAAGCTTGAAGAAGCATTAGACCCCTTACCCTGTGGTTGCAAATATTTAGGTCTGGTCACGTTTCTGTCAGCGTTAGAATTTGTCCTGTCAACGCTGAAATTACCCTTGTCAGCGTTGAACCTAGGGTTTTCTACAGAAACCCATTGCCTATTTGACCAGGTGTTTGTCTTTTGAAATGGTCTTTGTCCATGAGTGTTAGACCCTCTAGTAAAGAATGGGGCAGGTCTAATCACTTGTGGACTTTGCTGCACACAAGGTTTGGGTCTGACAATGTTTGACTTCCTAACAACGTTGACTTTGTTCCTGACAGCGCTGAAATTGTTCCTGTCAGCGCTGGCTTTGGGAGCGTTGACACACTTGTATGCCAAGTGTGAAAAGCTACCACATGTGTAACAAGCTTTTCTAGACACAACCTTAGGTCTAGAAGAGAAGAAGCCTGTTCCATGATTGCTAACTTGTCTCTTGGGAGACCTAGTATTCCTATACATCTCTGCATATTTAATGGTAGGTCTTCTAACAGTGTTTGAGCCTAGGTCAACAGCTTTACCAGTGATTGGGTTAGTAACCTTAATGGGTGTTGACTCATTTGGACTTTCACATAGCAAGCCCCCTTTGACAAACAAAGTAGGGTTAGCTTTCTTCCATTCATTCAGGTCAGTCAACTTTTGTTGATACTCTTCAACTGGAGTGACAACTCTTGGTGGAGGAATGAATTCCTTCTCTTGGAGCTCTGGCAAACCAGTCCAAGATAAGTCCCTTTGTTGGACACCATAGAAGTCACCAGCTGGTGGTGGAACCAAAGAGTAATCATTCATCCCAATCCCAGTCATGTCCTTAGGATCCCTTTGTTTAGCTACACAGTCTCCTAGGGTTTGGGTGGCTCTATCAAATCTTTGAATTTTGAGGCCAACATTATCTTTATTCTTAATGGCCTCATCTAACTTAGCCTGTAATTCACCATTAACCCTTTCCATGATGTTTCTAATATCCATACTACCCTCTAACTCATGTTTTAAGATATTGATTTTATCTTTTAAGTCAAATTCCATTTTCTTGTATTCAGAAACGGTTTTCTCAGTTTCAGTAAGAGCTAGTTGGTAATTAGACAATTTACATCTTTCAGTACTCATATCATCTTTTAATTTTAACACCTCTTTGTTAAGTCTTTCAGTATTTAACCTACAATCTTTGCGACAAAAAGCGTCATCATATACCTCATTATCAGATGAAGAGGAGGAGTGTGCCATGAGAGCATATTCAACATGCTCTTCTTCTTCAATATCAGCAACCAAAGCTTTATCCTCTTCAACATTCTTAGCCAGATAGCTCCAATCCCATCCTATACCATCAATTCCTTGAACTGCAACCATGGCTTTGGAATCCTGAGCTTTAACAACCTGACTTGAGGGTTTACCAGCATCAGATCTTCAAGGAGATCTGCATTCCCTCATGAAGTGCCCCATACGATGGCAGTTGTAGCATTCAACTTTGGATTTGTCAAATCTAGCTGTGTCTTTAGCATTGAAGGTCATTTTCTTCTTAAACCTTCTATTCCACTTGTTTGCTCTTATACTAGCAAGAGCCATATTCCACTTGATGTCCATCTCTTCCAAGTGCTCGTCACTTATCTGCTCAAGGTCCTCATATGTAATCACTGAACCATTGGGCAAAGAAGAAATGTAAGCACAAACAGTATCCAAATCTAAACCAGCAGGTTTAACTCTTGGGGAGTCATTTTTGTATGTGTCAGCGTCTGAAAAGGAGACGTTGACAGGACTTGTTCCAGCGCTGACATATGATGATCCAGTAACTGGATGCATGTAAGAGTCTTTCTGATTGAATTGACCTTCACTATGAGAGAAGAAGGCCATGTTGCTGTTGGTAGATTTGCTTCCCTGTTCTAAAAGAGTTTCATCTTCCAACAGCCTTAGTTTGTTGTAGATGTCATCAAACGAGGAGCTCTTGTAAGTATTGTTGGCAAGAATAGATCTTGCCTCAATCTTTCATGCCTCACCAAGACTTTTAAGAAAGGTAGCGTTGATGTCAACATCACCAACTTGTGTCCCCATGAAGGACAACTTGCTTGCAATGTCAAGCAATCTGCTTCTCACACTACTCAGTTTCTCATTGGGTTGAGCTTTGAAGACAGTATAATCATGTAGAAGTTGTTTTTTCTTTTCCTCCTTTGTGTCTGCATTGCCACCATATGCAACTTCAAGAGCTTCCCAAAGATCCTTAGCAGATTCATAGCCTCTATATGTATGCTGGTTTTCTTGTCCCAAAGAGACTTTAAGAATATTTAGGGCTTTCATGTCAACCCTTTTCTTTGCTATGTCAACAGCAGCCACAGCTCTACCATCTCCAGGTTTTTCTCTCTTATCCTCTTCAGAACATCCAGCAACAGCTGATCTTTGAGCAATGACATCAAGAATCTTTTGAGCCTTATTGAATGTGTTTCCATATTCAATAATCTCCCAGAGTGTGTAGTCATAGATCCCTAGGTATTGTTCAAAGTTGAACTTCCATAAGTCAAAGTTGGTTGCATCAAGCATGGGAATCTTGATGTTTGGTAAGGCTGAGGAAGAGGAGGTTATTGCTTCAGACATGATGTTGTTAGGGTTTCTGAGAAAATTAGGGTTTTGATGATTTTTAGGGTTCTGGTGTTCTTTAAGATCAAAAGTTCCTCAACAAGCTCTGATACCACTTGTTGATCCCAAACTTGGATCGATTAGCTTTGTGTATACGAGATTAGATCAAGTAATACACGTAGAGAAACCTTTGTATATGCTTATGAATCTAAGTGTTATGCGGAATTTAACACTTAAACAAGAACACACAATGATATGAACAAACTTTCACTTTGATTATCAATATCAAACTTGCTTACAATGAATGTTGTTTACGAATGAAAACTTATATGAAACTTATATCAAACATTAACCTAAAGGTCTTCTTTTATAGACATAAGAAGCCTTGTACAATAATCTACGTATCAGCTATTCTAGGTAAAGATAAATATAGAAAATACAATGTTGTTCCTATCTTTACTAGAAGTAATCTAGAATACAATAAACGCGTAGATAATATCTTCCATCAGTGCTTGTCTTCAGTGTGTCAACGCTTGACTTTATCTTGTCAACGCTTGACTTTATCTTGTCAACGCTTGAGCTGTCAGCGCTTGTTTTGTTCTTGTCAACGCTTGTTTTGTTCTTGTCAGCGCTCAAGTGATCTAGCCTTAATTTATTCCCAACAAAAAAGAGTGATACTGCCAAAACCCTAATTAATTTTATTAATCAAATGGAAAAGAAATATGGGTTTACAGTTAACATTATTAGAAGTCATAATGGTGGAGAGTTTAGAAATGATCTATTAGATGCCTTCTATGTGGATAAAGGGATTACTAGGGAGTTTAGCATAGCTAGAAATCCACAGCAAAATGGTGTATCTGAAAGGAGAAATAGAACACTTATTGAAGCAGCTAGGACCATGTTAGTAGATGCTAAGTTACCCATTAGATTTTGGGCTAAGGCTGTGAATACTGCTTGTTATGTTCAGAATAGAGCCTTGGACAACAAGATTTACAATAAGACACCCTATGAGCTCTTTTAGAATAGAAAACCTAATATAGATTTTCTTAGACCCTTTGGATGTCATGTAGTCATACTTAATACTAGTGACAACCTAGGTAAGTTTAAATCAAAAGGTGATGAGGGATATTTTGTGGGTTATTCTATGAACAACAAAGGGTATAGGGTTTACCACAAGATAGATAAGGTCATAACAGAAAATGTACATGTTGACTTTTTGGAGAGTAAACCTAGTGATCCTGCTAATGGACCAGACTGGCTTTTTGATTTAGAGCCATTATCTAGGTCCATGAATTATTTTCCTGTTACTAATCCAGTTGTCTTGGATACTGATTGTGGTAAAATACGACCTTTTATGAAAAAGGCGTAAAAGCGGTAAGTATTAAGTGATGATTTAGGAAAATCAATCACTAATGACCGAATTAAGTTCGTTTCCCAAGGAGGTATATGTGTGTGAATAATTCGTAATTGGTTTGAGATTAATATTTGAAAGAAGGGGATGAGAAAATAGAATGACGAAGACGTAAAAATTATTACTACGAAGACTAATTTAAAAACCGTAAAAAGACCCAAATTAAAATTAATTCTGAAAGTCCCAAAAAATTACCAAAAATCAGATTAAATAAACTAAGAGTTTACATATGATCAAAATTTTTTCAAACCTTTTAATTAGTTAAATATTAATTTTTAAATGTTAATTAAATCCCTAAAAATCAAAATAATTATTAAAAAGCCCAAATAAAGATTTTTCACTTTGTAAACCTCTAAAATGACTAAATAAGAATAAAAACTATTTTTATTAATTTTTAAAAAAATTAAAACTATTTAAAAGGATTAAAATCAATTCAAAACATAAAATAATTCTAGAAATTGGAAAAATGATGATAAAATTAATCTAAGAGTTTCAAAAATCCTATTTTAATGTGTTAAACCTAAGAAAAATATAAAAAGTGCAAAGATGTGAAATTTGAAATTTAATAATAAAATAATATTAAAAATCCAAAAATTCTAAAAAATTCTAAAAAATTGCAAAATAGTTTATTTTAACCTAAATAAACAGAAAATGAAAGCGAAATTACCAAAATACCCCTAATGGGCCCCCAAATGGGCTAAAATAGAAAACAGTCCAGTCTAATGGGCTTTTTGGCCAAAAAACTTCAACTAAGCCCAAATGACCTGAAAAAGCCCTATCTGACTCAAAATTTAATTCTAAACACAAAAGTCTGAAGGCCTAAAAGCTGGTTTTGAGCTTATCACAACTTAAATGGCCAACAACTTATCCTTATTGGGCCAATAAGCCCATTAAGCAATAAGCCAATGCCATAAGTTCAGATTTGACACACGACCTTCTTTTGATATGCCTAAGTGATATGTGAAAAGAAATTTTGAAAAAGCAAACCCAATAAGCCAGAAATAAGCAATGTAGAATTTCACTAAACGACAAAATAGTCGGGTTAGAGTTCTAGGACGTTTCAAAAGCTCTAGTTTGTTGCAAAAGCTCACAAATAGCTTAACTAAGAATAATCAATCATAAAACTCACAAAAAGCCAAGTAGAATAAGCTGTAGGAGAAAATAAGCTGGCTGAAAAAGCAAAATAAGCTAGTTTTCTAGCAAAAGCTTAACCAATTGACTTGTAACTTTCCAGATTTGATATTAAGCTGAGAAAAATGACACCTATTACAAAAGCCAAGTTGTTGAATATACCAATAAGCATTTCTAAAAAATAAGCCAAAATGTGCTTATTTGACCAAAAGTCAAAGTCCTCCCAAATTCACCAAATGCTCAGGGATTGTTTGTAACCTTGTTTTAAGCAATTTTTGTGAAGAACTCAAGGTAGAGTCCTTGTGAATCAAGTGGTCAGTTGACCAAATGACAACAGATTTTGGACAAATTAGGCCAATAAGCCAGTTAGCTTATAAGCACTCAAATAAGCAAACCAAATAGCCAAAATGTCTCACAAGGAGCACAAAAACAAGTTCCAAGCAACAAACAAGCAGGGCATACACTAGATAACAAAAGGCAAGGTAAAATTGAGGTTGTCACTTTGCTGATGGAAATGACCACTTCAGCCAACTTTGATAAGCTCTAGCACCCACAATAAGCCACAAAATTCAACAAACAGATACTGCATAGATTGCTTATCACCTAAACTCTTCCCAAACCAAAATTCAGACTTTAGATCCAACAAACAAAGAATTTATTGGATCTGATGTGTTTGACCAATTTCAAACCAATTTTATCAGATTTTTCCAAAACTTTGAAAACCTTAAACAAAACACTTGAGCCTTAACCAATGACCAAAAATTGTTGCATATGACTTGTTTAGACTCCCCAAGCCCTAAGAACCAAGGGCCCAAGGCCACAAGGCCTTATGATCCCCAAAATCCAAACAGCCTTGTTTAGTCCTTTTTTAAACAAACTTTTTATTCAATCACACAACCTACTGATTTTATGGTTTAAATACCTCAACTAGATGACAACTAACAGATAACAACAATAAAACACAAAGCACAAACACCAGAGCACCAAATCAAATGGCAAACTTCATATCAGACATAAACATAAATTTTTTTAGAGGAAACTTAAAAAGAGCTTATACCTATCCCCCACAACTTCCTAGAGGGATCAGCTATGCTCCTTGGACCACTCTCAACCAATAAAAAGTGACCAAGGTCCTTGAACAAAGGAGATGGTATGTGCCTTGGTTGATGGTTCAAATCAGAACCTCAAGGGCTTGATTTCTTCAACACAAGCAGCAAACAACCTATCCAAAGATTGATAAACCTTCACTAGCTTGGTGTCAACAAGCTTGCAAAGGCTTATAGCTTTTGGATAAGGGTTAGTGCAAGATAAATAACCAAAACAGATGACTATTTTCAAGCTTATTTCAAACTTGAAAACCTTACCAAACATAAACGTGCTTAAACCACAAGATCTAAGAAACTTTATAACATCAAACGGAACTCAGAATTACCCTTAATCAACACCAACTTTCAAAAACATAAAAAGGAGTTACATTTTTCTTAAAATACCAACTTTTATAAATTTTAAAAAGGAATTACAATGTTTAAAGAGTAAAACTGGAACAAGGCTCTCTCACAGGTTGAGGAGTCCTTATATAGGCCACGAGGGCTGATATTACAATGAAAACCCTAGCTACAAAGTCCCTAAAATTCCCCTTGAATCTTCTAGACGAATATTGTTGATGAGTTGTTTAAAATGCATCCAAATCGTTCATTTTAGCTTTGTATCCAAGAAAGGAGTGTGGGCTGTTGATTTAGCCACGTGTCATTCCTTGTAGAGGAAGTTGGATTGTGATTGGTTGACGTGTGAATGGGTGGGGTCCTTTTGGTGAGTGGGATTGAGTGTTTTTTGGTGTGGGATGGGTTTTATGTCATATGAATCAAACGTGTGCCTGGGTAATTTGTTTTTACCCTTTATTTTAAGTGAGGTGGTAACTAGGTTCTTGGGTGAATAGTAACTAGCTTTGATCCGTTTTTTGTGGAGTGGAGAAGTGTTTGGCGCATTTCTCATTTGAATGTTTCAATTGCACAGCTTTGCCCCTTCTCTTTTGATGAAAGTGGTAAAACTTGTTTATTCAGCCAACAAACTCATTTCCTTTGTTATTTAAGTTCCATTCTTCACACTTTTGCCCCAAAACTTTGCCAAAAGGATTTTAAGGGTTGTTTTTGCCATTTTTGCATAGTTTGAGGACTGATCTTGGACATTTCTCATCTTTGAAGTTCTTCAATGTATCTTTGACTTCTTGAGGGACCATTGTTGAAAATTTTAGAATTGTTGAGGGACTAAACTTGCCAAATCTTCAAAGTTGAAGGACCTTTTTGTAATTTTGACAAACTTAAGGGACCAAACTTGTAATTATGAGTATACAAGGGTATTAAGTGTCATTTTTTCATACATGAGGGATCAATCTTGTACATATTCAAATCTTCAAGGGTTTTTCTTTGAAATCCATAACTAGGCCCCGATTCATTGTACGGCTTCGTTTCTCGTGTCCGTTTTCCTTGTTTCTTGTGATCTTTTGTCTTTTTCACGATATCCATACCTAAAACACACAAGTAAACAAATACAAGCATATATATGGTATATTTATGACATTTATTACATTTAAAATCCGAAAAGAACGATGAGATCATGTATAAATGCCATCTCATCAGATACCTCTCCAAAGATTATGGAAGAATCTATTGTTGATAATACAGGTATACAGGCTACAAAGGTGTAATGATCACAAGTAGATGAGTTCACTCCCACACTTTCTTTTGTGGATTTGACCATTTGGAGTGAAGAATTCATTCAGGCGTCTGCTGCTGAAAGGAAAGTGGAAAGAAAGCAACAAGAAGAACAAGTCAGTGAAAGTGTTTCATCCGCTGACAAAAGTAGTTCAGCCGCTGACACACCTGATCCAAACACTGAAACACTGCTTTCATCCGCCGACAAAGATGTACTTGAACTTAGTGAAAATTTCATATCCAGTGAAGGTGTTAGTGTCACAAATCCAAATGTTGACAATGCTCTTCATAGCTAAAATGAGTATGAAAATCATGATGGTGAGGATCATGGCTCCTTGGAATCTACAGTGCATGACAACACATTGTTTGGGGGAGGAATTCTTACAAAAGTATCCAAAGCTCACCCTCCTTCCCAAATCATTGGTCCTATCAATTCACCAATTCAAACAAGAAGAAAGAAGAATCCTAGAGGAGGATTCATTGCTAACATTCACAAAAAGGATGATACCCCTTTGGTTCAAGAATGTTTATTTGCCTGCTTTTTATCATAAAATGAGCCCAAGAAGATTTTTTATGCTCTCCAAGAACCAAGCCGGGTTAAAAGCAATGTAGGATGAGCTTCACCAGTTTGTAATTCAGGATGTTTGGTAGCTTGTGGATTGTCCCAAGCATGTGAGACCTATTGGAGCCCGTTGGATTCTAAGGAACAAGAGAGATGAGAGAGGTATTGTGGTCATAAACAAGACAAGACTGATTGCTCAAGGCTACACATAAGAAGAAGGCATTGACAATGAAGAGGTTTTTGCACTTGTTGCTAGAATAGAAGCAATAAGAATTTTCCTAGCCTATGATTCTTGCATGGGTTTCACAGTCTATCAGATGGATGTCAAGAGTGCGTTCTTATATGGCACACTTCAAGAGGAAGTGTATGTTATGTAGCCTCCTGGTTTTGAAGATTCAGAGCATACAAACAAGGTTTATAGAGATAAAAAGGCTATGTATGGCCTTCATCAGGCCCCTAGAGCTTAGTATGGTACTCTTTCCACATACTTGGTGGAAAATGGTTTCAAAAGGGGCATCATAGATCAAACTTTGTTTACAAAACAGGAAGGGAAGGATTTTATTCTTGTGCATGTCTATAATGATGATATCATCTGTGGTTTTTCTAACCAAAGGATGAGTGATGATTTCTCCAAGCTGATGACTGACAAATTTCAAATGAGTGCAATAGGAGAGATGAACTTCTTTCTAGGTCTTCAAGTACAACAGAAAGAAAATGGTATCTTCATATCTCAAGAAAAATATGTGACAATCCGTCAATTTATGGTTTATATTTTATTCTCAAATATTATTTAAAAACATTATTTTAATGTTATATTATGAACTCACTTATTTTTGGAAGAAATTTGGATTTACGTCTTGAAGTAGCATCGACTACGTCTAAACCGGAGGATTTTACGTTACGTGCTTACGTTTACATACACCGTTTTGGTGACAGTCCGACATTTCTAAAAAATAAATTTATCCGTGAATATTATTTTGGGATTTTAAATTTGAGTTAGTTCATAAACTCACAAATTTACGAGAAGAGATTAGGACTTACGATTATAATTTAACGTCCTTTACGACTAAACCGGAAACCTTAGGATTACGTATTTACGTTTTCGAACTCCGTTTTTGATGAGACAATTTTTATTAGATTCGTTTTGTGCCGTTGATTCATAATTTATAAAAATGTTTTTCGTAAAACGACCCGAGGGCACGCAAATCGAGGAAACTAGAATCGAGGAATACCCATAAATTAGTGGGATGAGACAAAACAAGTTTTGCCCCACCCCACTAATATGGGATGGCAACACTTAGCACCAACACAACCTTGGTGTCATTTTATACAACTAAAATGGACACTTGTCCATTCAAGCTTAACATGTAAGCTACTTCTTCCACCAAACCACAAAACCATCTAACCAAACCATTTGTCCAAAACACATACATGTAAACCACTCTCATCCTACCATTTCTCTCTCAAAAATTCGTCCTACTCTCACCCTAAATAACCCATTTGATCTTGATTTAACCATGAAATCATATGTTATTCACACATATGATGAAGAACCTTTGAAGATATGAAGATTGGAGGTGATCTTAACCTTTGAAAAGGGGTTTTCATAAGGTTAAAGGGCTGAATTAATGGAGGTGTTCATCTATCCAAAGGACCCAAGAAATTTCCTTGCTAAAATTGAAGATTTGATAACAAGAACCAAGTCTTGTTCATCAAAAACCACATCTTTTGATCACTAATGGTGGTATAAAGATTGTTCTTCCTATCCTCTTGTTTTTTTGATTATGTAATCTTGTATTTTCTTTATTTATGTATATATATGATGATGAATGATGATAAAAATATTATGTGGGGATTTGGTGTTGATAAACATGGGTAAAAAGATGGAAAACCACATGTAAAATGGTTAAAAATCTTGCTAAATATGATGGCTGTATAAAAACAGTAAGTAACCAAATAATAGACTGATAAAATGGCATAGAATCAATTTACAGTAATTATTAGATGTCATACACATGTGATAAATCATCAAAATGAGTGAGATATGATCAAAACAAAATTAGTATACCAATCTGAATAGTCTGTTTTGTAGGGACTGTTAAGGATACTTAGACATAGATTGAGCAGTAGCTATATGTAACTTATTTGTAGCACATAATATGAAGTTTCCATCCAAAAATGAGCTTCTATCTCCTTATAGAACTCAATATATGATAAAAATGGTGAAGATGAAACTAAAAATCAGATTTTGAAGAATTAATGTTTGATAGTATTATATAAGCACTCAAACTAATATAGTATAAAATGTGAATTAAAACCCACTAACTTATAAATTTCATTTATATAAATATTTATAAGGTTAAATAGATGGACACTTTATAAAAATGCTAGTTGAATAAGATTTATAAGTTATAAAAACTATAAACATGATTTTTACGACTTTTTCGGCTATTACCGTAAAATTAACGTTTTTCGCCAATTAAAACTTAGACGATCAAACCCGTCTAATGTAAAGTTTTTAAAAGTCATATACTGATATATAAGTACTTAATACAAGTAAAAACAGATAAAACCCGAACTAAATAACATATGGACATTAACGGGCTAAGTTAGCATTATTGGACTATTAATCCAACGAAATGGGCTAAACACTTATAAATTTACTTATTGGGCTTAACCCACTTGGGTCCAACATGTAAAGTATAATACTGATAATAAAAGTATAAAATGGTCTAATTTAAGGTAATGGACTTATAATAGGCTTATTGGACCTAAGACATGTAAATAGGTAAAACTAGTAAACTAGTATAAAAGTTACCAACACATAACACTAAAATGAGTAAATGAGAATGTATAAACCCACTTGATCATCATATATATAAAATCATCATATGTATACGTAATTGTAATTTTTATAAAGTCATTGGACAAGAGTCTAAGACAAAGCATTATTTGTCTAGGTTTCCGTGATAGAAGCACGTACGGTACGTCCGAATTGCCGATAACCCGTCTTCCCACATCAACGTGAGTTCATAGCCTCGCACTCTTTTAAATGTTTTTATGAAATGTTTTATAAACCCGCGAGGGAGATAACATGTTAGTTTTTATAAAATAGGACACCATTTGTCCCGATTGTTTGTTTATTGATTTGGACCCGAATGATTGTATGACCCGATTGTATGACCAGATAAATGATTAAAGGACCTGATAGATGAAATCAAATGGATTATTAAAGTTAGGTTATGTCACTAAAAGTCCCATTAGCATGAATTGTGAACTACCGGGATTTGGTAGACGCTTATGCATATAATAGTACTATTTGGGGACGATCACCCCAGTTCGCGCCTTGACGGTTGATCCCCGTCGTGCCACATTGATTGGTAAGCGAATTTATGTATGAGAAGATTTCCATAGCGTGACCTTTGTGACGACACGCTACTTTAGATGGGCAAATTGAGTATCGGGTTAGCTACCCGTTGTTTGGTTTAGTAAGGTAACAATGTCATGCGGCTTATAATAATCCAAATTAACGAAATACTAATAGACGCACCGAATTACGATGTATTGTCTGACTAGCAATACGGGGTCATACTATTGATATTATGTACGTGTTTTGGTTTCATATAACCATATTCATATAACGGTTTTTATTTAATCTATACAACGTTGTAAAACGTATTGTATGATGTTTTTACGACATTGGTTCGTATAATGATTTTTAAGGCAAATGCCTATATTATGATTTTCGCTAAGGATTTGTATAAATATGACTTTGGCTATTTTATGGCCTATTAAAATGATTTGTAAAAAATGATTTTCAGTAATAATTTTATACTGATATTATATTGATGGATTTTATTAAACTCTATGAATTCACTCGGCGTTATCGCTGACCTTTTCTTTTAACATGTTTTATCTCAGGTACTTAAAGGTAATTCTCGGGAAGACGTCAAGAATTCATGGCCCGCACTTAAACAATATTTTCCATTCAAATTCTTTGTAAAACTTGTATGAAATAATATGACTTGGGACCTATGTAACTTTGATATTTATGAATGGAAATACTTTATTATTAAACGACGCGATTTTTAAGCGTTGTCTATGATGTGAGTAATGTGCTATCCCGTAACACCAACTAGTCTTCCGCTTAACTGAGTTGTATAAATTTGGGGGTGTTACAGTTTAGTACCAGAGCTCTCGTTATAAAGAACGAAAGATTTTTAAAACTAAGGTTTTGAATAAAACATTTCAAAATCTTTTTACTATAAACATTTTTCTAAAAATGTCTAAAAATCTTTTGACTATAACGGTGCCGAAGAATTCCCGAGTTACCGACAAGGCCATACTGAGAAGTGTTATTTTAATATATATATAACTTGGATTATATATATATATGATGTAATTTTATTACATGATCGTTTGATGATTATTTTGATATTTATACGAGGTATTTATACGACGTAGATTGTCACAAGAAACCCTAAATCCCCTAGTAAATTAATCGAAGCTATTCTCGTAGGAATTCTAGCTATCCTAGATCTAAACCAAGTTGTGGATATTTATGATCCCAACAAATGGTTGATATTCTTAGAAATGTAGATATTAGTTGATTGTGAAATTGAAGAAGAATTGGCGAGATTAAATCTGATATCGATGTCATGACGATCTTTCCTTATAGAGTGGAGTTTGACAAAACGTTACCACCTAGAAAGATGTCATCTGATTCGTTGTCACCCAATTCTTAATTTTGAAATCGAAAGGGGGAATGTTGCACTTGAGGCTGTCATTAGAACATTACCCAAAAGCCTCATGCCACTAATACCTTTCCGAGAAGTCTAGTTGAATGATCAAGTCATTTCTTACTAATGACTCATTTGATAATTGTGTTGTAAGAGTTATAGGATTGGAAATTAAGTGTTATTCATATTGAGCTTTTATTGCCCTTTTAAGGCCTAAGAATAAAGATTTAAAGTATTGGAGAATGAAGTAGGATATCGAATTGAGTATAAAATTGGTTGAAACTTGGATAAAGTAAAATTTAACCCATATGGAATATGAGATTATTAATAGAAGTCGTTAAGTTTTGTGATTGAATTATAAGGTTTCAATTGATTGTTAGATCGTGTTAAGTGTTGTTCCTAGGCCATTGTCCACTAACGAGGATGCCCAGTGTCCAACAAATAAATTGAAGAAATCTTCTTCTGAAATTGGGACCGATGGATCTTCTGGGACATGTGGAACACCTTATGACTCTTGTAGGTTAGTATTCATTGTGGTATCTTTTAAAAATAATCCCTAACTTAACTGAGACATCAGTTGGTAGGATAAGTTCTGAAAAAAATTGTATGACATAGTGACACGTAACGTGTTACGGTACAATTTGACTTGTTTGTGATTAATGAAAAGACTACCTTTGATTGCTAAATTCTACATGTATCGATGTTATCTATCTTTTCTTGCTTCTTCCTAATGCTCGCATTAGTGATGCAACCATTGAACAAGTACTCATCTCGAATTGAGTTACGTTGTGAATTATTCTCTTTTGAGTGCCATCGAGGTCATGAACCTCATGATAAATTGGCTAAAGCTCATTTCCTATCATATTGTAGTTAGTTCTTGGTGAACAAGCTTTCATCACTCTTTTGCAGATCACTCATTGTTTTTATAAGATAAAACCGTATCCATTGAGAAAAATTGGATTTTCATCACTATATGGATTATTTAAAGTGAGATTTATGAGTAATCATTATCGAAATGAAGTTGTTTATAAAGTACCTTGGAAAACTTAATTGTTTTCGTAACAAAGAAAATCTTTGTAATGTTATTTTTGTTTCTTATTTAAGAATTGAGCATGAAAATGTATTTATTATAAACATGATGACAAAATTTTGATGAACTGAGTATTGCATCGTTAATCTTGAAATTGTATATAGTTGCGCGCCTACATACAATTTGGAATGGACCATGCAAGGCTTATTAGTAGTCACCATAAAAGTAATGAATAAACCACTACATTTTCGTTGAAGATTGTGAAAGATTAAATTTTATGAGATCCGCAAAAAGTGCAAAATAGGGACATATTGTTAGGGACTCCTACATATGTGCCTGTAGCATCTATTCTTCTGAGTCAAATTTACTCATCTGTGGAAATTGTCTTATTCGACAATTGACAATTCTTTCTTGTCCAATTCTCCCGTAGTGATGCATTGACATTCCTATCATTTTTTTTTACTTGATTTCATTTGATTGACCTGGGTAACGATCCGAGGAGCTTTCGAATGCGTACTCAAATTAATGAAAAAATGGGATATATTCATATTCGTTAAATGTTTTCGTCTGTGTCTGATTTGAAATTCTTTCGCGTGGATTATGCGTTGACCTTACTCTCTTAAGGTTAGTTATGTCTCCAGATATCCTTGAACTTGTGAAGGATTATGAGTTATTATTAGTCTTTTGAGAAATTCACATCTTATCGACGGCAATGAAACTGGAAAGTTGATAGTGCCAATAGAATGAATTGATTGATTATGACATGACGACATTGTCTTAATTGATGGGAACTCGAATTGAATTCCCCTAAATGATAAGATGTTGATTATCAAAAGTGATCTAAATAATTCTTGACGGATGCCCGTATCCTGCATTTAGACTTGAGATTATACCGTGAATGTGTAGTAACCCGAACATTAAAATCGATATTTAGACCGAGTTTCAATACTATTACTAATATTCAGACCAATATTTATTGATTGACTTTTATTTGTCATGATCGTTTTTGAGAACAATATTGAATTCTCGGCTAACCAGAAAGGTTAAGACTTTAACGTATTGATTACGTGTTATTTATTATTTATCGGCAAAGTCTATGTCCGTCATCGACCGTAAATATCCTCGTTATGACATAGAAATATTTTCTATTGTCGTCGTTTTAATTTCTCGTTTTATGAGAATTCTTGATAATTTACGTTAAACCTTTAGGCGTAATTCGTTTAGGCGACGCGTTAATGTTTAATAAATTATAAGCCCTCTTTTATTTATTAATATATAAATGTTCTCCGAATGTCATCGTTTTTATTTTACATTGAGCGTTTATTTTTGGTGTTTCATGCGTATCTTTCAAATCGTGTAACTTTTAAAATATCGGGTATCGATAATACCCGCTTAATCAAATCATGGGACAAGATTTATAATAAATCTTATCCCACTTATTCATAATAAACGTTTGATCACATAATATCAAAAGTATTGTCTTTTTAATGACCAATCCACACGTCTCATATATCAATAGTATGAGCAACACGTGTGACATTATCATCAAATTATTTCTTGCCAAAATTTAGACATATCTTGTCTCTATTTTTGGTCTTAGCATAGAATACACAAAACAGAAACAATATCTTGCAAGTTCTCTACTGCTCTATCACTTTCACCATTACAAGATCACAACCATCAAATTTCAATTCACCATATTTAGCATTAGTTGATGATTATAATACTAAGCTTGTATTGTGGGTTCAAATCATCTCTACATCATCAATTTCTTAGCTCTTGGATGTCTTGGGGCTGGGCAAGAAGGACTTGTTGTTGTATTCATAAGATTGAATAAAACATATGATTTTATTTAGTTGTTGTCGACAACAAGGTTATTTGATAGACTAACTCTTCTCGTGTTTCCTTCTCTATAGTGTAAGGTTTATTTATTAAATCTTCATTAATTTATTTATTTATTTAATATACATAAGTATCTCATATTACTTATTTAAACAAGTGTTGTAATAGTTATTTAGGATTTTTGGACATTGAATATGATTTGTAGCATATGAAATATAAGCTAAACAAGTCCAAGTGTTGATTTTGATTTTTATAATTCGATCAGTAGCAATAACGTGTGATATGTTTAATCTCAGTAGGTAAAAGAACCTTGGAAATAATATAGGGTGATAGGCCTGTGTTATGTGATGATTTGGCCGGGTCGCTCGTCTCGTGACGATACTCGATGAATTAGATATGGTCAAAATACTGAAAAGTGTCGAATCTGATCTACCAGTTTTGCACGGCCAAAAACTCTTAATAGTTATATACTGATCTCTAAATATGTAAAACTAAAAGTTGTAGCTAAATTTATGTAGAATCTCCACGAGTCGAATGGTTTTCTACGGATAAACGGTTTGGAAATGGCAGCCAAAACGGTGAAACTGAAGTTGGCTGCGAAAAACAGCCAACTCTTCTAAGTAATAAAATGGGTAAATAAGCTATGATAACTATAAATTAGAGGCAATTGAACTTATAATAAGTAAACTAAATAAGTTAAGAATGACTTTAGTAAAAAAATAACTCATCTATATTATATACGGTTTAGGAGAAACGGTCTAATTAACGAGACATGTCGTGAAGATTGTAAGAATTAGACTATATTAAATTAAGGTAAAACGTGATAATTTTTATAAACACCGAAATGGTATGAGCCGCTTTTTAGTAAATATAGACTCGTTTATTTATTGATAACTATAATACCCGAGACTCGGCCATCGTGGACATTAAGTTTACATCGTTATGAGGCGTTTTAGAACCCGTAATACATATAAAATGGATTTGGGCCACAAAAGCCCAACTTACACTTATAATGGATATTGGGCCATTATTGGACCTGAGATTAATAATGTATATGGAGATCAATAATGAGTTTGAAATGTACTTAGGTTATATAAATGATTAATGGGTCACTAATGAGCTAGAATGGGCTTAATGGTCATAATGAGAAGATATATGTTAAATTGTTATGAAAGGTTTTATAAAAAGTTTTATTAAACTTATGCAATGTCCAAACTTACTAAAGTGAACTATTTACATATATGTATGACTTATGTATAGTCTCGACCCTAAGACGCGTCTCGTCATTATAGGTTCGTTCGGTCATATGTTGACCGTTGGGCATCTCGTTCTCGATCAGTGAGCAATTATTATCTCGTGAAGGCGTGTATCGACTATTGGACGGTTGTTCCTTGATCTACGTGTGATAGCTATATCAGGTGAGTTCATATCCTCACTTTTACTGCTTTATATGTGTTTATAAACCCGCGAGGGGGAATACATGCTCTTGGTAAATAATCATATGAGATTATATATATCCTTTAAAAGGATACATGTTTGTGAATAAACATTCGTTGTTTGAATATATGCTTTGAACGAATACATGTTGTTGTAAATAAACATAAAGACGTTTGATTGAATGCTTTTGGAAAATGAACACAAGCGTTGATTGTATAGGTAATGAGCCACTATTAGTAAGGCTAAGTAATACTTCGTTTTTTACCCCTCGTATGAAAGTTCGTTAAACCGACCTTTTCGAATTGACTATTGGTTAAAAGTGCGACTCAATCGTCTTTTGGTGAATCGAGAGAATGGTTTGGTTTGTTTGTCTATTTTAAACTATTAGCAAGTAATTAAAGAGTCGTTGAGTAAAATGGAAGAAATAAGATTAATATTAAAATGACAAGTAAAAATAAATGCTCGTAAACTTAAAGGTGACAATAGAAAAATACTAGCACACTAAATAAAACTAACACTTGGAAAACTCTCTAAAAATAAGAACATAGTTGAAAAGTACTAAAAGAAAGTAAGATCGAACTACACCAAAAACTCACAATCGGAATAAGCCAAAATAGCCCCAGATCGGAATGTATTCCGATCTGGTGCTCGGAATATGGGGTATTGGGAGCAATCGGAATATCAATGAAATGGGGCAATCGGAATGTGGGACGAAAGACTCGATCGGAATATCCACAAAGGTTATATCAATCGGAATGTATGGCCTAACCTCAATCGGAATATTAGCAAATGGTCTAGATCGGAATAACAAGCAAGACTAACAATCGGAAAGTCCGGAAACACTCCAATCGGAATATTAGGATAGCTACTATAATCGGAATACGCAAACAATGGCCAAATCGGAAAGACAAAACCCTTTTCTGATTGGACTCAATCGGAAAGAGGGGTGGGCTCGGTCGGAATAGGCAGCAATCGGAAAGGGGTTTGTACCCTTTCCTAAATTTGTGGAATTCGGTTATAAGCTAATGAATAAGCTATATAATAAGATTTTCACCAAACTAAGCCGAATCAATGACTAAACCGGATCGAATAAGATCTTATCAACTTATCTAACCCGAATATAATCAAACTTTTTGGATCAAACAATAAAAACATAAACTTTTTAAGGAAAACTTTTATAAACAAATAAGCTAATCATAAAAATAAGCCAATAAGCACAAAAGTCTTAAAGCTCAATCAAATGAAAACTTATAAAATGATCAAAAGATTATCTTTTTAAGCACGAAATCATTAAGAACAACACGGATCTATTGAAATTCGCACCAAAAATCAATCTAAAATCAAAGAAAAGTAGAATGAGATTAAGGATTAAAAGCTTAAAATAGAACTTTATTAATGAAAATAAGCAATAAAAAGTGTTTAATCTTGAAAGATTAAGAAAGAAGATGAAATTTAGTGAGAGAAAGTTTAAGACTTTCTCTCTCTAAAACTAGAAAAATGAAAAAGTGAAAATTAGCTAAAACTATCTAACCACCCTCCTAATGACTATTAGGAGGGTATTTATAGGGAAGGTGGAAGGAGTGCATGTGTTGCATCTTCTCTCTTGCTTTCTTCACGTTTTCTCGACTCGACTTTAATTCTTTGTCTTTGTCGTCTCGGGATTTGAACTTGTCTTTTAATTTTCTTCTTCTATTAGACTTAAGTTCTTCGACTTCGTTTAAACTTCCGCCTTTAGACTTTTTCTTCGATAAATCTTCAGAATAGGCCTTGGACTTCCGTTCTTTTTGCACTCTTGATCTTTTGACTTCGTCTTTTCCCGTTTTCTTCGATAAAAGCCCGTGAAAACCCGTGTTTTCTTCCTTTTTCATATTTTGGTCCTAAAACACAATAAAAACACAAACCACGCATAATTCCGACTTTTACGACATAAATCACACGTTTTGGTCTTGTTATTATTGGAAATAAGTGGTAAAAGGATAAGTGTTTTCGCACATCAATTCAAAAGGCAGGTCCCAATTAGGGGTAACCAAGACCGGTGCCTTAGTTAGCTTATCCTTAAGAAGATTGAAGGCTTCGAGACACTCTTTAGAAAAGATAAAAGGAGTATCTTTTTCCAAGAGGTGGGTCATCGGGCGAGCGATTTTAGAGAAATCCTGAATGAATCGACGATAGAAGCCCGCATGACCCAGAAAACTTCTCACACCCTTCACGGTTGAAGGTGGAGGTAATTTGGCTATGACATCAACTTTAGCACGGTCGACTTCAAGACCGGCTTTAGAGATTTTGTGTCCTAGCACAATGCCTTCTTTTACCATAAAATGGCATTCCCAATTTAGAACAAGGCAAGTGTCTTCGCACCGCTTAAGCATACGTTCCAAATTGGCAAGGCAAGAAGAGAAGGAGTCCCCAAAGACCGAGAAATCATCCATGAAGACTTCCATGGTTTGCTCAACCATGTCATGGAAGATAGCCAACATGCACCTTTGGAAAGTCCCGGGGGCATTGCATAAGCCAAAAGGCATTCGTTTATAAGCAAATGTGCCATAGGGACAAGTGAATGTTGTCTTCTCTGGATCTTGGGGATCGATGGGTATTTGGAAATAACCCGAGAAACCATCAAGAAAGCAGTAATATTCATTACCCACTAAACGTTCAAGCATTTGGTCCATAAAAGGTAGAGGGAAATGATCCTTTCTCGTGGCATTATTGAGTTTGCGGTAGTCTATACAAACTCTCCACCCAGTAACGAGACGGGTAGGAATCAACTCGTTGTTTGCATTGGGCACAACGGTAATTCCGCCTTTCTTAGGCACACAATGGACTGGACTAACCCATGGTGAATCCGAAATAGGGTAAATCATACCCGCATCAAGAAGTTTGATAACCTCTTTTTTGATGACTTCATGGATTTTAGGATTCACCCTTCGTTGGCTTTGAATTGTGGGCTTAAAGTCGTCCTCCATGAGAATTTTATGTGTGCAAAAGTGAGGATCAATTCCACGGATGTCGGAGATTTTCCAAGCGATAGCTCTTTTATGCTTCTTCAACACGGCGAAAAGTCGGGCTTTTTCGTCTTCTTTTAGATCCTTTGCGATGATGACCGGTAACTTCTCGTTGTCTTCTAGGAAAACGTACTCAAGATGAGGCGGTAGGTCCTTAAGCTCGAGAGTGGGAGGATCCTCAATAGATGGTGAAACTAACGATGGATCATCATTAGTCACCTCTTTAGGAGCAGGAGGAGAGAACGGGTCTTCATTGAGAAGTCTCTCAATAGTACGAATGTCTTCATCCCAATTGGTGGACAAATTATCATACTTAACATCGAGAGGACCCAAGCTGGCTTCGAAATCATCCAAGTCACTTTCTCTAAAAGGAGTCAATGCTGGAGCAATTGAGGCAACGGTCTCAACATTGGGTAGAGAAGAAGGAATACTTTTGCAAGCATCATGAAAATTTTCTTCACAAGCCTCATCGAGAACATCAATAGCATTAACACTCTCATATGAATAAGGTTGCTTAGAAATCTTACCCATGTTGAAGACAAATTTATCATCACCAACTCTCATGATTATTTCGCCTGCGGCTACATCAATAAGAGTGCGACCGGTCCTCAGGAATGGACGTCCAACGATTAATGGAACACGAGGATCCATCTCGTAGTCAACGACAACAAAATCCGCCGAGAAGGTGAATTTGTCAACGCCAACAAAGACATCTTCGGCTATCCCCACTGGATAAGCAACCGTACGGTTGGCTAATTCCAAAGTTATTTTGGTGGGGACTAGCTCGGGGAGAGATAATTGCTTCCAAACAGTTAAAGGCATTAAGTTTATACTGGCACCTAGATCGGCTAGGGCCATGCAATTCTCTACTCCCGGGAAGTTGCAAGGAATCAAGAAGCGACCCGGATCACCAAGTTTGGTGGGCAATTTCCTTAAGAGCACTGCGGAGCAGTTCTCATTAAGTTGGGTCTGAGCGATGTCAAGAAGCTTTTCCTTATCACTTAGAAGATCTTTAAACATCTTAGCGTATTTGGGCATGTAAGCGAGAGCCTCGGCAAAGGAGATGTTAAAATTCAATTGTTTAAACATTTTTAGAAAGTTTGAAACCTGAATATCATACTTGCTCTTTTGCTTCTCTTTCCTCAACCTTGAAGGATAAGGTATATTGGATGAAGAAGAAGGCTTTAAGGGAATAGGATCACTCACAACCACGGGTGGAGGGGAAACGAGGATAGAAGGTGAAGAGGTGAGGAAAGTTGCTCTTTTTCCTTGTTCACAATCACGGGCGGAGGTGTAGGAAGGTCGGGTTCCATATAACCTTTTCCACTATGAGTGGTGATTGCTTTCATCTCCCCTCATGGATTCGGAACGGTATTACTCGGAAGAGTACCCGAAGAAGTGGGTTGATTACTTTGGATGAGCGAACCAATCATATCACGAAGGTGAACCGCTTGATTATTAAAAGAGTTTTGCATGTTTGCATTAATTTCATTGCTGTGTTTTGCCATGTCATTCCTTAGCTCGGCTCGAATATCGCTCCCTTGTTTCACCATGTCATTCTTCAAGTTGACAAATTGACTCTGAAGATTCGTCACCATCTCACGATTAGTCTTCATGAACGTCTCGACGTCTTGGTTTACTGCCATCGGTTGATTGAGAGGTGGAGCTTGGTAAGCTTGAGAATTTCCTTGAGTTGGGTATGGGTTTCTTTGGGATTGATATTGATTTTGAGCACGAGGTTGGGATTGGTTGTTTCGGTTATAGCTTTGTTGTTGGTTTTGGTTTGCAGGAGGGAAACCGGGATGAGCAAGATAATTTTTGGAACGATAACTTAGCAAGCCACGGTCTCCTTGAGGGCGGGCTTGATAGCCTCCCGTGGGATAAGTGCCGTAAGCTGCGTTAACGTTTTCAGAATAATTTCCTTGAGTGGAAGGACAATCATTGTAAGAATGAGGACCACCACATGTGTCACAAGAAATAGCAACGGCTTTAGCTTGTTTAAAGTGGTTTGTGACCATGGCCATGAAATTCTTGTTCATCTCAGCGAGTTGGCGAGAAATTTCAGTCATTTCAGGATTGGAGGTAGTAGAAGAAACATTGACTCTCGAGTTAGATCTTGAGGATGCGGATGAATCCCAATTCTTGTGGTGAGTAGTCATGTTTACGATCAACTCTCGGCACTCCTCCGGTCTCCTTTTCATAAAAGTACCACCGGCGGCGGCATTGATCGTGTCACGATCACGAAAAGTGAGACCATTGTAGAAAGTGTCAATGAGAGTGACAGGAAGCATATTGTGATTTGGACAGCGGTCGATCAAATCATTGTATCGTTCCCAAGCATCAAAGAGCGATTCATCATTCTCTTACATGAATCCACTGATTTGGTTACGAAGGCTAGTGACCATGGATGGGGGAAAGTAGCGCGATAAAAAGCATTGAGTCATGTCATTCCACGTATGAATAGAATTCTTAGGAAGACGGTCAAACCATTTTTCGGTATGGTGAGAAAGCGAGTGGGGAAAGAGTTGAAGGCGAAGGTCATCTATAGAAACACCGGAGCACTTCATGCTTTAGGTCATGGTAATGAATTTGTCAAGGTGTTTGTTGGCATCATCATCCGGAATTCCACGAAATGGGTTCGTTTGCACTTGTTGGATCATGTGATGTTTCAACGAAAACTCCTGAGCCTTGACGTGCATTGGCGCAATCGGGCCTCCGCGTCCGTTCATGGTGGGTTGACACAATTCCTCCATTGTTCGTAAATCAGGTAGGTGGACATTGTTGTTGTTGTTATTGTTCAAATTGGGTTGAGGTGTGTGATTATTGTTGTTATTAACACCAGCCATATCTAAATCTTCACGAGTCTCGGGCTCAGAATAGTTCGAAGATCTAGTACGCATACACCTGCAGAAGAAAAATATACACAGAGAATATCTATATAATCTTTTTGGTGCAAAACCTTTTGAAAAGAATTGCTTTTAATGATTTTTTAATGTTTTTGTATTTTTGAAGAGTTTTATATTTTTTATGGATTTTTGAAAATTTTAAAGAAATGAAAATAACGTTCAAAGAACGGATACCAAAATTCAATGCGTCTCTCACTAAAAACCGTTAATCGTAACGAAAAGAGCCGGCAGCGGCGCCATTTAATACTTGGTTTTTTACCCCTCGTATGAAAGTTCGTTAAACCGACCTTTTCGAATTGACTATTGGTTAAAAGTGCGACTCAATCGTCTTTTGGTGAATCGAGAGAATGGTTTGGTTTGTTTGTCTATTTTAAACTATTAGCAAGTAATTAAAGTGTCGTTGAGTAAAATGGAAGAAATAAGATTAATATTAAAATGACAAGTAAAAATAAATGCTCGTAAACTTAAAGGTGACAATGGAAAAATACTAGCACACTAAATAAAACTAACACTTGGAAAACTCTCTAAAAATAAGAACTTAGTTGAAAAGTACTAAAAGAAAGTAAGATTGGACTACACCAAAAACTCACAATCGGAATAAGCCAAAACAGCCCCAGATCGGAATGTATTCCGATCTGGTGGTCGGAATATGGGGTATTGGGAGCCATCGGAATATCAATGAAATGGGGCAATCGGAATGTGGGACGAAAGACTCGATCGGAATATCCACAAAGGTTATATCAATCGGAATGTATGGCCTAACCTCAATCGGAATATTAGCAAATGGTCTAGATCGGAATAACAAGCAAGACTAACAATCGGAAAGTCCAGAAACACTCCAATCGGAATATTAGGATAGCTACTATAATCGGAATACGCAAACAATGGCCAAATCGGAAAGACAAAACCCTTTTCCGATTGGACTCAATCGGAAAGACGGGTGGGCTCGGTCGGAATAGGCAGCAATCGGAAAGGGGTTTGTACCCTTTCCTAAATTTGTGGAATTCGGTTATAAGCTAATGAATAAGCTATATAATAAGCTTTTCACCAAACTAAGCCGAATCAATGACTAAACCGGATCGAATAAGCTCTTATCAACTTATCTAACCCGAAAATAATCAAACTTTTTGGATCAAACAATAAAAACATAAACTTTTTAAGGAAAACTTTTATAAACAAATAAGCTAATCATAAAAATAAGCCAATAAGCACAAAAGTATTAAAGCTCAATCAAATGAAAACTTATAAAATGATCAAAAGATTAACTTTTTAAGCACGAAATCATTAAGAACAACACGGATCTATTGAAATTCGCACCAAAAATCAATCTAAAATCAAAGAAAAGTAGAATGAGATCAAGGATTAAAAGCTTAAAATAGAACTTGATTAATGAAAATAAGCAATACAAAGTGTTTAATCTTGAAAGATTAAGAAAGAAGATGAAATTTAGTGAGAGAAAGTTTAAGACTTTCTCTCTCTAAAACTAGAAAAATGAAAAAGTGAAAATTAGCTAAAACTATCTAACCACCCTCCTAATGACTATTAGGAGGGTATTTATAGGGAAGGTGGAAGGAGTGCATGTGTTGCATCTTCTCTCTTGCTTTCTTCACGTTTTCTCGACTAGACTTTAATTCTTTGTCTTTGTCGTCTCGGGATTTGAACTTGTCTTTTAATTTTCTTCTTCTATTAGACTTAAGTTCTTCGACTTCGTTTAAACTTCCGCCTTTAGACTTTTTCTTCGATAAATCTTCAGAATAGGCCTTGGACTTCCGTTCTTTTTGCACTCTTGATCTTTTGACTTCGTCTTTTCCTGTTTTCTTCGATAAAAGCCCGTGAAAACCCGTGTTTTCTTCCTTTTTCATATTTTGGTCCTAAAACACAATAAAAACACAAACCACGCATAATTCCGACTTTTACGACATAAATCATACGTTTTGGTCTTGTTATTATTGGAAATAAGTGGTAAAAGGATAAGTGTTTTCACACTTATTACTAAGTTTGCTTATTTCCAGTGAAAAGTCCCTATAAATCGTGAACCGTTAACTACCTATGATGGGTAGGCGCTCGTACAGACGAATGGATCCATTGGGAATGATGACCCCCACCCAGGCAGGTCGCACCTGTGAGTTGGAGGCTCAGTTGGGTGTGTTGTAAGTGAGGTATGGGGTATTTGGCAAGATACCTGACTAGGGAAAATTTATTGATTAAGGCATCGGTGTCATGAGCTTAGCATAATAGTGTGGAATATAGGTATTGTATGTGTTGCAATATCGCCAATGGATGAGATTCTTGTGTTCAAAAGCTTTATGGTTTATTTAAAACCCATTATTGTTTATATTAAAAACCTATGAAGTCACTCATCCGTTGTGTTGACATTTTAGCATGTATTCTCAGGTGTATAGGTTTACGAATAGCTGGAGCATGGAGCCGCGTGGGATAAGTAAAGGCAAAACAAACAATTTCCATTCGATACACTTGACAAATCTTTATTTTTATTAAGGTTTGTTTAAATTGTTGGGACCTCTTCTTATTGAACTCTGATTTTGTCGAATGGTTTATTTTATAAAACGTCTCTTTTAAAGTCGTTTTCTATGACTATGTGTGATGTGCTATGAAGTAACACCCATTGTTGATATTCCGCTGCCTTGTGAAATTGGGGGTGTTACGGAATGGCTGTGAATTAGTCATAGATACAATAATCTAGAAGAACCTAATATGAAACTATTAAAAGATATTTATGTTATCTGAAACCTTTGGAGATATTTGTTGATAAATTACCTAGACTTTTGCCAGTAAGGCAAGTTGAATTTGGTATTGATTAAATTCTCGGTGCTGCACCTGTGGCGTGTGCACTGTACGTCAGCACCATCTGAATGAAAAGTATTACCGTACAACTGAGAGAGTTGTCGGAGAAAGATTTTATTCTACCGAGCTCGTCATCATGAAGAGCTATGGTGTTATTATTTCTTATATTTATCGATTACTGTGAACTGAGTAAATTGACAATCGAAAACGATATCCATGACTCGAAATGGAAGATTTGTTCGATCATTTACAAGGTTCTAGCGTATGTTTTAAAGATTTGATTCACGACATGGTTATCATCAACTTCGCGTCCGCGAAAAAGATAATCTATTCCAATCACTACATCCGGTACTTGTAATGAACATTATGAGTTTCACGTGATGCCGTTTGGATTGACTAATGCACATGTAGTATTCATAAATTTGGTGAATCACGTGTGTAGGCTGTGATTTGATAAATTCATGCTTGTGATCATTAAGGACTATTTTTTTGTTTACAAGAATAAGAATGAGTTAATAATTAATTATAGATTGCCCTGAATTGACCGAACAATAAAAACCTATACCTTGAATAATTAACATGTGATTAAAGACTTGATCCTTTACATAATCTAACCATGTGATTAATAGATAATGGAATATAAATTGACTCTTCAAAATTTAGAAGTCATTTAAGACTTTGTGTTATACTAAAAAGAAAGTGCAAATATAATTTGACAAATGTTTAACAAAGGATTTAAGGGATTATTCCCTTATACACAAACCATTTAACTAAACTTCTGTTTAGGGGTAAATGTTTGTGTATACCTCAAGATAACCTAAGAGGGATTGAGGAAACCATTTAAACCATGACTTAAAATTTGAAACGACAATTTTTGCTTTTCAAATAAGAAAATTTTGACCAAAGTGTAACCAATGATTTTTCGAACATTTACGAATCTTAATAATCATTTTCGATAAATCAACAAAAATCGTGTTAATTAAATTCTAATTTTATTTTGAACACCTTTATATAATTGGACAAACTAAGAAAATTTAAAAACTTTTTGCGTTTACGTTTCATAAAAATGAACTAATTAATATTTAATTACTTGTAATAATTATCGACGCTTAAAAACGTCGGATTGAGTAAAACGGATAAAAATGATAGTTGAGATGAAATTAAAACTTAGAAAATGTGAAGAAAGAATTTCTGAGTAAATGGTAGACATGATAATTATTCCATCTAGGAAAGTGAACGTAATTACTGATACATTATGTAGAAAATATAAAAAACCAATTAGGATGTGTTTCTTAATAATGACTGTGAAAAATAAATTGCCGAACAATATAAAAATAAACGATGTTTGTAAAAAGGATAATATAGATAATAAAAGGGGTTTGCAGCTAATGTGAAACATTGTAATTGAGGAGCCGATGGCGTTAAATGTATAAAAGGCCACTTATGGTTGCCTAAATATAGAGGATTTTGAGATTTAGTCGTGTTGAATTAAGTATTCTATTCATGACATTTCAGATTTAACGTATCTTTATTTGAAGAAGTTGTACTGATGACAAATTATGAAGGCATACATCGCCTCATACATTAGTAAACGTCTAAACTATTGCAAAGGTCATAATCTGAATTTGATTCGATTTGGGTCATCGTCGTCAGACTGACCAAATCTGCTAATATCATTCCTGTTAATGATAGATTCTCGATGAAGAAATCGACTCTTTGTATTTAAAGGAGTTGTGTAAACATAGTGTGCCTGTATCGATCATCTCTATCAAGATCCTCGCTTCGCATCGAATTTCTAAAGATTTGCTCAGAAGTCATTGGGAACGAACCTTGATGAGAGTACTGTTTACCACCCCAAATCGAAGGGACGAGGTAAAAGTAACGATACAAAACACTAGAAGTGTTGTTTTATGCTTGAATAATTTACCTTTGGTAATAAACCGTATAATCGTTTTCATTTGGAGAAATTATCATTGATAATTATCGTGTTAGGATCTAGATCGGATCTTGTAAGGATCTAAATATTAGAGCATCTGTAAGAAGGAGTTGGGATGAAGACACCCGACATACACCCACTGTGAGTTGGACATGTCTTTTAGGTTTAAGGTTTCCTATGATGGCGAACCTAACCTTAGAAAATACTCGACCCGCGAGACCTGAAATGATTATTGAAATTAGGATCTGATTATTGACTGTCGGTAGTGGGCAGGAGGTTATGTGAATATGAAATGTAGATCTTGAAGTGCCAGATGGGTAGCGAAGTTATGCCAAAAATTTTAACCATGGAAAAATGAATTGATGATCTGAAAAATCATGGGATATAAGTCCCCGTTGTATGGGACCATTGAGATGATGTAAAAGATTGGTTTGAAAGGCATATAAGCTGGATCTACCCTAGGACTTCGAGAGCTGCGTGAATTATGTTTCGTATATCGAACTTGATAAAATGTCTATCAAGTGAGAATCTGATCACTTCTTGATAAAGTTTAGATCGGCGAAAAGTTTCATTCATCAAAAACCCGTGAACATCATGGATAGAGAAAGTAAGTCAACATTAAGCCTGATCTTATTCCCATAGTTGTGTTTGATGAAACTCGCGTATTGTAATGAATTACACTTGTGAGAAAAGACCAAATGTGGAGGAAATACCCACATGGCTTTAACTCTATAAGAAGCGAGTAGTAAGATAAGATGATCTTTGAGGACAAAGATCCTGTTTAGGGGTAAATGCTGTGACAATCCGTCAATTTATGGTTTATATTTTATTCTCAAATATTATTTAAAAACATTATTTTAATGTTATATTATGAACTCACTTATTTTTCGAAGAAATTTGGATTTACGTCTTGAAGTAGCATCGACTACGTCTAAACCGGAGGATTTTACGTTACGTGCTTACGTTTACATACACAGTTTGGTGAGAGTCCGACATTTCAAAAAAATAAATTTATCCGTGAATATTATTTTGGGATTTTAAATTTGAGTTAGTTCATAAACTCACAAATTTACGAGAAGAGATTAGGACTTACGATTATAATTTAACGTCCTTTACGACTAAACCGGAAACCTTAGGATTACGTATTTACGTTTTCGAACTCCGTTTTTGATGAGACAATTTTTATTAGATTCGTTCTGTGCCGTTGATTCATAATTTATAAAAATGTTTTTCGTAAAAAGACCCGAGGGCACGCAAATAAAGGAAACTAGAATCGAGGAATACCCGTAAACTAGTGGGATGAGACAAAACAACTTTTGCCCCACCTCACTAATATGGGATGGCAACCCTTAGCACCAACACAACCTTGGTGTCATTTTATACAACTAAAATGGACACTTGTCCATTCAAGTTTAACATGTAAGCTACTTCTTCCACCAAACCACAAAACCATCTAACCAAACCATTTCTCCAAAACACATACATGCAAACCACTCTCATCCTACCATTTCTCTCTCAAAAATTCGTCCTACTCTCACCCTAAATAACCCATTTGATCTTGATTTAACCATGAAATCATATGTTATTCACACATATGATGAAGAACCTTTGAAGATATGAAGATTGGAGGTGATCTTAACCTTTGAAAAGGGGTTTTCATAAGGTCAAAGGGCTGAATTCATGGAGGTGTTCATCTATCCAAAGGACCCAATAAATTTCCTTGCTAAAATTGAAGATTTGATAACAAGAACCAAGTCTTGTTCATCAAAAACCTCATCTTTTCATCACTAATGGTGGTATAAAGATTGTTCTTCCTATCCTCTTGTTATTTTGATTATGTAATCTTGTATTTTCTTTATTTATGTATATATATGACGATGAATGATGATAAAAATATTATGTGGGGAATTGGTGTTGATAAACATGCGTAAAAAGATGGAAAACCACATGTAAAATGGTTATACATCTTGCTAAATATGATGGCTGTAGAATCAATTTACAGTAAGTATTAGATGTCATACACATGTGAGAGTTGGCCATGCAATGGAATCATCAAAATGAGTGAGATATGATCAAAACAAAATTAGTATACCAATCTGAATAGTCTGTTTTGTAGAGACTGTTAAGGATACATAGACATGGATTGAGAAGTAGCTATAACTAACTTATTTGTAGCACATAATATGAAGTTTATTTCATCCAAAAATGAGCTTCTATCTCCTTATAGAACTCAAGATATGATAAAAATGGTGAAGATGAAACAAAAAATCAGATTTGAAGAATTAATGTTTAATAGTATTATATAAGCACTCAAACTAATATAGTATAAAATGTGAATTAAAACCCACTAACTTATAAATTTCATTTATATAAATATTTATAAGGTTAAATAGATGGACACTTTATAAAAATGGTAGTTGAATAAGATTTATAAGTTATAAAAACTATAAACATGATTTTTACGACTTTTTCGGCTATTACCGTAAAATTAACTTTTTTCGCCAATTAAAACTTAGACGATCAAACCCGTCTAATGTAAAGTTTTTAAAAGTCATATACTTATATATAAGTACTTAATACAAGTAAAAACCGATAAAACCCGAACTAAATAACATATGGACATTAACGGGCTAAGTTAGCATTATTGGACTATTAATCCAACGAAATGGGCTAAACACTTATAAATTTACTTATTGGGCTTAACCCACTTGGGTCCAACATGTAAAGTACAATACTAATAATAAAAGTATAAAATGGTCTAATTTAAGGTAATGGACTTATAATAGGCTTATTGGACCTAAAACATGTAAATAGGGAAAACTAGTAAACTAGTATAAAAGTTACCAACACATAACACTAAAATGAGTAAATGAGAATGTATAAACCCACTTGATCATCATATATATAAAATCATCATATGTATACGTAATTTTAATTTTATAAAGTCCTTGGACAAGAGTCTAGGACAAAGCATTATTTGTCTAGGTTTCCGTGATTGAAGCACGTACCGTACGTCCGAATTGCCGATAACCCGTCTTCCCACATCAACGTGAGTTCATAGCCTCACACTCTTTTAAATGTTTTTATGAAATGTTTTATAAACCCGCGAGGGAGATAACGTGTTAGTTTTTATAAAATAGGACACCATTTGTCCCGATTGTTTGTTTATTGATTTGGACCCGAATGATTGTATGACCCGATTGTATGACCCGATAAATGATTAAAGGACCCGATAGATGAAATCAAATGGATTATTAAAGTTAGGTTATGTAACTAAAAGTCCCATTAGCATGAATTGTGAACTACCGGGATTTGGTAGACGCTTATGCATATAATATTACTATTTGGGGACGATCACCCCAGTTCGCGCCTTGACGGTTGATCCTCGTCGTGCCACATTGATTGGTAAGCGAATTTATGTATGAGAAGATTTCCATAGCGTGACCTTTGTGACGACACGCTACTTTAGATGGGCAAATTGAGTATCGGGTTAGCTACCCGTTGTTTGGTTTAGTAAGGTAACAATGTCATGCGGCTTATAATAATCCAAATTAACGAAATACTAATAGACGCACCGAATTACGATGTATTGCCTGACTAGCAATACGGGGTCATACTATTGATATTATGTACGTGTTTTGGTTTCATATAACCATATTCATATAACGGTTTTTATTTAATCTATACAACGTTGTAAAACGTATTGTATGATGTTTTTACGACATTGGTTCGTATAATGATTTTTAAGGCAAATGCCTATATTATGATTTTCGCTAAGGATTTGTATAAAAATGACTTTGGCTATTTTATGGCCTATTAAAATAATTTGTACAAAACGATTTTCAGTAATAATTTTATACTGATATTATATTGATGGATTTTATTAAACTCTATGAATTCACTTGGCGTTATCGCTGACCTTTTCTTATAACGTATTTTATCTCAGGTACTTGAAGGTAATTCTCGGGAAGACGTCAAGAATTCATGGCCCGCACTTAAACAATATTTTCCATTCAAATTCTTTGTAAAAATTGTATGAAATAATATGACTTGGGACCTATGTAACTTTGATATTTATGAATGGAAATTCTTTATTATTAAACGACGCGATTTTTAAGCGTTGTCTATGATGTGAGTAATGTGCTATCCCGTAAAACCAACTAGTCTTCCGCTGAACTGAGTTGTATAAATTTGGGGGTGTTACAGAATATGTAGATGAAATTTTGAAGAAATTTGGTTATTCCCCTCATGAGAAACGGGCTAGCACCCCCATGGATAGGGAACACCCTTGGGGAAAGATTGGAGATGGAAAGGATGTTGATGTCAGGAATTATAGGTAAATGATTGGTTCATTGATGTATCTTACTGCCTCTAGACCTGACATCATGTTTGCTGTGTGTGCATGTGCACGTCATCAAGTGACTCCGAAAGAGTGTCATCTTTATGCTGTCAAAAGGATCTTTAGGAATCTTAGGTGCTATCCCACTTTGGGATTATGGTACCCTAAAGATTCTCCATTGGAGCTTGTGGGCTATTCAAACAGTGACTATGAAGGAGACAACAATGATAGGAAATCCATAACTGGTGGATGTCAATTTCTTGGGAGCAGACTTATTTCTTGGCAATGCAAGAAACAGATAGTGGTGGCCAATTCAACAACTGAGGCTGAGTATGTAGCTGCTGCTGTATGTTGTGGGTAAGTGCTATGGATTCAAAATCAGCTTTTAGATTATGGGTACAATTTTATGCATACCAAGATTTTTGTAGATAATAATAGTAGACTTTGAATTATTAAAAATCTTATACATCATTCTAAAACTAAGCACATAGAAATAAGGCATCATTCTATAAGGGATTGTTTTGATAAAGGTTTAATACATCCAGATAGTGTAGACATAGAAGATAATGTGGCTGATCTTTTGACTAAACCTTTTGATGTTGGGAGGTTCCAGCACTTGGTAACAATTATTGGAATGATTAATCCATGAAATATGTGTTTTTGAGTTTATTGTATAATATGTACAAGATATGCATTGTTATTATCTCATGTAAATGTGTTAGATTGTCCAGTATATTTTCTAACGCAGACAAAGGCATTTTATCTGTTGACACGTGTATTTTAGCTACTGACAGCCTATGTTAGTTTTGTGGTTTTTCATCTAATCATCCAGGCATTTTGAGCATTGTGCAATAGGATACAGAGTCTCTTATGGACTTCATAGATATGAAGAATATTTATTTATGATGGTTGGAATGTTTACATTCCTATCTTGAAATAAAAAAAAGTTATCATATTCATTTCTTTTGCAACCTGTGTAAGTTTAAGGGGAGGTTTAAGAAACCTTTAGGTATTTGGGTACTTATAGAGTGCTCTTATCACAATTCTAGATTGTGTCCACTGGTGAGTAGAAGTTAGGAATAATGAAGGCTTTTCTTTTTAAGAATTGCTGGAATTCCTAAATCTTGAGGCACTGCATGTAAAGTTGATATACTATGCATGTTGCCAAGACTTTTTGGCCTAGAATTAGGATTGGTTGGTTGGGATACTTGGTGTAAATAAAAATGGGCTTACCTGGGAGTTACCAAGAGTTTATATGAGATAAATTCACTCTAAAAGACTTACTTTAGCAAGGTTCACTTGAGGACAGTTATGTCTATCTTGCTTATGCAAGTGTGTATAATTGGACAGAGAATGCTAATTTCAGTCTGTGTTAGAGATGAGTAATCTTCATTAGGGTAAACCTCTTGGTTAAGGTCTTTTTATTTTAGTACTTTTTATTTTTGGCCGTTGACACATAGTGGTTCACCCGCTGACAAGCACGTTTTCAAACGCTGACATGGCAAATTTACACGCTGACAAAATATAGCGGTTACCCGCTCACACTAATATTTTGACCGTTGAAGAACACTGGGTCCTACCTAGTTGTTACTTTTATGATATTTTGGGCCGTAATTTTATGGGATTTGGTAATTTCTTTAAAAGCTAAGAGATAAGTTATTGTTTCAAGATTTTAATCATTACTTTTTGAATAACTTACCCCTTTTTCAACCAATAGAAACTTAGCTTACCACCTATATATACGGCTCATACTGTTTAAAACAGGGTAACTTGCTTGATTGTCTCATATTTTCTGCATAACCATACCTTTACACTTTCATACTTTCTAACCTTTCACAAACAGTTTTCATGGCTCCATTATTTAAACCTGCTAGAGCTACTTTGGGGTTTAGAGATCAGCACAACATGGTTGCCTATCTTGTAGCTGATATTGATCATCATCATACAAGAATGGTAGAGTATCTTTTGGCTTCTAATCTAAGGTATGCTTTGACCCATGCTCCACTCGTTCCTATCACACACGTCAAACAGTTTTGGAACAATACTAGTTTTTAAACAGTTGATGGAGTGCTTACATTATCAGGGACTGTTCATGGGACCAAATGGATAGTTACTGAAGCACTTATTTGTCAAGCTTTGCAGCTTGATGATGCTGATGGTGTAACTACCCTTCCCAATGATCAGTTAGAGGAAGGACTTAGAGGCTTGGGGTATGATTTGCCCCAGAGGGAAAAATTAATAAATATTTAAAACAACAATTTCCCCTAGTTTGGAAGTTCTTGATACATGTCCTTCTACAATGTCTTAGTCCTAAGTGTACATCCTTCAATGAAATCAATCATTCATTTGGTTGTATTCTTGTTTGTATGGCCACTAGGCAAAAGTATAATTTTTCACACATGATTTTTGAGGGCATGTTGCACAATAAGGGTAGCAAGATGACTCTTGCTTATCCTAGGTTTTTACAAATGGTGTTTGAACAACAAGGTTATTGTCGTAAGGATCATGACAATTTTTATAAGATCCCTCCTTAAAATGCTAAAAATTTTATGTACATGAATACTAAACCTTTCAGACCCTTACCTTTAACCCCTTCCATGCTGGCTGTTATTGAAGCAACCAACAACCCCCAACCTCACCCTGAACCTGAACCTGCCCAGAACAACAACCACCTTCACCCCACCAAGATGATCCAATAAACCTTTACCCCCCTGCATCAGCCGTGGACACTCGTTTTTCAACCGCTAACACACATTTCACCCGTTGTCACCTCACCACCCTAACATGTGTTCACCAATCCACATCTTAATCTGAACCCTTTGATTTTAGGTTAGAGAAGAGACAAAGCACTACTGGAGTATTCTCCTCTAGTGGTCCTAGCCATGAAGCTGAGAGAATTTTGCCTGATGAATCCATGTTGAGGAGTCAAATCCCAATTTTGGAGGAGGGCAGTCTGCAACCACTAACTTTATTGGAATTGAGAGTTATCTGCATTGGCTTGCAAAAGTCCAATGTGGAACTTGTACAGAAAGTCACTGACCAAGGCCTTGAACTCAATCAATTGAGGGAGAGGATAGTTGTTTTAGAAGCTGTTGGATCTAGGAAGAGGAAAGCTATGGTGCTGTCCCAAGAAGATGATTCTTCCAAAAGGGAGGATGTACCTACTGATCCAGCAAATGTAAGTGATAAAGGATTCCATGAAGGTTCTTATGGGACAAAGGAAGTAGCAGAGGCGCTTGCAGGGTTGAAAGAGCAAGCTACTCCTCTTTTGGTTACTCTTATGCAGCAGTCTTTCACAGAGATGATGTTGCAAGCAAGTGGATTTTAAGCCACTAACAAGGGTAATTTAAATGTTGACACAACTATTTCAGCCGCTGTCAAAACTCCTAGTTTGACTGGTGTATCTCAACCACCATTCATGATCAAGGAGCCTTCCACTCAGGTACCATCTTCTACTTTGCCCATAATTGATCTAATGGATAAGGGTAAAGCTGTTTTAGTAGAAGAGGAAGTTCCCAAGGATGAAGCCCAAAAAAAGGTTGATAAAATGCTTGCTCATCAGTTACAAGAGCAAGAAAAGAAGGGATTTGGGAAAGGTAGTATTGAAGCCTAGATTCTCTCATCTGAATCTGAAGGAGATGGGAATGATGAATCTGGTGATGATGAAAGTTCACATAGCTCAACTGTTGATATGAGCAATTTGGTGGATGTGGAGAAATTAGAATATGGGGAGGATGAGCTAGCAAGGGAAAAGCTTAGTGAGTTAAAGAAGCAGGTAGATTTTGATACTCCTCATGTGTCTACTATGTATTTCAAATGGAAGAGGTATGTGTAGAGAATCCAGACATGACTTTGACATAACAGATTTGGGGTCTGGAGATCTTATTGAGAGTTCAATGATTGTAAAGTCATTTTGGAACATAGGGCAAACATGGTACTCTTTGAGAACAAGACATCCAGAAGGGAGCTTTATAATATGCTACTTAGATGCCGTCAAATAGGATAGACATTCACTAAATTAAGGAAGCTGCCTTTTGAGCAATTGGAGTACTATGCCTATCCCATTTGGGAATCTGTATGTGAGGCAAACACATTCAGATTGTTGTCTGCAGAAAGACAAGAAGAGATTGAAGAAGAGTAATATTTCACTTTTTAGTTCGTAATTCCCAACTCAAAACGAATTTATTGTCCATAAGATATCAATTTCACAAATTGTTTTTGGTTTTAGATTTTATAAGATTTTGGTATTCAAGGTCTAATTCCACAAAGCACACAAAAAGATGTAAAAATATTATCACTACTTAACCGTACTATTCTAAAACAACGCGCACATACTTCAATTAATGCAAATTGTACAAGTAATCAATGCATAAATTGTAAAATTGCTAAAAATGTAAAGTTTATAAAGTGCAAGGACTGGAAATGTAAATTTTGAAACTTAAAGGACTTAAAATGAAATTAAAACAAACTTGTAACTAAAAGTGTAACAAATTGTAAACTACTTAACTGAATTGTAACAAACCACTATTTCCAGGGACTTGATTGAAAACCCTAGAAAAGTAAACTATTAAAAAACAAATTACACACTTGCCTAAAATGTAGGGTCCTAAGTGCAATTAATTCTATTCATTAACCAAAAACGGGCATAAGCACATTAATAAGCTAGAACTTAAGCTCTAGTCCACTAAATAAACTAATTCTTGTTCCAAAAGATTTATATTGCAAAAGTACCTAGCCAGTATCAAGGATTCAAGCTAAAACCTCCAATAAGCCAAATAAGCTAATTTTGAATAAGCACCTTTTAAGAGATCTACTTAATGGAATAAGCACTAAGTGTGATTTGCTCAAAACATGTTCATTAGGTTAAATTAGGAAGATCTATCCAAGAAATTCTCAAAAATCTCAACAGAATAAGCAGAAAAATCCAATAAGCTGTTTTTGGCTTATGTTGACTTTCGTTGACCATATTTTGACCAAAAGTTGAAAAGTTCCAAAAGCTCTTAAAATCAGTTGTACAACAAGAATATGCAATAAAATCACTTGATTTATGAAGTAGATAAATGGGAAATGGAAAACTGATTAGTACTTTATCTCAGAAACTTGCATTTGCTCCTAAGCTTATTTTAAGGCTTATTCCTAGCTTATTAGTGGATACTGTATTGTCTACCTAATTATGGATGGAAAGCTTATACTATGAACTAGACTCAACAACAAAAATCACTCCCTAAATCCTACTAACAAAGAAATGGCAAGCACATGAATTAGGCATGTTTAGGCTGTGTATTTTGACCCAAAGCTTTTAAGTGCTATATACCTGTTAGACTTTATGTTTGACCATAAAATCTTGCAACCTTACTGAATACCAACTCATAAGTGAGTGTGAACTCTAGACAACAAGTTTCTATCACTGATTCAAAGATTAAGGTCTGATCCAAACACTAGTTTAACTGATAAGCAAAAATTCAAGCTATGAAAACTAAGATAAGCTAACAGATTAGGAAAACTAGTACTCAAAACATAACAAGTAGCTGAAAATGATCAAGTAGCAGACATCCACACGTCTTTTACACTAGGAAAGCCGAAATAAGCATGCAATCTATGTTTTGAGTGGAAATCAGGAAAGAAAGAACTTATAAGAACTTGAAGGCTTCTTTGGTGATGAAGTGGAGCGCTGAGCTCACTTAGTCTTTAACCACCACCAAATCTACTATCTACAACAACTACAAACCATTATCTACCATCATCATCATCATCATCATATTTCCCCTGATACACTTGTCTGATCAACAAAATGGCTATGGCTGTGAACTAGAACTAGTCTGAACCTTCTAAACATAAACAAGTTTCCAAAATGAAACTCAAAACAACTCCATTGTTCACTTAAGAACAATAGAATCAATCACAGTAACAATAGGATAGTAGAATGTAGTTAAAGTGAGAGTGAGGAGTAGATTTAGGTAAATTTGGATTTCATTAATGGTGAAAAACTATTACAAGAGGTCTAACAAACTAACAAACTCTCTCAAAGTGGTTGTCAATCACTTTGAGATGTTTCTAACTGATTAACTACTAACAGAATGAGACAGAATCTAAGTGTGTGTGATTTTTCACACTTAGTTACATTACAAGAAATGATGAACAACTAGGGGTATTTATAGAGGAGAAGGAGAGTGAGGGTGATGTTGGTGACGTGTCAGAACCAATCACAAGCTTCCACGTGTCTTTAATTAGTCAGTTGTGATTTGCAGGTGAAGAACACAATTTGGCATTTTTGATTCAATGGATTTCATCTTAATTGGATAAGTGGAGAAGCTTCGTCTTGCAAATACGAGAACTTTTCATGTTAAGAACTTTTCATGATCTTCACTCTATCACGTTCTTCGATCTGGGCTTGGAGAGGATATGTGGCTTGTTTTTATTAGAGGAAAGAGAGTCACACGGATTGATATCCGTTTGAATAGTGTTTATTATGGAGTGGCTTGTTTTGATTGGTTGAGAATGGGTAGTGCGTGTTACTGCTGAGATACGCTCATTAATGAGCCAGTCGCCCTCTCTCTTCATTAATATAGCTTAGTCAACGATCCTTGATAACCAAAAATCCTTCCCATTGGTTTATTGGTATGTCACACAGATTAAGCCCAAATCTTCTTTCATTATTGGTAGAAATAGTCCCTATACTTGGCAGTTTTGAGTTTTGAGCTAAGGTCTTCATAAACTTGACAATTCTGGCCCTTTTAACTTTGAACTTGAACACAAATGATCCCTTGAGTTGTTTACTTTGACCATGTTTGACTTGATTCTTGACTTTTCTAACTTTTCACTTTTAGTCCTTCTACTTTCAAAGTTGTCAAGAAAGGTCCTTTGACTTTGTTTGACTTGTCACTTTTCATCCTTCTTTTGTCTTTTCTTCATCAATATTGGCTTAATTTCCTTGTTTGCTTCATATTTTTATCTTTTTACCTACACAAGCACAAACAACAAAGTATACCTATAATATAGCTTTTATAAATCAAAATCAGGTATTTTACTTTGTGTTTTAGGGTCAAATATGATATAATTGATATGAGATTTCACTCATATCAAATCCCCTACACTTTATCATTGCCATTAACTCATGCAATGCCACGTTTTAAAGCACCAATTTAAAATTTTCTCATAATTAATCCACCTTGGCCAATATGGAATGCTTTTACACTACACTACACTATATGATGCATGATTTTGACTTTTATAATGTAATGCAAAGGAAAGAAATTCTATTTATATATTTTTAATTTTTTTTGTGAAATGGTTTTGATGGAAATAACTCATAAAGAAATCAAAGACTTTAATTAGGGCTTTGGTACTATGAACACTTATCATCCTCAAGTTTCACTTTCCCCATACCAAGCTTAAAAGCAAGATCATTGTTATCCATAAGTGAAAGTGCATCGACTTATTCATAAAGATTAATTGTGTTAATATTATATCACCACTTATTATGCCTATAATATGTGAGCAAATTGCTTTTGGGCAAATTTGTCATTATTTAAAGCGTGAAATATAAGAAGTGTAAAATCTGAAAATAAGGAAGCACAGTTTTAATCCTAAGTAACCATCATATCCATTACTTGAAAAACCGCCCACAATTGATATAAGTCCGACACAAAATAATAAGTCATTCGCCTTATGTGTAAGATCCTTATGTCATGCACTAGTAAGTAGCTACACACTCGCTAAGAAAAGAAAAATAAAACTTACGCAATAATTTATATCTGTCGCCTTTTCGAGACCTTAGATCTTCAATCCCGTAACCCGTCAAGGTAATATTGGATTGAAGCAACTATTAAATCCCCGCAACCCTTGTGAGAGAAATATTGGAATTCAATAGCAACTATAATTAACACTTCACTGCCCCTCTTGGGAGTCTTGTGTAATTTTTATTTTCTTTTTCTGCCACTCATTTTTTTCATAAGTCGCTTTTATTTTTCTTTATTCCTCACAAAGAAAATGAAAAGAATGAAAGTAAAAACACCCGCTAAGTATTAAGCATGACATAAATCTAGTACACATAATACGTTCTAACTTAGAATCTTAAGACGCACTTATACCAACCACGAATGATTAGTCAAAAATGCATAAGAGACTACAAACCGATTAAAACCGTTCTTGATTATTTATTAACAATATATACATGCATTGACGAGAAAGTAAAGGTAACTAAAGGGGATATAAAAGCCACAATTAATTTATATGAGGGTTTATCTAGCCCTTAACACTTACTTCAAACTCTATCATCTCTTGTTCTCCATAGTTTAAAATCTCAAATAATGAGACTAGTGGATGCTTAGCTTAATAAACCAATAAAGGTCTACATGGTTAAGGATACTAGCTTGAGTAAGCTTAGATAAGAAAACTCGGGTTGAGTCAAAGTATCCTTGGCGGGCCTAATATGTCAAATATATCTAAACTTGTTAAACCATGTCCTTTATTATTTTTTTTTCTTTTTCATATATTTTTGATGAAAAAGAAAAGAATAAATATATACAATACAGATGTGTTATGAAAATGAAAAATGATTAATGCAAAAATTATGAATGCATATTTTTGGTGGCCAAAGTAGATCAAAAATTCGAAAATTGTTTGAAAAATTAATTTCCAAGTTATCATGAAGTCAATGACAAAATTCTAGGTAAGGTCACTTCGATAGAAGACCCCCTACACTTGAGATAAACATTGTCCTCAATGTTTAAGAGTATTGGAGTAAACTCCCCTACACTTATGACATTGATAACTTGCTTAACCCAAGCTAAGGAAAGGTCTACTATAGTGAATTCATTTTAAGCACAAGTGGTTTGAAATTCACAATAGTAACGCAGTGATCCCGATACAAGGGCCTCCTACATAAGCTCCAACGCATGCAATGATAGATAGAAACCCTACAAACATCAAGAAGACAAAAAAGAGGCACCCCCTACATTTGTTTTCATCTATATACCCTTTATTCATATCCTACCGCACTCTAGTCTAAAAGATCTAATCCTAGTTATACAAGCTTGATTTATGGAGTCTCTAGCTCGACTCATCCCACACTTGAAAGTGTCTATGGAAAACCCTTCATGGAGAGTGAAAGATTTACCCTTTTAGGAAAAACTCGCCATGATAAGGTAAAACAAGTTTTCAAGTATACAAAACTCCATAAATATCCACCCGAATCAAATACATAATTGCCATCCCACTTATAACACAATCCAAAAGGAAAAGTCCCAAGCAATGGTGAGGTGGGTGAGGTTTCCTTATCCATGAGTCTTGCCCATAAATTTACCAAAAGATGATGAGGTGATACTCTAAAATCTCTCACAAGTTTTCCTTTTATTGCATCAGGAGGATACTGAGTTGGTTTATCAATCTATATACCAGGATCAAAAATCCTTTCCTTGATGGGAAAACAACAAGTGGTGGTAGCCTTAGAAGATTCCCTTTATATGTCACATCTTAAGAGAAAGGTTGTGGAGGAATAGGTGTCAACAAACTCTTGGGAGAAAACACCATGTCTTGCTTTTGTTTGTCACTTTGAAAGGTTGAGGTGGGAAGGAGAGAAGGTAAAGTATCTTCATGCAATAAAGCATCTAGAAAGAGTATGTATCCCTCCTTATCAAAGTATCCAAAAATATACTCAAGAAGTGTATCAACCTCAAGAAACTCATCACTCTCATCAATGATAGAACCCTCCTCATCACCATAATCATCATATATTGGTACGTCAAAGATTGGTGACTCAAAATGTATCTCCTCAAAACCCAAGGAAGTGTGATCATCAAATAATTGAGGCTAAAAATGGAGAACTCATCATCACTATATTCATCATAAATTGGTGTATCAAAAAGAGGTGGTTCATCATCACTAGAATCCTCATTTGCTTCCTCATTGCGGTAGACAAGTGGATTATCAAATGATGTTTCAAAAAGAGGATTCTATTGTATCAAAAAATCACCAAAGTTAATCTCTTGAGGTTCATGAATATTCAATGAGGAAGTAATGGAGGCTATGGTCTCAATATAGGGAAAATCATAATCCCCACTTGTGCAAGCTTCATGAAAATACTCATTACAAACTTCATCAATGATATCAACTTTATTCACCTCCTTATAAAGAATATCAATATGATTTACCGACTCGGGCTTATTGGATTTCTTTGATAACTTCCCCATGTTAAACACAACTTTTTCATCTCCTACCTGCATTGTGAGTTCACCTTCCGCCACATCAATAATAGTACGACCCGTTCCCAAGAAAGGCCTTCCAATAATAAGAGGAACTCTAGGGTCCATATCGTAATCAACAACTACAAAATCCATGGGGAACATGAATTTATCAACTCCAACAAAAACATCTTCCGCAATTCCCACCAGATAAGCTATTGAACGGTTTGCTAACTCAAGTGTCATTTTTATAGGTGTAAGCTCGGGAATTGAAAGTTTTTCCAAACCGAAAAATTCATCAAATTAATGCTTGCACCAAGATCCTCAAGTGCCATGCACTTCTCAAACCCCGGGAAATTGCAAGGAATCAAAAACCGGCCCGAATCACCAAGTTTAGTAGGCAACTTCTTTAGCAACACCACGGAACAATTTTCATTCAATGAAGCATTAGGAACATCAACCAATTTCTCTTTGTTGGAAATAAGGTCCTTAAACATTTTGGCAAACTTAGGAATATGAGCTAAAGCCTCCTCAAAAGATATATTGATATTCAATTGATTAAACATCCTCAAGAAGTTGGACACTTGTATATCATCTTTGTTCTTAACTTTCTCATTTCTTAATCTAGAGGGATATGGAAGAGTTGGTTTTGGTAAAGGTTGAGTAGTAGTTGTTGAATGATTCTCTTTGTTGGTTTCTTCAATGATAGGTGTGGAAGATGAAGGATTAGTAAGTATAGGTGTTGAAGGTGTAGAACTAGAAGTTGAAGGCTTGTCATAAGGAGGAACGTAGTAGGTGTTACCAAAGGAGGTTTAGGAGGAATTGGAGGATCATTGGTTGTTTTCCCACTCCTTGTAGTGATAGCATTGACATTTACCCTTGGATTGGTTTGAGTGTTGGAGGTTAAAGCACCTTGTGGTCTTTGATTTAGAAGCAACATAAATTTCTTGTTTGGTTGATCATGCATTTCCCTCATTCTCTTCTCATTTGCTTGAAACCTCCTTTCATTCTCTTGATTCATTTTGTAAAGAAGCTCAATGGTGTTAAAATAATGTGGCACATTCCCTTGAAATGCTTGAGGTTGGAAAGGTGAAGGTTGATTGTAAAATACTTGGTTATTGCCATTAAAGTGATTCCCTTGGTTTTGAAAGTTATTAGGTGCTCTATTGTTGTTGTGCCCTTTGTAATTTCCCCCTGGCCTTTGATTTCTTTGAAGCAATTGTGGAGTGTTTAGTTGGTTTTGGGTGGGTTGATGGGATAGGAAACAGTTGAGCAAGGTAATAGTTAGACTTGTAAGAGAGATGGTTAGGGTTGATGTTAGGTTTAAAGTGTTCTCTTTGTTCATCTTGATAAGCATATCATTTACCTTGAATGTTTTGAACTCTATCACATTGAAAATATGAGTGAGGTCCTCCACATGTCTCACAACTTAAGGTAATTGCATTAACATCATTGGGAGAAGAATTTTCAAAGAAGCTTTTATAAAGGCTTGAATCATCTATTGATTCATCTTTTGATTCTTGTCAAGTGCTTGAAGGATTTCATTGTGATTCTTGAGAAGTTGATTATCAATGGATATATGAGCCCTCTCTTGAACAACATGGTACACCTTATCTTTTTGGTTATTTGTTTAAACCATGGCTTTTATCTCAATGATATCCCATGCATCTTGTGTGGATTTTGAAAGAATGTTCCCACCCGTGGCCGAGTTAAGGGAATCTTGATGGTGAGATATCAAAGCATTGTAGAAGGTGTTAATTTGGTGAACTTGGTTAAATCCATGGTTTGGGCACTTTCTCAACAACTCTTTGAACTCTTTAATACAAAGATTTTCACTAAGTATCAAAATTTGTTATTCCGATCTTTTCAAATTAATTATTGGTAGAAAGAGCGACTCAATTGTTCTTGGTGGAAAATTATATGGTTTGGTTTCATTATCTAATTTTAAACTAAAATCTAATAATTGTCGTTGAGTAAAGTAGAAACTTTTAAAAGTTTAAACTTCAAGTTATTTAGAAAAACACTTAAAACATAAAACTTTGTAAAACTTTAAAACTTAAAAACTTAAAAGCTCGAGATATCAGAATACAAGTAAACTAAATCTATCGGAATGTGATTAAAATCAAACCATCGGAATAATTCATCTTAATAGCCATCGGAATACAAAAATTAAATCTGTCGCAATGATGTCTGTCAGAATGTCCTAGATCGCAAAGTCCTGATGGGAATGTTTCAAATCGGAATCCAGTGATTTCTATCGGAATGTATCAAACAAAAATTTGGCAGAGTTTTGACTTAAAAGGACCTTAAATCCCGTCGGAATGTGCGGTCGCAATGAGCGATCGCAATCCCAGATCGGAATAAGGTTAAAAACCAAACTATCACAAAGTAGAACCTTTAATGAGTTATTGCGAAATCATCTCGGATCAAAAAGTTAAAGTAAATCAAAAAGGTAGAAAAAGATTAAAGAACAAAAACTTAACTTAAACTTGATTAATTGAAATCCAAAATACAAGAATGATTAAAAGCTTAACTTGAAAGATTAAGAGAAAGAAAGAAAAGATAAACTTAGTGAGAGAAAGTTTGGAACTTTCTCTCTCTAAAAACTAGAAAGGAAAATTGAAAAGTAAAACTAGCTAACCCCCCTCCTAATGTGATTAGGAGGGTATTTATAGGGAAAATTGGAAGTGCATGTGTGGTGTGCTTCCTTCTTTCTTTTCTTCTCGACTCGATTTAAATCTTTGTCTTTTCTCGACGTCTTCTTGTCTTAATGATTTTCTTATTTAATTTAGACTTGAGTTCTTCGACTTCATTAAACTTCCGTCTTTAGACTTTTTCTTCGACAAATCTTCAGAATAGGTCTTGGACATCCGTTCTTTAAGCACTCTTGATCTCTTGACTTCGTCTTTTCTCGTTTTCTTTGATAAAAGCCCGTGTAAGCCCGTGTTTTCTTCCTTTTTCATCTTTTGGTCCTAAAACACAATAAAAACACAAACCACGCATAATTCTGACTTTTACGACATAAAATACACGTTTTGGTCTTGTTATTATTGGAAATAAGTGGTAAAAGGATAAGTGTTTTCACACTTATTAAATCCCCTACACTTGACCATTGCAATGCCCTCATGCAATGCATTAATTTCAAAGCACGGTTTACATTCTCCATCATAAATAACCCACCTTGGCCTTTATTAAATATTAAACTTTAAGGAAAAAAGATAGAAACAAGTAAAGAAATTAAAGACTTACATTGGGTTTTGGCTGCCATGAACGTTTATCATCCTCAAGTTTCACATTCCCCATACCAAGCTTAAAAACGAGATCATTTTTATTATAAGTTAACAAACTAACACGAATTCATGTGGGCCAATTATTCACTTAGACTCCCTTATTCCTAGGTGTATCTCTTATATTTTATTTTTGTCTTGAATGATCACGAGGATTCATTTTTTGACTTATTTCGATAGTTATTTAGGCCGAAAATAAAGTGAACGATTAAATCAATAGTTAGCTAAAGGACAAAATCTTTTAAAACTGCTTCTCGGGACCTCTTAAAGTTCATATCTTGGCATAACTCGCTTCACGATTTGAGACCTTTCTCGGACCGATATTTGGCAGCGACTTCATACTTCAAATCTTGAGAGACGTTCTTGAAATTATGGTCTTCTCTTCATAATAGGAATTTCTTCTCTTGAACTTTTTGAGAGATTCTTCATATTTGGACCATGACTTCTTCATTTTTCTCCAATCTTTATTTTGGACTTTGATATACAACGATCCGCCTCCTTTTAGGACTTGGATTTATTTATCCTCGTACCTTGTTAGGGCCTTTTTGGATAGACTTCTCCATGATCTTTTGGGGAGTATTTGCTTTTCGTCGTGTGTCTCGATCCTTCATATTGATTTTCGATAAATGATTCTTCACATCACTTTTGGATCTTTAGCAACAAAATGTAGCCCTCATGTCTTGTTAGGACCTTTTCGGACTCGTCAATCTTTGCATCCCGCTTCAATAAGTTATGCCTTGGCTATGAACTCTAATTAATACCGAGAAACTTTTAAACGATCTTGGGCTAGAATCTAAGTAACTTTTCAAATCGTACAACCTTATTTATTGCAGATAAATTTATTAACAAGCGATGGGAGAAAAAGCTTATAATCAACTCACATAAACTCATGAAAGAATACCGAACTTATAATTGACTCTATCATCTCTCGTTCTCCACAATTTAAAATCTCAAGGAATGAGACTCGCGGATGCTTAGCCAATTAAATCAAAGTTTTGGGTTTTCGAGTCATCTATAGGATCTTGCAAATTCGTAGACTTTTTCAAGTTTAGAAATCGCATTTTAAAGTTCTCTTGATAAACGACTCTCTAGGATCAATTATAGGAACTTGCGAAAAGTTCTTGTTCTTAACCCGTAAGAGTTAAGACTTTCGCATTTTAAAGTTCCCTATATAAAAGCCTAGCAAAACTTGACTTAAACACGTTAAGGATACTAGCTAGAGTAAACTTAGATAAGTGAACTCGGGTTGAGTCAAAATATTCATGACTTTGAAAAATTTTGAAACCAATTTATTGAAAATTTACTCTAGCAAAGAAAGTAAATAACGATAACAAAGGAAAATACTACTATACAACTAGGCCAAAATAGATTAAAAATTTTGAAAAATGTCGAAAAATCAAATTTTTCGGTTAAAACGAGGGCAAATTCATGGAAAAGACCACTTACTTCGATAGAAGTCCCCCTACACTTGATATAAACATTGTCCTCAATGTTTAAGCATGCGGGAGTAAACTCCCCTACACTTAGGACATTGTGCACTTTGTTTAAAGCTTGCTAAGGGAAGGACAACTATAGTGATTTCAATGTGAACATATAAGATATGAAAAATTGAATCAAGATAGTTTAGGATAGAACCAGGACGACGGGTACACGGGATCACGGTTCGTCAAAAGCCATCGAGGTGCTCTTTGAAGCTTGAATCCCTGCACATTAGAAGAAACAAGACAACAAACACATACGGGGCTCCCCCAACACTTATTATGAAAAACGGTAAAGGATAGATCACCGGGTTGCCTCCCGAGAAGCGCTTGTTTTTAATAACCGAGTCACGAGCCTGACTCGACCCAAAACTAGTTCAAGGGAAACGTGGTGAGGGATGGAATCATCTCATGAGAGATGTCCTCACCAAAGTACAACTTCAAACGCTGGCCATTCACCTTAAAATTGGGCCCATTTGGCTGAGAAAGCACAATGGTGCCATATGGAAAGACTTTGGCGACAGTGAATGGACCAGACCAGCGGCTCTTCAACTTGCCAAAGAAGATCTTCAACCGAGAGTTAAAAAGTAAGACTTGATCACCAACGTGGAACTCTCGGTTCTTAATTCCAACATCGTGGATGATCTTGGTCTTCTCCTTGTAGATCAATGATTTCTCGTAAGCTTCATTCCTCAGTTCATTAAGTTCGTTGAGTTGAATCTTCCGAAGATCACCGGCTTTGTTGATGTCGAAGTTAGCCCACTTCAAGGCCCAGTATGCCTTATGTTCCAGCTCGATAGGTAGGTGGCATGCTTTCCCGTACACAAGACGATAAGGTGTACAACCAATCGGGGTCTTATAAGCGGTACGGAAAGCCCACAAAGCATCGTCTAACTTATCGGCCCACGCGACACGATGCTCTCCCACAGTACGTTCCAGAATTCGCTTCAATCCATGGTTGGAAATCTCGGCTTGCCCATTGGTTTGGGGATGATAGGCGGTGGAAAGACGGTGATTGACACCATACTTAGCCATGACTCTTGCGAATTGATCATTGAAAAAATGAGTCCCGCGGCCACTGATGATAGCACGAGGAGCACCGAATCGAGCAAAAAGCTGCTTCAAAAAGTTCACAACCACCCTCGCATCGTTCGTGGGGAGAGCCTTATCTTCAACCCATTTGTAAACGTAGTCAACGGCTACGAGGATGTACTTGTTACCTTTAGATGATGGAAATGGCCCCATAAAGTCGATGCCCATACATCAAATATTTCACATTCTTGTATGAAAGTTTGAGGCATCTCATCTTTATGTGTGATCCTGCCTTGTCTTTTGCAAGCATCACAACGTTTAACCATTTCATGAGCGTCATGATAAATGGTGGGCCAATAGAATCCAGAGTCGAATACTTTCTTCGCGGTGTAATTGGGACCAAAGTGACCACCGGTGGGTCATTTATGGCAAGTATCAAGGATTTGTAAAGCTGTCGACCCATCAACACATCGACGGATGACAAGATCCGCACATTGTTTGAAAAGGTAAGGGTCGTCACAGAAATAATGTTCAATATCTTTAAAGAACTTTTTCTTTTGTTGGGACGTTAACCCTTCCTTGAGAATTCCACCCGCTAAGTATTTTGCAATGTCCGCAAACCACGGGCTGTCATCAAGATTGGAATTTATAGACATTAAGGTCTCAAGGGGAAAATAGTCGTTGATCTCTTGATTCGGATGATCCCCTTGATACGGATCCTCAAGTCTACTTAGATTATCCGCGGCTTGGTTTTAGGCTCCCTTCTTGTCACGAATTTCAATGTTAAATTCTTGAAGGAGCAAAACCCAACGAAGAAGTCTTGGCTTAGAATTTTGTTTAGTCAACAAGTACTTCAACGCGGAATGATCGGTATACATGATGGTGGTGGAAAGGACAAAATAGGGGCGGAATTTTTCAAAAGCATACACTACAGCTAAAAGCTCTTTTTCGGTAGTGGTATAATGCAATTAAGCCCCCGTCATTGTCTTGCTAGCGTAATGGATTGGTTGGAAGTGTTTGTTCACTCTTTGGCGCAAAACTGCTCCAATAGCAAAGTCGCTAGCATCACACATCAACTCAAAAGGTAGCTCCCAATTAGGGGTAACCAAGACCGGTGCCTTAGTTAGCTTGTCCTTAAGAAGATTGAAGGATTCAAGACACTCTTTGGTAAAGATGAAAGGAGTATCTTTTTCCAAGAGGTGGGTCATCGGGCGAGCGATTTTAGAAAAATGTTGAATGAATCGACGATAGAAGCCCGCATGACCAAGGAAACTTCTCACACCCTTCACGGTTGAAGGTGGAGGTAATTTGGCTATGACATCCACTTTAGCACGGTCCACTTCAAGACCAGCTTTTGAGATTTTATGTCCAAGCACAATGCCTTCTTTTACCATGAAATGGCATTTTTCCCAATTTAGAACAAGGCGAGTGTCTTCACACCGCTTAAGCATGCGTTCCAAATTGGCAAGGCAAGTAGAGAAGGAATCACCATAGACCGAGAAATCATCCATGAAGACTTCCATAGTTTCTTCAACCATGTCATGGAAGATAGCCATCATACACCTTTGGAAAGTCCCAGGAGCATTGCATAAGCCGAAAGGCATTCTTTTGTAAGCAAATGTTCCATAAGGACAAGTGAATGTGGTTTTCTCTTGGTCTTTGGGATCGATGGGAATTTGAAAATACCTGGAGAAACCGTCCAATAAGCAGTAATAGTCATTACCCGCTAAACGTTCAAGCATTTGGTCCATGAAGGGAAGGGGAAAATGATCCTTTCTCGTAGCATCATTGAGTTTACGATAGTCTATACAAACTCTCCGCCCTGTAACAAGACGAGTAGGAATCAACTCGTTGTTTTCATTGGGTACAACGGTGATTCCGCCTTTCTTAGGCACACAATGGACGGGACTAACCCATGGTGAATCCGAGATAGGATAGATCATGCCCGCATCAAGAAGTTTGATAACCTCTTTTTTGATAACGTCATGGATCTTAGGATTAACCCTTCTTTGGCTTTGAATAGTGGGTTTAAAGTCGTCCTCCATGAGAATTTTATGTGTGCAAAAGTGAGGATCAATTCCACGAATATCGGAAATCTTTCAAGCAATCGCTTTCTTATGACTTTTCAGCACGACGATAAGTCGGGATTTTTCTTCTTCTTTCAAGTCCTTTCCGATGATGACTGGTGATTTCTTGTTGTCGTCAAGGAACACGTACTCGAGATGAGCTGGCAGATCCTTAAGCTCTAAATCCGGAGGATTCTCGATGGACGGCGGAGTCAAAGTCGAATCATCGATAGAGATATCCTTAGGAGATGGTGGAGAAATATGGTCCTCATTGAGAAGTTTCTCAATGGTATGAATGTCTTCATCCCAATTGGTGGGAGAATCCTCATATTTTAAGTCCATGTCTCCCAAAGTAGCTTCAAATTCTTTCAAAAGAATATCACTTTCTCCAAATGGAGTTAGTGAAGGAGCAATGGAGGAAACGGTTTCAACAGTGGGTAGAGAAGAAGAACCACTTTTACAAGCGTCTTTGAAATGTTCTTCACAAGCCTCATCAAGAACGTCAATGAAATTAACGCTCTCATTTTCAGAAGGATGCTTAGAAAGTTTACCCATGTTGAAGACGATTTTATCGTCACCAACTCTCATGATTAATTCGCCCGCGGCTACATCAATGAGAGTGCGACCGATCCTCAAGAATGGACGTCCAACGGTTAATGGAACACGAGGATCCATCTCGTAGTCAACGACAACAAAATCCGCCGGAAAGGTGAATTTGTCGACACCAACGAAGACGTCTTCGGCAATCCCCACTGGGTAAGTAACCGTACGGTTAGCTAATTCCAAAGTCATTCTTGTGGGGACTAGCTCGGGTAGAGATAATTGTTTCCAAACGCTTAAAGGAATTAAGTTTATACTAGCACCTAGATCGGCTAGGGCCATACAATTCTCTACCGCAGGGAAGTTGCAAGGAATCAAGAAACGACCCAGATCACCAAGTTTGGTTGGTAATTTCCATAAGAGCACTGCGGAGCAATTCTCATTAAGTTGGGTCTGAGCGATATCGAGGAGTTACTCCTTATCACTGAGAAGATCTTTAAACATTTTAGCGTATTTCGGCATGTGAGCGAGAGCCTCAGCAAAGGAGATATTGAAATTCAGTTGTTTAAACATTTTAAGAAAGTTAGAAACCTGAATATCATCCTTGTTCTTCAATTTCTCTTTCCTCAACCTTGAAGGGTAAGGTATATTGGGTTGAGATGAAGGCTTTGGAATGGAATTCTCACTCACATCCTTGGGTGGTGGAGGGGTAGAAGTATAAGGTGGTGGAATTGGAGAAATAGTAGGTGGAGGAACCGGAGAAGGAGACTCGTTTTCCTTTGTCACAATCACTGGTGTAGGTGTAGGAAGCTCGGGTTCCTTTAAACCTTTTCCACTGCGAGTGGTGATTGCTTTCATCTCCCCACTTGGATTAGCAATGGTGTTACTCGGAAGAGAACCTGAACCAGAGGCTTGATTACTTGGGAAGAAACTAGCCATCATGTTCCTTAAGTCATTCGTTTGACTTGCCAAAGTGTTTCGCATATTGGCTCGAAGATCATTTCCTTGTTTCACCATATCTGCTTTCATGTTGGCCATATCCCGCTGAAGATTTTGCACTATCACATCATTAGTCCTCATGTAAGTTTCAGCGTCATGATGTAATGCGGTGGGTTGGTTGGGAGGAGGAGCATGGTAGGCAGTTGGTTGATAAGCGGGTTGTTGGTAAACTTGGTTGTTTCTTTGAGGTGGATATGGGGTTATTTGGGTTTGATATTGATTTGGAGCACGAGGTTGGTTTTGATTGTTGCGATTGAGGTTGTTTGGGTTTTGTGGGGGAAAACCGGGTGGTGAAAGAAAGTTGTTTGAGCGATAGCTGAGCAAATTACGGTCACCTTGAGGACGTGCTTGATAGCCTCCTGTAGAATAGGTACCATTGGCGGCATACACATTTTCCGGATTGTCATGAGTCGAAGGACAATCGGTGTATGATTGAGATCCCCCGCATATTTCACATGATTGAGTCATAGCACTAACTTGGGCATTGATAGCTTTGGTGTTGTTAGAGGTTTGGAGAGCTAGTGATTCAACAAGCGTAGTGAGCTTATCAATTCTCTTGTCGCTTGATAGGTGTGAAAACACCCATCCTTTTACCACTTATTCCTTGCTAAAACGAGACCAAAACGCGTATTTAATATCATTTGTTTGGAATTATGCGTGGTTTGTGTGTTTGTTGTGTTTTCAGAGCCAACTGGATAAATATTGAAGAAAACATGGGATTGCACGGGTTTTATCGAAGAAAAAGACAAAAAGACGAAGTCTATAATCCAAGAGATGCAAAAGATTTGAAGTCAATGGGCCTATTTGAATATTTATCGAAGAAAAGGACCAAAGATGGAAAATTTACATATGTCGAAGAACTCAAGTCTATTAAACGAAGAAATTAAAAGACGAGTTGAATTTATTCATTGACAAATCCCGAATCAGAATCGAAAACGTCAACTTTACTGAAAAGACGAGAAGACAAAAAGAAAGGGAGAAAGCCCACTCACCAACCAACTCAAGGCCTATAAATAGGAGACCTCCTTCACAACTTAAAAACTAGTCTTCATTTTTCTGTTTTTCTTCTCCTATTTCGTAGGAAAACCAACACCCCTAAGGTGTTTGGTGATTTTTATTTTTCTTTGAATCTATCCATGATCTTGTAAGTTTTAATCTATCCTTTTGTTTGTTTGAATCTTAATCCTTAATACAAGTTTCCATTTAATCTTGTTCTTCCTTTTCTTATTGATTTTTAAGTTCTAAGTTTTTATTTTGTTGATTTTGATCTCCAAAAACAAGTGGGTTTTTATTGATTTGGTATGATGTTTATCATTAGTAGATGATTAGTGGTTAGTTTGGTTTAATCTTTAGTTAAAAACTTAGTTGATTTTGGTAAAAATCGTGTGTCATTGTTCCCCTGTTCTTCGCACTGTTTCATCAGTCTAGATTCCGAACCAAGGGTTTTATTAAGATTATTTTGGATGAGCTGATCATTCCGAATGAAGGTTTCTGTTTAATTTATTCAGGAGAAAGCAAGTATTCCGAACGAGCACTTTTGTTTTAGATACTCCGAATCAGCCTTATATTCCGAATCAACGAAATATTCCGGACCAACTGATATTTCGAATGAGATTCCGAATGAGAACTTTTGTAGTATATGTTCCGAACCAGTCAGTTATTCTGGATCAGTAGGGTATTCCGAATGAAGCTACTTTCCGAATGAAGTAACTTTTCCGCACCAGTCTTTTCTTTTTATTATTCCGAATCAGACATTATTCCGCATGAATTGGGATGGAACCCGTGGGTAATGGGTACGGGTATCTCAAACCCGTCACCCACCCACGTAAATATTTCATACCCACCACCCACCCGTTACCCATTAGTGGGTATAATTTGATACCCATACCCATACCCATGGGTATTTGTAACCCGTGGGTAAACCCATGGGTTAATGCAATAAAACAAATTCACACAATCTTATATGAAAAACAATTATGTAAGTGCGTTTCAAGAAACTGAATTAAAGACAGTATCAATAAAACAACGAAACTGGAATAAGTGAATAATAATTTGGATGTGTTTGAGGACTAGAGGTGTGTCGTGTACCTTGTAGAGTGAACAAAATATGCTAGAAGTGTAAAATAGTAGTATCATATATGTATTAGTATGGACGAATTGATGTTTGGTAGCACAAGAAGAGACGAACTAGATTATCTATGTATATATATTTGATGATCTGATATTTGATCTTCACTTTTTAGTCTAGCAAATCAAACAGTGTTTTTTAGTTTAATGTGTTTTCTTGACAACGGTAGCAATTATAGTTTATAATAGTCTCATAAGTCACAACTATCTAAGTACAACTATTTAAGAGGTATAATGAATTTTATCTTATTTTAAATGGGATTATAAGAACACCCATAATTGTATTGATGGATACACATGTGCGTATATGAAATGAGTTTCATAGGTTTGCCCGTGATTGGTATCATGGGTTTACCCATGACGGGTATTGCATACCCGTCACCCACCCGCCACCCATTAATGGGTTTTGATTTATACCCACGACCTACCCGTGGGTGTAAAATGACGAAAATACCCACCCATTTACGTGTGGGTACTCGTGGGTTATGGATTTTTAAGCATGTTTTCCGAATGAGCATGTTATTCCGAATAAACTATTTATTCCGAGTCAAGCCCTTATTCCGAACCAATTAGTTTTCCGAATGAACTTAACTTATTCCGGATAAAGGAGACATTCCGAATAAGCCTCTTTTTCCGAATCAAACATTATTCCGGATGAGCCCAATATTCCGGATCAAGCAATTATTCCGAATCAGTTGTTTTCAAGTTAAGGTATTCTACTGTTTTACTGTTTAAGTTTGATTCTAGCTTTATTATTATTAATTGCTTTTGGCTTATTTTTACTACTTCACGCATTTACCTTTTAGTTAGAAATAGACAAAAAGCTCCCCCTTTTAGTTACCAAGAACAACAATTACACTTTGAACCGTGATCGATTCGAGAAGACACCGAGAACGAAACAACGACAAATATAATTGGGTGCGAGCAACACGAAAAAAGATCTTGCAACAAACCTTTTTATTAACTAACCAAAAATCTGTTATTAAAATGGCGCCGCTGCCGGCTCTTTTCGTAAGGATCAACGGTTTTTTGTGAGAAAAATTGGATTTTGGGATCCGTTCTTTCAAGAATGTTATTTTCAACACTCAAAAATTTTCAAAAACCCATAAAAAATATAAAATCTTCAAAAATACAAAAAAAATAAAATTAAAAACCTATAAAAACCAAAAATATTTTCTCTTGCATTTTCTTTTTAGTGTATGCGTACTCGATCAACGTCTTATCCCGAGCCCGAGACTCTCGATAATTTAGACATGGCCGGTGTACACAACAATAATAATCCACCCCACCCCAACATGAATAATCAACCCCAACCCGACTTACGAACCATGGAGGAGCTATGCCAACCTATGATGAATGGACGTGGAGGACCGATTGCGCCGATGCAAATCACGGCTCAAGAGTTTTCGTTGAAGCATCACATGATCCAACAAGTGCAAACTAATCTATTTCGCGGAATACCGGATGATGATTCCAACAAACACCTCGACAAATTCATTACCATCACCCAAAGCATGAAGTTGCCCGGTTCTTCTATGGATGTACTTCGCCTTCAACTATTTCCCCACTCGCTTTCTCACCATGCCGAAAAATGGTTTGACCGTCTCCCAAAGAATTCTATTAATACTTGGGACGACATGACTCAACGATTTTTGTCGCGCTACTTTCCACCATCCATGGTCACGAGCCTTCGTAACCAAATTAGTGGATTCATGCAAGACAATGATGAATCTCTCTTCGATGCTTGGGAACGCTACAATGATTTGATCGATCGTTGTCCAAATCATAACATGCTCCCCGTCACTCTTATTGATACTTTCTACAACGGTCTCACTTTTCGTGATCGTGATACGATTAATGCCGCCGCCGGTGGTACTTTTATGAAAAGGAGACCGGAGGAGTGTAGAGAGTTGATAGAAAACATGAATACTCACTACAAGAATTGGGATTCGTCCGCATCATCAAGATCTAACCCGAGAGTCAATGTTTCTTCTACTACTTCCAATCCCGAGATAGCCGAACTTACCCGACAAGTCGCGGAGATGAACAAGAATTACATGACCATGGCTACAACCCACTTTCAACAAGCTAAAGCCGTTGCTATTTCTTGTGACACATGTGGTGGTCCTCACTCCTACATTGATTGTCCTTCTACTCAAGGCAATTTTTGTGAAAACGTTAACGCGGCATACGGTACTTATCCCGCGGGAGGCTATCAAGCTCGTCCTCAAGGAGACCGTAACTTGCTAAGTTATCGTTCAAACAACTATCTTTCACCACCCGGTTTTACTCCTCAAAACCAAAACCAAGAACAAATCTATAACAAAAATAACCAAACCCAACCTCGTGCTAACAATCAATATCAATCCCAACGAAACCCATACCTACCTTAAGGAAATTCTCAAGCTTACCAAGCTCCACCTCTCAATAAACCAACGGCGTTGAATCAAGACATTGAGACGTTCATGAGGACTAATAGAGAGATGGTGACGAATCTTCAGAGTCAATTCATCAACTTGAAGGGAGACATGGCGAAACAAAGGAGCGATATTCGAGTCGAGCTAAGGAATGACATGGCGAAACAAAGCAATGATATTCGCGCAGACATGAGAGACTCTTTCAGCACTCAAGCGGATAATATACGTGATATGATCGGTTCGCTTTTCCAAGGTAATCAACCCTCTTCTTCGGGTTCTCTTCCGAGTAACACCGTTGCTAATCCAAGAGGGGAGATGAAAGCAATCACCACTCGTAGTGGAAAAGGTTATACGAAACCCGAGCTTCCTACACCTCCACCCGTGATTGGGAACAAGGAAAAAGAACAACTTTCTTCACCTCCTTTACCTTCTTACCCCATTCCCCCACCACCCACGGATGTGAGTGATCCTACTCCCCTAAAGCCTTCCTCTTCATCCGATATACCTTATCCTTCAAGGTTGAGGAAAGAGAAGCAAAAGAGCAAGGATGATATTCAACTTTCGAACTTTCTTAAAATGTTTAAACAATTGAATTTTAACATCTCCTTTGCCGAGGCTCTCGCTCACATGCCTAAATATGCGAAGATGTTTAAAGATCTTCTTAGTGACAAGGAAAAGCTTCTTGATATTGCTAATACCCAACTTAACGAGAATTGCTCTGCGGTTCTCTTACGGAAATTGCGCACAAAACTTGGTGGTCTGGGTCGCTTCTTGATTCCTTGCAACTTCCCGGGAGTAGAGAATTGCATGGCCTAGCCGATCTAGGTGCTAGTATAAACTTAATGCCTTTAAATGTTTGGAATCAATTATCTCTCCCCGAGCTAGTCCCCACCAAAATGACTTTGGAATTTGCTAACCGTACGGTTGCTTATCCAATGGGGATAGCCGAAGACGTCTTCATTGGCATTGACAAATTCACCTTCCCGGCGGATTTTGTTGTCGTTGACTACGAGATGGATCCTAGTGTTCCATTAATCGTCGGACGTCCCTTCTTGAGGACCGGTCGCACTCTCATTGATGTATCCGCGGGTGAAATAATCATGAGAGTTGGTGACGATAAAATTGTCTTCAACATGGGTAAGATTTCTAAGCAACCTTATTCATATTAGAGTGTTAATGCTATTGATGTTCTCGATGAGGCTTGTGAAGAACACTTTAATGATGCTTGTAAAAGTAATCTTTCTTCTCTACCCAATGTTGAGACCGTTGCCTAAATTGCTCCGTCATTGACTCCATTGGAGAAAGTGACTTTCTTTTGGATGATTTTGAAGCTAGCTTGGGTCCACTTGATCTTAAATATGATGATTCTCCCACCGATTGGGAAGAAGACATTCGTACAATTGAGAAACTTCTCAATGAAGACCCTTTCTCTCCTCCTTCTCCAAAAGAGGTGACTAATGATGATCCATCGTTAGTTACACCATCTATTGAGGATCCTCCCACTCTTGAGCTTAAGGACTTACCTCCTCATCTCGAGTATGTTTTCTTAGAAGGCATTGATCAACTTCCCATTATCATTGCTAAGGACTTAAAATCCGATGAGAAAACTCGTCTCATTGAAGTTCTCAAGAAACATAAAAGAGCTATCGCTTGGAAAATCTCCGATATTCGCGGAATTGATCCTCACTTTTGCACACATAAAATTCTCATGGAGGACGACTTTAAGCCCACTATTCAAAGCCAACGTAGGGAGAATCCTAAAATCCATGACGTTATCAAAAAAGAGGTTATCAAACTTCTTGATGCGGGCATGATTTACCCTATCTCGGATTCACCATGGGTTAGTCCAGTCCATTGTGTGCCTAAGAAAGGTGGAATCACCGTTGTGCCCAATCAAAACAACGAGTTGATTCCTACACGTCTCGTTACTGGGTGGAGAGTTTGTATAGACTATCACAAACTCAATGATGCCACGAGAAAGGATCATTTTCCTCTTCCTTTTATGGACCAAATGCTTGAACGTTTAGCGAGTAATGAATATTACTGCTTTCTAGATGGTTTCTCGGGTTAGTTCCAAATACCCATCAATCCCCAAGATCAAGAGAAGAAAACATTCACTTGTCCCTATGGCACCTTTGCTTACAAAAGAATGCCTTTTGGCTTATTCAATGCCCCCGGGACTTTCCAAAGGTGCATGTTGGCAATTTTCCATGACATGGTTGAGCAAACAATAGAAGTCTTCATGGATGATTTCTCGGTCTTTGGGGATTCATTCTCTTCTTGCCTTGCCAATTTAGAACGTATGCTTAAGCGGTGCGAAAACACTCGCCTTGTTTTAAATTGGGAAAAATGCCAATTTATGGTAAAAGAAGGCATTGTGCTAGGACACAAAATCTCAAAAGCCGGTCTTGAAGTGGACCGTGCTAAAGTGAATGTCATAGCCAAATTACCTCCACCTTCAACCGTGAAGGGTGTGACAAGTTTTCTTGGTCATGCGGGCTTCTATCGTCGATTTATTCAATACTTTTCTAAAATCGCTCACCCGATGACCCACCTCTTGGAAAAAGATACTCCTTTCATCTTTTCCAAAGAGTTTCTTGAATCCTTCAATCTTCTTAAGGATAAGCTTACTAAGGCACCGGTCTTAGTTACCCCTAATTGGGAGCTACCTTTTGAATTGATGTGTGATGCTATCGACTTTGCTATTGGAGCGGTTTTGGGACAAAGGATAAACAAACATTTCCAACCGATCCATTATGCTAGCAAAACAATGACTGGGGCTCAATTACATTATACGACAACCGAAAAATAGCTTTTAGCTGTTGTCTATGCTTTTGAAAAATTTCGCCCCTATCTTGTTTTATCCACCACCATTGTATACACGGACCATTCCGCATTGAAGTACTTGATGACTAAGCACGACTCTAAGCCAAGACTTCTTCGATGTGTTTTACTCCTTCAAGAATTTAACACTGAAATTCGTGACAAGAAGGGAGCTGAAAACCTAGCCGCGGATCATCTAAGTAGACTTGAAGATCCATATCAAGGGGATCATCCGAACAAAGAGATCAATGACTCTTTTCCCTTGAAACCTTAATTTCTATCAATTCCAATCTTGATGACACCCGTGGTTTGCGGACATTGCAAACTACTTAGCGGGTGGTGTTCTCATCAAAGGGTTAACATCCCAACAAAAGAAAAAGTTCTTGAATGATGTTAAGACTTACTTTTGGGATAACCCTTTTCTCTTCAAACAATGCACTGATTTGATTATTCACCGATGTGTTGACGGACCGGCAGCTTTAGACATTCTCGAGGCTTGCCACAAAGAACCCACCGGTGGTCACTTTGGCCCCAACTACACCGCCAAAAAAGTGTTTGACTCGGGATTTTATTGGCCCACCATTTATCGTGATGCTCACGAAATGGTTAAAAACTGTGATGCTTGCCAAAGACAACGCAAGATCACACATAAAGATGAGATGACTCAAAATTTCATACAAGAATGTGAAATCTTTGATGTATGGGGCATCGACTTTATGGGGCCATTCCCTTCTTCTAAAGGAAACAAATACATCCTTGTCGCCGTTTACTACGTTTCAAAATGGGTTGAAGCAAAAGCTTTACCCACTAACGACGCAAGGGTGGTTTGTAACTTTTTGAAACAGCTATTCGCTAGATTCGGTGTGCCTCTTGCTATTATTAGTGATCACGGGACTCATTTTTGCAATGACCAATTTGCTCGAATCATGGCTAAGTATGGTGTCCATCACCGTCTTTCCACCGCGTATCACCCACAAACCAATGGGCAAGCCGAGATCTCTAACCGTGGTCTTAAGCGAATCTTAGAGCGACCCGTGGGAGAGCATCTTGCCTCATGGGCCGATAAACTTGATGATGCTCTGTGGGCTTTCCGATAAACTTGATGATGCTCCGTGGGCTTTCCATCGCGTATCACCCACAAACTTGATGATGCTCTTGTGTATGGAAAAGCATGCCACCTCCCAATTGAGTTGGAGCACAAGGCTTATTGGGCCTTGAAATGGGCTAATTTTGATATCAACAACGCCGGTGACTTAAGAAAAATCCAACTCAATGAGTTAAACGAACTTAGGAATGAAGCTTATGAGAGCTCATTGATCTATAAAGAGAAGACCAAGCTCTTTCATGATGCTAAGCTCAAAAGCCGAGATTTCCACATTGGTGATAAAGTTTTACTCTTTAACTCTCGTTTGAAAATCTTTTCGGGCACACTCAAATCTCGTTGGTCCGACTCATTCACCATTGCGCAAATTTTTCCATATGGTACTATTGAGCTTGCACAAACCAATGACCCAAATTTCAAGGTGAATGGTCAACGAGTGAAGTTGTACTTTGGAGAGGACGTCTCTAATGAGATTCCATCCCTCCCCACCTTTCCCTTGAATTAGTTCAGGACCGAGTCAGGCTCGTGACTCGGTTAACAAAAACAAGCGCTCCTCGGGAGGCAACCCGAGTTTCTATCCCCCCTTTCCGTTTTTCATCCTAAGTATAGGGGGAGCTATATAGGTTGCTTGTGTTTTTATGGTGATGTGATTACAGGGATAAGTGCACTTTTGGAATCTTTGAAGAACCGTGCTCCCATGTTATTTGTAAATCCGGTTCTATCTCTCAACAATCGTGATTCAACTTTCTTCATACTCACATTTGAAATTGATCACTTTAGTTGTCTCCTCCTTAACTTGATTTAACCAACATGCACAATATCATAAGTGTAGGGGAGACTTTTCCCACATGCTTAAACATTAAGGACAATGTTTATATTAAGTGTAGGGGAGATTTCTATCGAAGTTTTAAGTGGACTTTTCCATTAAAGTGCCTTCATTTAACCGGAAAATCATCTTTTTCGACATTTCTCAAATTTTTAATTAACTTTTGCCAAGTAGTAGTAATTTTAAAATTTTTATGTCTTTTATTGCCTTCCTTTTATCGTTGCTTCAATATGTATATATCCCATAATAAAGTCTAAAATAAAAGAAAAATCAAAAATATTAATAAAGTGGTGTAGCTAGTTTAGAAGTCTTTGATATATTAGGCCTGTTGTGATTTTTTTGACTCAACCCGAATAGACTTATCCAAGTTTATTCTAGCAAGTATCCTTAACCATGTAGACCATAATTGGTTTATTAGGCTAAGCATCCACGAGTCTCATTACTTGAGATTTTAAATTATGGAGAACGAGAAATGATAGAGTCAATTATAAGTCGGTAATCTTGCATAAGCACACTTGGTGTAATAATTAGCTTTTCCTCCCATCACTTGTAAATAAATAATTGCAATAAGTAAGGTTGTACGGTCTGAAAAATTACTTAGATTCTAGCCCAAGATTGTTTAAAAGTTGCTCGGTATTAATTAGAGTTCATAGCCAAGGCATAACTATTGAAACGGGATGCGAAGATTGGCGAGTCCAAAAAGGCCCTAACAAGGCATGAGGATTCCATTTTGTTGCTAAAGATCCAAGATGATGTGAAGTATCATTATTCCAAAGTCAATATGAAAGATCCAGACACACAACGAAAAGAAATTACTCCCATAAAGATCATGGAGAAATCTATCCGAAAATACCCTAACAAGGTATGAGGATAAATAGATCCATGTCCGGAAAGGAGGCGGATCGTTGTATATCAAAGTCCCAAATAAGGATTGAAGAAATAATGAAGAAGTCAAGGTCAACATTTGAAGAAAATATCTCAACTACTCCAAGTGAAGATATACTCTATATATGAAGAGAAGACCATAATTTCAAGAACGTCTTCTCAAGATTTGAAGTATGAAGTAAATGCCAAATATCGGTCTGAGAAAGGTCTCAAATCGTAAAGCGAGTTATGCCAAGATATGAACTTTATGAGGTCTCGAGAAGCAGTTTTAAAAGATTTTGTCCTTTAGCTAACTATGGATTAGATCGTCCTACTTTATTTTCTGCCTAAATAAACTATCGCAATAAGTCCAAAAATGCATCTTCATGATCATTCTAAGACAAAAATAAAATATAAGAGATACACCAAGGAATAAGGGAGTTTAAGCGTATAATTAAGCCATGTGTGTAAGTGTTTGTTTTGCTAACTTATAATAACAATGATCTCGTTTTTAAGCTTAGTGTGGGGAACGTGAAACTTGAGGGTGATAAATCTTCGCAACACCAAAGCCCTAATGTAAGTCTTAGATCTCTTGGCGAGTTATTTCCATATAGCTATTTCCTAGTAAAAATAGTTTTCTATCCCTTTTGTTTCATTCAAGCTTTTATTTCTCTTTAGTAGTAGTAGTAGTTTTCGTTAAAAAGGCCAAGGTTGATTGATTATGAGAAAAGTGTAAATTTGCTTTGTCACTAAGCATTGCATGAGGGCATGGCAATGGTTAAGTGTAGGGGATTTGATAGGTGTGAAAACACCCATCCTTTTACCACTTATTCCTTGCTAAAACGAGACCAAAACGCGTATTTAATATCATTTGTTTGGAATTATGCATGGTTTGTGTGTTTGTTGTGTTTTCAGAGCCAACCGGATAAATATTGAAGAAAACATGGGATTGCACGAGTTTTATCAAAGAAAAAGACGAAAAGACGAAATCTATAATCCAAGAGATGCAAAATATTGGAAGTCAATGGGCATATTTGAAGATTTATCTAAGAAAAGGACCAAAGATGGAAAATTTACATATGTCGAAGAACTCAAGTCTATTAAACGAAGAAATTAAAAGACGAGTTGAATTTATTCATCGACAAATCCCGAATCAAAATAAAAAACGTCAACTTTACTGAAAAGACGAGTAGACAAAAAGAAAGGGAGAAAGCCCACTCACCAACCAACTCAAGGCCTATAAATAGGAGACCTCCTTCACAACTTAAAAACTAGTCTTCATTTTTCTGTTTTTCTTCTCCTATTTCGTAGGAAAACCAACACCCCTAAGGTGTTTGATGATTTTTATTTTTCTTTGAATCTATCCATGATCTTGTAAGTTTTAATCTTTCCTTTTGGTTGTTTGAATCTTAATCCTTAATACAAGTTTCCATTTAATTTTGTTCTTCCTTTTCTTATTGATTCTTAAGTTCTAAGTTTTTAGTTTGTTGATTTTGATCTCCAAAAAACAAGTGGGTTTTGTGTTTTTATTGATTTGGTATGATGTTTATCGTTAGTAGATGATTAGAGGTTAGTTTGGTTTAATCTTTGGTTAAAAACTTGGTTGATTTTGGTAAAAATCGTGTGTCATTGTTCCCCTGTTCTCGCACTGTTTCATCAGCCCAGATTCCGAACCAAGGGTTTTATTAAGATTATTCTGGATGAGCTGATCATTCCTAATGAAGGTTTCTGTTTAATTTATTCCAGATAAAGCAAGTATTCCGAACGAGCACTTTTGTTTTAGATACTCCGAATCAGCCATATATTCCAAATCAACGAAATATTCCGGACCAACTGATATTCCGAATGAGATTCCGAATGAGCACTTTTGTAGTATATGTTCCGAACCAGTCAGTTATTCCGGATCAGTAGGGTATTCCGAATGAAGCTACTTTCCGAATGAAGTAACTTTTCCGCACCATTCTTTTCTTTTTATTATTCCGAATCAGACATTATTCCGCATGAACCCTCTTTTCCGAATCACCATATTATTCTGAATAAGCATGTTTTCTAAATGAGCAAGTTATTCCGAATAAACTATTTATTCCGAGTCAAGCCCTTATTCCGAACCAATTAGTTTTCCGAATGAACTTAACTTATTCCGGATGAAGGAGACATTCCGAATGAGCCTATTTTTCCGAATCAACCATTATTCCGGATGAGCCCAATATTCCGGATCAAGCAATTATTCCGAATCAGTTGTTTTTCAAGTTAAGGTATTCTACTGTTTTACTGTTTAAGTTTGATTCTAGCTTTATTATTATTAATTGCTTTTGGCTTATTTTTACTACTTCACGCATTTACCTTTTAATTAGAAATAGACAAAAAGCTCCCCCTTTTAGTTACCAAGAACAACAATTCCACTTTGAACCGTGATCGATTCGAGAAGACACCTAGAACGAAACAACGGCAAATATAATTGGGTGCGAGCAACACGACAAATGATCTTGCAACAAACCTTTTTATTAACTAACCAAAAATTTGTTATTATCGCTCTCATTCGTGCTAGCACTAGCCACATTGGTCCGAACACTCTTAGTTTGCACTCTAGACTTGTTCTCAATAATATCCCAAGCGGCATTAGATGACTTAACCAAAATGTTACCCCCCGAAGCACTATTTAGTGAATCTTGGTCATTCATGCTTAAACCATTGTAAAAAGTATTAATTTGATGTACTTTTGTTAAACCATGTTGTGGACACTTTCTTAAAAGTTCCTTAAAACTGTCCCAAGATTCACTAAATGTCTCACCGTACTTTTGTTCAAAAGTAATGATTTCATTCCGCAAAGCGTTAGTACGTGAGGGTGGGAAAAAGTAGTTGATGAATTTGGTCTCTAAATCCGTCCACGTAAGAATACTTTGTGGCGGTTCCTTATCAAGCCAATGTCGGGCTTGTCCCTCTAAGGAGAAAGGAAAAAGTTGCAAGCGAATTACCTCTTGTGAAACCCCATTATACTTAACCGTATTAGTGAGTTGAAGAAACCTTTTTATATGGTCATGAGGATCATCAATTGAACGCCCCAAGAAGGGTTGAGCAGAGACCATTTGAATGAAGCCGGATTTAAGCTCAAAGTTGTTGGCTCCAATCTCAGGTATGACAATAGAATCGGTGTTGCCCTCTACGTGCGATTGCAAAAGCTCGATCATTGGTTGATTGTCCATGGTGACAATAGGTGGAGTAATGACTTCGGCTTGAGCTACTTTCTTCTTACGAGCACGAGTACGCATGCACATCTACAAAAGGAAAAGAAAAATAGACAAGAAATATTTTTTGTTTTTTATGTTTTTCTGTTTTTTTTGTATTTTTGAAAATTTTATAATTTTTAGGATTTTTGAAAATTTTTAAAGCAAGGAAAATAACGTTCAAAGATGAACGGATCCCAAAATCCAACGCGTCTCTCACTTAAAAACCGTTAATCTTAACGAAAAGAGCCGGCAGCGGCGCCATTTAATACAAAGATTTTCACTAAGTATCAAAATTCGTTATTCCGATCTTTTCGAATGGATTATTGGTAGAAAGTGAGACTCAATTGTTCTTGGTGGAAAATTAAATGGTTTGGTTTGATTATCTAATTTTAAACTAAAAGCTAATAATTTTCGTTGAGTAAAGTAGAAACTTTTAAAAGATTAAACTTCAAGTTATTTAAAAAAACACTTAAAACATAAAACTTTGTAAAACTTAAAAACTTAAAAACTTAAAAACTTAAAAGCTTGAGATATCGGAATGCAAGTAAACTAAATCTATCGGAATGTGATTAAAATCAAACCATCGGAATAATTCATCATAATAGCCATCGGAATACCAAAATTAAATCTGTCGCAATGATGTCTGTCGGAATGTCCTAGATCACAAAGTCCTGATCGGAATGTTTCAAATCGGAATACAGTGATTTCTATCGGAATGTATCAAACAAATATTTGGCAGAGTTTTGACTTAAAAGGACCTTAAATCCCGTCAGAATGTGCGATCGCAATGAGCAATCGCAATCCCAGATCGGAATAAGGTTAAAAACCAAACTATCGCAAAGTAGAACCTTTGATGGGTTATTGCGATAGACACAAGCAATCGATCGGAATGTGCAAATCCCCAATATTGGATGAGCACAAAAGTAATCCGAAATTGGAGATAAGCTGAAAACTCAATAAGCACATACAATCAGCTACTTTAACCGAACCTTAAACAACTCAATAAGCTTAAATTTGACAACTTTCAAAACATAAAATCATAAACTTTATAAAAGAAACTTTAAAAAGGCTAAATCTTTTTAGTAATCTGAAAAGCAATTAAGCTAAATATATGAAATAAGCCAATAAGCACAAAGAGCTTATAGCCTATACGTATATGAGCTTATGTAGGAACAAGAAAGATTAACCTTTTAACCACGAAATCATCAAATCAAACGTATGAAGTGTAATATTCGGATCAAAAAGTTAAAGTAAATAAAGAAAGGTAGAAAAAGATTAAAGAACAAAAACTTAACTTAAACTTGATTAATTGAAATCCAAAATACAAGAATGATTAAAAGCTTAACTTGAAAGATTAAGAGAAAGAAAGAAAAGATAAACTTAGTGAGAGAAAGTTTGGAACTTTCTCTCTCTAAAAACTAGAAAGGAAAATTGAAAAGTAAAACTAGCTAACCCCCCTCCTAATGTGATTAGGAGGGTATTTATAGGGAAAATGGGAAGTGCATGTGTGGTGTGCTTCCTTCTTTCTTTTCTTCTCGACTCGATTTAAATCTTTGTCTTTTCTCGACGTCGTCTTGTCTTAATGATTTTCTTCTTTAATTTAGACTTGAGTTCTTTGACTTCATTAAACTTTCGTCTTTAGACTTTTTCTTCGACAAATCTTCAGAATAGGTCTTGGACATCCGTTCTTTAAGCACTCTTGATCTCTTGACTTCGTCTTTTCTCTTTTTCTTCGATAAAAGCCCGTGAAAGCCCGTGTTTTCTTCCTTTTTCATCTTTTGGTCCTGAAACACAATAAAAACACAAACCACGCATAATTCCGACTTTTACGACATAAAATACACGTTTTGGTCTTGTTATTATTGGAAATAAGTGGTAAAAGGATAAGTGTTTTCACACTTATTACTCTTCCCAAGCTTCAGTAAAGTTTTGGTCTTGCCTTTGTTGAAAACCTATGATTTGGTTTCTCAAGGCGGTGGTTCGTGAAGGAGAAAAGAACTTATTCACAAATTTCTTTTTCAAATACTCCCAAGTGACAATGCTCCTAGATTGTTGCTTGTCTAACCAATTCCTAGCATTACCCTTCAAGGAGAAAGGGAATAGAATCATCTTAATAGCAACATGAGGAACCCCATTATACTTAAGTGTATTACAAAGTGCTAAGAATCTCTTTATGTGTTCATGGGGGTCATCCATGGATCTCCATAGGAAGGGAATATAAGAAACCATATTGATCATGTTTGTTTTAAGCTCAAAATTGTTTGCGGGTATCTCGGTTATAACAATAGCATCCGCATTTCCCTCCACATTTGATTGAAGGATCTCAATCAATGGTCTATTATCAACGGCATCCATGACTTCTTGTAAGTTATTCAAAGCACGATGCTCGGGATCGACTTGATGGAATGTGTTGTTCTTGTTCTTTTTCTTCCTTTTGGGAGGAAGGGGTTGTACACCAAAAGGTATATGTGCACGCGATCGAGTGCGCATGCAACTCAACTCGAAGAATGAGAGAGGAGCTCTCGATCGACCTTTGAGAGAGAAGGGATTATCTCTCTCGAGGTGCAATAATTAATATCCACAAGAAAATATAATATATGTAAGTACTACTTGGGTGGCACACCACTCACTACTATCACCCTTGAAAGACCCACAAGGAAGCGGAGAAACGAGGCAGCGCGTAGCACTTAAGAGCCTGCTTCTTTAGAATGTGTAATACACTCTCCTTATACCCCACATAGTGGCCTCTTTCTCAAGTTCAAGTATATTATGGTATTCATCTATTGTGCCTTAATTGACTTTGATCGATACACATACTTATGACCGGAACGCCCCCAAGCACAGTGTATTGCAATGAAATACTTATGGAAGTAGGTGGATTGGTTGTTCGTATCTACGTATATGTATCTACATATAATAATGTATCAAAAATATGTTTGTATTTATTTGGGTTTTTAAGAAAATACTATATGTACGTAAAAACGATGGAAAACAATATATACAATATATTTTTGGTGTAATCTTTTAAGGAAAAGATTACTTTTTGAGTTTTTTATTTTTTGGTTCAATTCTTTAGGAAAAGAACTGATTTTGTGATTTTTTAATTTTTTAATTTTTTAATTTTTATCTTTTTGATTTTTTTTTTATATTTTTTATTTATAATACGTAAAAGGAACGTTCACAAGGTGAACAGATCCCAAAATCTAATCGTAACCGTCAATCAATCGTCAATCTTAACGTAATGAACCGGCAGCGGCGCTAGTTATTTTTTCAGTTTTTAGTTCGTAATTCCCAACTCAAAACGAATTGATTGTCCAAAAGATATCAAGTTCACAAATTGTTTTTGGTATTAGATTTTATAAGATATTGGTACTTTAGGTCTAATTCCACAAAGCACGTAAAAAGATGTAAAAATATTATCACTACGTAACCGTACTATTCTAAAACAAGGTGCACATACTTCAATTAATGCAAATTGTACAAGTAATCAATGCACAAATTGTAAAATTGCTAAAAATGTAAAGTTTATAAAGTGCAAGGCCTGGAAATGTAAATTTTGAAACTTAAAGGAGTTAAAATGAAATAAAAACAAACTTGTAATTGAAAGCGTAACAAATTGTAAACTAGTTAACTGAATTGTAACAAACCAATAATTATAGGGACTTGTTTGAAAACCCTAGAAAAGTAAACTATTAAAAACAGATTACACACTTGCCTAAAATGTAGGGACCTAAGTGCAATTAATTCTATTCATTAACTAAAAACAGGCATAAGCACATTAATCAGCTAGAACTTAAGCTCTAGTCCACCAAATAAGCTAATTTTTGTTCCGAAATACTTATAATGCAAAAGAACCTAGCCAGTATCAAGGATTCAAGCTAAAACCTCCAATAAGCCAAATAAGTTAATTATGAATAAGCACAATTTAAGAGATCTGCTTAATGGAATAAGCACTAAGTCTGATTTTCTCAAAACATGTTCATTAGGTCAAATTAGGAAGACCTATCCAAGAAATTCTCAAAAAGCTCAACAGAATAAGAAGAAAAATCCAATAAGCTGTTTTTGGCTTACGTTGACTTTCGTTGACCATATTTTGACCAAAAGTTGAAAAGTTCCAAAAGCTCTTAAAATCAGTTGTACAACAAGAATGTGCAATAAAATCACTTGATTTATGAAGTAGATAAGTGGGAAATGGAAAACTGATTAGTACTATATCATAGAAACTTGCATTTGCTCCTAAGCTTATTCTAAGGCTTATTCCTAGCTTATTAGTGGATATTGTATTGTCTACCTAATATGGATGGAAAGCTTATACTATGAACTACACTCAACAACAAAAATCACTCCCTAAATCCTACTAACAAAGAAATGGCAAGCACATGAATTAGGCATGTTTAGGCTTTCTATTTTAACCCAAAGCTTTTAAGTGCTATATGCCTGTTAGACTTTATGTTTGACCACAAAATCTTGCAACCTTACTGAATACCAACTAATAAGTGAGTGTGAACTCTAGGAAACAAGTTTCTATCACTGATTCAAAGATTAAGGTCTGATCCAAACACTGGTTTAACTGATAAGCAAAAATTCAAGCTATGAAAACTAAGATAAGCTAACAGATTAGGAAAACTAGTACTCAAAACATAACAAGTAGCTGAAAATGATCAAGTAGCAGGCATCCACAAGTATTTTACACTAGGAAAGCAGAAATAATCATGCAATCTATGTTTTGAGTGGAAATCAGTAAAGAAAGAACTTATAAGAACTTGAAGGCTTTTTGGTGATGAAGTGGAGCGTTGAGATCACTTAGTCTTTAACCACCACCAAATCTACTATCTACAACAGCTACAAACCACTATCTACCATCATCATCATCATCATATTTCCCCTGCTACACTTGTCTGATCAACAAAATGGCTATGGCTGTGAACTAGAACAAGTTTGAACCTTCAGAACATCAACAAACTTCCAAATGAAACTCAAAACAACTCCATTGTTCACTTAAGAAAAATAGAATCAATCACAGTAACAGTAGGATAGTAGAATGCAGTTGAAATGAGAGTGAAGAGTAGATTTAGGTAAATTTGGATTTCATTAATGGTGAAAAACTGTTACAAGAGGTCTAACAAACTAACAAACTCTCTCAAAGTGGTTGTCAATCACTTTGAGAGGTTTCTAACTAATTAACTACTAACAGAATGAGAGAGAATCTAAGTGTGTGTGATTTTTCACACTTAGCTACAGTACAAGAAATGAAGAACAGCTATGGGTATTTATATAGGAGAAGGAGAGTGAGGGTGATGTTGGTGACGTGTCAGAACCAATCACAAGCTTCCACGTGTATTTAATTAGTCAATTGTGATTTGCAGGTGAAGAACACAATTGGGCCTTTTTGATTCAATGGATTTCATTTTTAATTGCATAAGTGAAGAAGCTTCGTCTTGCAAATACGAGCACCTTTCATGTTAAGAACTTTTCATGATCTTCACTCTATCACGTTCTTCGAATAGTGTTGATTATGAAGTGGCTTGTTTTCATTGGTTGAGAATGGGTAGTGCTTGTTACTGCTGAAATACGCTCATTAATGAGCCAGTCGCCCTCTCTCTTCATTAATATAGCTTAGTCAACGATCCTTGATAACCAAATAAATCCTTCACATTGGTTGCTTGGTATGTCACATGGATTAAGCCCAAATCTTCTTTAATTACTGGCAGAAATAGTCCTTATACTTGGTAGTTTTGAGTTTTGAGCTAAGGTCTTCATAAACTTGACAATTCTGGCTCTTTTAACTTTGAACTTGACCACAAATGATCCATTGACTTGTTGACTTTATCTTTGACCATGTTTGACTTGATTCTTGACTCTTCTAACTTTGCACTTTTAGTCCTTCTACTTTCAATGTTGTCAAGAAAGGTCCTTTGACTTTGTTTGACTTGTCACTTTTCATCCTTCTTTTGTATTTTCTTCATCAATATTGGCTTGATTTACTTGTTTGCTTCATATTTGTATCTTTTTACCTACACAAGCACAAACAACAAAGTATACCCAATATACTGCTTTTATAAATCAAAATCAGGTATTTTACTTTGTGTTTTAGGGTCAAATATGATATAATTGATATGAGATTTCACTCATATCAAAAAGCTAAAGATCAAGAAATCTTTAGTTGTGCCCAAGCCAGTGAAGAAAGGATTTAACTTGTAGTTTCTAACACTTGATCAATTGCACCAAACTGAAGCAGTTGATGTAGAGTTTTTAGCCCTTTAGGAAAAGGAAGGCAAAATAGTGGAAGCGTTAAGTGTCGGTTTAGGAAAACCAAGCACTAATGACCCAAAAATGCGGATCGTTCTCAAGGAGGCTTAATGTGTGTAATGAATTGATTATCTTTGTGAGAAAAGAGAAAGAAAAAGACGAATTACACTAAAAATAACCCTAGGACGTAAAAAAACGCAAAAACGTAAAATTCGACAAAACGAAAAAGTATTCCAAAATTTACCAAAATTTTATCCTAATTAAAGAAAAATACAAGAATCACTAATTTGAAAACCAAAGTTTCTAAAAACTATTTAATAATTTAATATTAATTTTAAAGTAAAAGAAAAACCTAAAAATTAAATAAAATCAAAAATTTGTTAAAATGAAAAGTTTAATAGATGTAAACCTCAAAATATAAAATTAAAACCTAAAAATACTTTTTATAAAATTTTAAAACTAATTTAACTATTCTTAAGATAATTAATAAAAACGGGTAATAAAAATAATGTTAAAAAATAATTAAATAAAGTAAAAACTCAAAACTTACGCCAGAAAAATCCTAAACTAGACTACAAACATGAGAAAAATACAAACTAACAAATTGGCTTATCTAATAAGCTGTTATGGGCTTAACTAGATACGGCTTTTAAAATAAGCACAAAACCAATAACCCCTTAAATAGAATGTGTTTTGAAAACCTTTCAGTAAAAGTCCCAAGGGCGCATTGGTAAGGTCGTATGTGTGTGAGAGGAGTGGCGCAGGTTCGAGTCCTGGCCACGTCCTTTTTGCTAACTTTATTTTTTTTTACTTTTTTTTAAACTCAAACCTTGTGACCTTAGCTTAACACAAATCCAACTTAAACATGAATTCAATGAGATTCAAACCAAAATTTAACAAAAACGTGTCCAGTTATACAAAAATGCTACAGTGGAGAAAAAGCAAAGAAATCTTATTTCTTCACTGATGAAGATTGATCCAATTGTGGTCGTTTTGTGTTTATCACTTGGATTTGATGGACAATGGGGGCACCCATACACTCAGTTGAGTGTAGGGAGTCAATGGAAGCAAGAAAAACACAGGCTAACACACAAAAAGTTCACACAACAATGCAAAATCAGTCTCTGATATGTTGTGGTGTTCTAATGCTCACTTTTCTGATACAATTGGCTCTTAGATGAGATTCTACAATCACAATCTTGTAGCAAAACAAACCAAATCACACACAAACTTAACTCAATCATGTATTACCCCTAATTCTAACAGATAACAAGGATCAAATGCAAGATTCAACTAAACATCTAGTTAATTAAGGGCATACTAACATTTAACATGTGTAAGCAAATAAAAAGCATGCAAATCCTAACCAAACTCAAACCAAAGATAACAATGAGCTTATAAACCAAGATCAAATGAAATATGACAGATTTCAAGTCAAAAGATTAACAATTTTGCAGCTTAAATTCTTAACCCAAACACCCCTTAACTTTTTCAGAAATTGAAAAATCTTCAAACAATGCTTCAAAAACTTGATTAAACTGACTAGCCCTACTTAATCATGCATAATCTTTCAAATTAACAAATAACGAATATTAAATTCCCAGTCAATCCACAAGTTAACTAAATGAACTTTTAAAACCTAGATCCAAACACCCTTTTTACTTGCTGATTTCAAATTTTAACAAACAAAATGTCTACGAAACTCAACCAAATAGATTCTAACCTCTCTAATCATGCATAAACACCCTAAACAAGCTACACCAAACAGATAACATTCAACTCACAGCAAATCATGCAAATTCATATACCAAACAGATTTTCAATCCAAAGTACAAAAATTGAAGGAGAAAGGAAGAAAAATCTATCACCTCCTCCCACTTGCTTCCTATGGGAGGCAGCAATGCTCTCCTGAGCTTGACCAACAACTAGGTCAAGCTAGGAGTTCTTGACAGAGAGATGGGTTAAGTGAGGTTGCTGATTTAGTAAAAACACCACCAACTTTGGTAAAATGTGATGAGATCACTTCTTCCCTACACAATCACCACAAGACCAAAAGAAAAACTTCAAATATCAATTGCTACAAGCTTTTGGCTTGTAGCTTTTGATATAGTGAGTATGAACCAAATGGGTCAAAATCAGCAACAAGGCTTTCACCTCACAATGCCTTTTACCCAAGCTTTATACCCACTGAATCTTGATATCTCTAAGATATCAGGGTTCAATGGTCATATAGAAACCCAAATAAAACAGCTTATGTGGCCTAAGAACCTATTTGCTAACCTAAAAATCGGGTTTCCAAAACTTGAGACTTCCCTTTTTGAAAACTCAAAATACTTAACAAATCAATGTGGAACTCAACTTGTTTTTCTTGCACACACCAACTTTTAAAACAATAAGAAGGAATTACAGGTTTGAAACAATACCAACTTTCATTACTTTTTAAAAAGGAATTACAAAATGCAAAAAAACAAAAACTGGAACAAAAGAACATAGGGGCACAACACGCCCCTATTTATACTGCACTACTAAAGATTCTAGATTACATGAATAAAAAAAAATAATAGCAAAACCCTAGTTGTTGAATTTCCTTGAATGCCCCTCTGATCCGAATTTGGTCAAGGATGGAGTCTTGTGACTTCTGAGATGAAACAGCTGTCTAGGATTGATCTTGAGCGTCCATTAATCCTTTGGGACCATGTTTTGAATCTTGGGCGTTGATGTGGTCAAGTGCCACGTGATTGGTGTAGCAGGGGAGGGGACAAAAGGTGGAGTAGTCGTTTTCTGGGGGTAAGGATGTGTTGGGAGTGGGGTTGGGATGAAAACCCCTAAGTTTGATTAGGGTTTAGTTAATGATGGTGGTTAATTAATCCTGGGGTTTTTAAGGTTCTTGGGGTAGGATTAGGGGTGATGATGGTGAATAGTGATTGTTTCCCTCGTTAATCTGTTTTAAAAACAGATTATTAATAAATCTGTTTATTAAGGAAGTGGGATGGGGACGTGGATGGTGGGAGTAATATGATTGGATGAGGGGAGTGGGGGGTGACGTGGTGGTGGGTGATTGGTGGTGGTATGTTTCTTGTCTTGTCACTTTTGCCCCCTTGACTCTCTTCACTTCTTAAATTTGTAATTATCAGCCAACAACTCTTAAATCCTTAATATCAACTTTGCCAAAGTTGTCAAATATGGCACAAGCTTTTTCCAAACTTTCGGTAAGGACTAATGGTGCATTAAATGCAATCTTCAAGGGCCAATAATGTAATATCTTGAAACTTTAGGACCAAACTTTTAATAATTGAGGTTTAAAAGGGTCTAAAGTGACAAGTCTTCAAAAAGTGAGGGACCAATCTTGCCAATCTTCAAATCTTCAAGGACCTCTTTAGAAATTCATGATTCGGGCCCGTTTCTTTGTGCGGCTTCGTTTCCCGTGTTCGTTTTTGATTGATTCTTGTGATCTTTTTGTCATTCCCTCAAATTCCGTACCTAAAATACACAAGCAACAAACACAAGCATATGTATGGGTATTTTGATGATATTTTATGCATTTTAAGCCCTATTTGGAGGACGAGACTATGTATAATTGCAGTCTCATCACTCCCCCATACTAAACCATTGTCGTGCCCTCACGCAATGCTAGAATAAAGTATCGTAGCACTTCCAAAATTCATTTTTATTCACTTTATTGAATGATAAACTAGCTACATTACTACTACTTGCGTTTTATACATAATGTATGATTTTCATCGCAAAATGGGACGTTTAGGTTCATAGAATAAGAACACGTGAATGCTTCGTTAGAAATAATTTCGTCGTCCTCGATTTTCAACCCAATTCCATGCCAAGCGTGCAACGAGATCATTGTCATTATAAGTTAGTAATGCTTACACTACTCATATGCCCTAATTACGTACTTATCCTCCCATTTTCCTAAGTTGTATCTCTCATATTTTATTATGTCTTGAATGTTTCACGAGGATACATTGTTTGACTTATGCGATAATAGAGATTTAGGTATAAAAATAGAGCCCTAACGGTGTGAAACTAGGATTTTTAGTCCAATGAATGCAATTAAGTTCGTTTTTCCTCGATTCGACTCGAATTTGATTCCCGGTTTAACGTATCGACTTAACTTTGTTTTTGGTAAAATCTATTTTTGGTGGTATTTTAAACTAATTTAAATCTATTTAATTGAAAGAAAACTATTTGAATTAACTATTTAAACTATTAATTGGAAAATAAAATTTAACTAATTAATAAAACTTAAAAACTTTTAATTAAAATCTACTTTTAAACAAAACTTAATAAATTGAAATCCAATTTTAAATCTAGAATTTAAATAAGAATTTAAAACTACTTTTAAATCTATAAAAAATATTTAAAATTATAAAAGAAATTTAAAACTAATGTAAATTTATAAAAGTAAATAAAATTAAAATGCTTTTTTTTCCTTTTATATTTTTATAAAAACTGAATTAAATCAAAATTATATTTAAATACTTTTTAAATAAACTATACTAAACTTAAAACTTAATTAAATAAAAAAAATTACTGCTATTAAAAACCCTATCCTATATTAATCAAATGTAGCAAAACAATACTCAAAAAGAGGTCCAGAACAGATGGTTGGGTCGTTTAACTGTTATGTGAGAGGTCTGGGGGTCGAATCTCACCCCAGACAGAATTTGATAATATATTTTTTTTTTACTTTATATTTTTTTTTGAACTTTTATATTGGACAAATAAACAAAACTGAACAATTGGTTCAGTTTTTTTTTAGCAGTAAAATAAAATAAGGTCACACACCAAATAATAAGCTGAATCAGTGAAAACCAAATAAGCTATATTCGAAAACAAAAACCAAACTAACAGTTAAAACCTATTAAGCTGAATCTAATAAGCTGGCTAAACAAAATAAGCTAAAAACTTAATAAGATACTAAAAGCACAATAAAAACCACTCAAAACACAAACTTAGATATTAATAAGCAAATCCAAAAGCCTATGAAACTGAACAATAAGCAATATCTAAAAAAACAAATAAGCTGAAACAAAGATCTATTGAAACTAAGAAGGACAAACAAATAGCATTCGATAAGCCAAATAAGCCAGTTAAGCAGAGATAAACAATCCTACCAGTGAACAATTAGAGGATCTAAACTAAACAACATAAAAAAATACAGATAATCAAAACTTCTTCAAACAGAAACAACTGAAAATCAAACTTAAGCAGATTCAATTATCCTAAAACCAGTCAGATACTAAAACCGAATATATCAAGCAGTCAAAGATTAAACATAAACTACACAAATAAAGTCCTAATGAGAATATAAAATAAAAACCAAACTAACACTTAAAAGTCTAACACAAAGCAGATTCAAATTTAATAAAGCAAAAAGCAGATTATAACATTTATTAATAACATAAAATTAAAGGAGACTAAAACCTGTTGAAGAAAACCTTTGGGAAGAAGGGTGAGCGATGAGCTCCCTTTATACCGAAACCAAACAAATCAACAAACTCCACTGATTATCAACCAAAACTTATCAACACCATCTTCAACATTCGGAACAGTGACACATGTATTTTTAATATTTCCCAGTAGGGGAAATATTGATATCAATTTCTTTATCCTTTTTTTATCATTAATAATAAACTAACGAAAAGTTCCAAGCAGATTAAATATAAAAATTAAATAGACGAGAATTAAAAAGAGACAATAATACTTTAAATAAAACTTTTCATTAATTTTTAATTTAAATTACAAATACTGGAAGAGAAGAAATTACCAAATTAAACCTATTAATCTATTTTACTGAAAATTAAAAAATAAAGAAAAGGCACTTGATTACATGATAGATGGGGGTTTTTATAGGGGAACCCCAACAAACCCTAATCTTAGCTTCTCTTGTAAGCATCCATTTTGATCCGTTGATTTCTTCATTTGTCTTCTCTTTCTTCAAACTTCTTGATCCTACGGTTGAAAACTGCCCTTGTAGCCACAGATTGCCCTCGTGTCAGGATGTGTGCTTCTTGTGTTTGTTGATTGGTGATGTGGCTCAATTTTATTGGGGGGATTTGGGTATGGATGTGGCATAGCCAATCAAATGGAAAGATTAGGCCACGTCAGAAGGATTTGAGGACCACTCCTTGAGTGTTAGCCTCCGATTCTTTGGGGGTTTTATTTCTTTTGATGTGAATTATCAATTAAGGGTAAAACCCCTAAATTTCATTGGTTAATTTTGGGTGAAGGTAATTAGGGTTTATGTAAAAAAAAGGGTGGTTGTGTATTTGTGATGGGAGAGAAAGATGAGCAGTGAAATATTTCACCTAGTTTGTAACGAATATTATGGGGGTGGGTAAAATAATTTTAATGCATGTGTAATGGGGTTGAGAGTGTGTAGGTGTCACGCGTGTGATGAAGTAAAATTGTGGGGTAATTTGTTTAATATAAACGTGTGAGGTACACATATGGGGAAGGTTTGACCAGGGCAAATAATTACTCGTTCCATCTTAAATAGCCAAATGGGCTTTGGACAGCCCAAGTTTTTTTCCATGCGTTTTATTTTTAGCCATTTGGGCTTTGTGGCCCAAAACACTTCAATCCATCCGTCTCATTGTATTATATATGGGCTTGGGCCCAATCCGTTTATTTTGACAAGAGATAATGGTAATTGGGCTTTTAGGCCCAATACCAAATGTGGGACCCACTTAGCCGTTTAACTCCAAAAAATATTAAATCCGCTAAAAACGAGCTTGACTTCGGCTTTCTTATTCATTTCCTTCAAACTCGTGTCAGTTTAACCGGTTTTCGTGATCATCGGCACACTTTTGATCTTTTGACTTTGTCTTCGTCTCTTTCTTGATTTTTCTTCGACATTTGACCGTGAAATCCCGTGTTTTCTCTTCTTTTGATCATTTGTACCTATTTAACACACAAAACACAAAACCACGCGTAATTCCGACATTTACAACATTAAACACATGATTAGGTCTTGTTTTTCCTTGATTTTAGTGGCAAAAGGATAAGTGTTTACACACTTATTAAATCCCCTACACTTGACCATTGCAATGGCCCCATGCAATGCATTATTTTTAAAGCATAAGTTACATTTTCCTCATAATCAATCCATCTCGGCCTTTATTAAGATATACTATTATTACTACGATAAAAAGATAAAGACTAAAAAGGAAGCAAAAGTTATAACAATTTATTAACTTGGAAATTATTTGATGGAAGAAACTCGTAAAGAAATCTAAGACTTGAATTAGGGCTTTGGTGTCATGAATATTAATCACCCTCAAGTTTCACGTTCCCCATACCAAGCTTAAAAACGAGATCATTGTTATTACAAGTTAGCACAACTAACACTTGCTCATGTGGTTTAGTTAATCACTTAGACCTCCTTATTCCTATGGTGTATCTCTTGTATTTTATTTTTGTCTTGGATGATCACGAGGATGTATTTTTGACTTATTTCGATAATTTATTAAGGCCGAAAATAAAGTGGGACGATTTAATCAATAGTTAGCTAAAGGACAAAATCTTTTAAAACTGCTTCTCGAAACCTCAAAAAGTTCATATCTTGGCATAACTCGTTTCACGATTTGAGACCTTTCTCGGACCGATATTTGGCTTGTACTTTAAACTTCAAATCTTGAGAGACGATCTTGAAATTATGGTCTTCTCTTCATTTTGGTATACATCTTCATTAGGAGTGAAAGATGCTTCAAACGTTGACCACGACTTCTTCATTTATCCTCTTCTTTATTTAGGATTTTGATATACAACGATCCGCCTCCTTTTCGGACTTGGATCTATTTATCCTCATACCTTGTTAGGGTCGTTTTGGATAGACTTATCCATGATCTTTAGGGGAGTAATTGCTTCTCGTCGTGTGTCTTGATCCTTCATATTGATTTGGATTAATGATCTTCACATCATCTTAGGATCTTTAGCAAAAAGTGAATCCTCATGCCTTGTGAGGGCCTTTTTGGACTCGGGTATCCTCATGCCTTGTGAGGGCCTTTTTAGATAAGCCAATCTTCGCGTCCCGCTTCAATAAGTTATGCCTTGGCTATGAACTCTAATTAATACCGAACAACTTTTAAACGATCTTGTGCTAGAAGCTAAGTAAGCTTTTAAATCGTACAACCTTATTTATTGCAAATATATTTATTAACAAGCGATGGGAGAAAAAGCTCATAACTAACTCACATAAGTTAATGAAAGAATACCGAACTTATAATTAACTCTATCATCTCTCGTTCTCCACAATTTAAAATCTCAAGTAATGAGACTCGTGGATGCTTAGCCTAATAAACCAATTAAGGTCCATATGGTTAAGGATACTAGCTAGAGTAAACTTAGATAAGTAAACTCGGGTTGAGTCAAAATATTCACGACGGGCCTAATATATCAAAGATATCTAAGCTTGTTAAAACCATTTTATTTATTTATTTCATTTTTGACTTTATTCTTGAAATGGAAATTATTACGATGCGATAATAAAAGAAAATAAATTAAAATATTACTAGGCCAAAATAGATCAAAAATTTGAAAAATGTTTGAAAAATTTTTAGATTTTCCGGTAAAATGGGGTCAAATTCATGGAAAAGCCCACTAAAATTCGATAGAAGTCCCCCCTACACTTAATATAAACATTGTCCTCAATGTTTAAGCATGTGGGAGAATAAACTCCCCTACACTTAGGACATTGAGTACGTTGTTTAAAATCGAGCTAAGGAAGGGACAACTAAAGTGATTGCATTTATTCGTTTTATTTATATACAAGTATGAATCACAATAGTTTTGATAGAACCGGGTACACGGGAACACGGGATCACGGGTCTTTGTCAAAAGTACCAAAAGTGGATCATCAAAGCATATGTCCCTGCACACAATCACAACACACAAACAACCTACTTGGCTCCCCCCTACACTTATTGGATGAAGGTGAAAAAGGGTGGAAAGGATGGTAAAGGTAAAAATCTAACCTAGTTATACGATGCTTGATTTATTTATCACGAGTCTCTAGCTCGACTCGATTTCCCGAATTAATTCAAGGGAAATGTGGAGAGGGATGGAATCATCTCGTGAGAGATGTCCTCTCTATAGTACAACTTAACCCGTTGGCCATTCACCTTAAAGTTGGGCCCATTTGGTTGGGATAACTCAATGGTGCCATAAGGGAAGACTTGGGCCACGGTGAATGGACCGGACCAACGGCTCTTAAGTTTACCTGAAAAGATTTTCAACCGAGAGTTAAATAATAAAACTTGATCACCAACATGGAACTCTCGGTTTTAATCTTGGAATCATGAATGAGCTTAGTCTTCTCTTTGTAGATTAATGAATTTTCATAAGCCTCATTGAGTTGGATTTTCCTATGATCACCGGCTTTGTTTATGTCAAAATTAGCCCATTTCAAGGCCCAATAAGCCTTATGCTCCAACTCAATGGGGAGGTGGCACGCCTTTCCGTACACAAGGCAATAAGGGGTACAACCTATAGGTGTCTTATAAGCGGTACGGAAAGCCCACAAAGCATCATCTAATATATCGGCCCATGAGGCACGATGCTCTCCCATGGTTCGCTCTAAGATTCTCTTAAGACCACGGTTAGAAACCTCAGCTTGTCCATTAGTTTGAGGATGATAGGCGGTGGAAAGTCGGTGATTGACACCATACTTAGCCATGACTCGTACGAATTGATCATTGTAAAAATGAGTCCCGCGATCACTAATAATATCACGAGGCACACCGAATCGAGCAAACAATTGTTTCAAGAAGTTAACAACCACCCTCGAATCGTTAGTAGGTAAAGCCTTTGCTTAAACCCATTTTGATACGTAGTCAACGGCTACGAGGATGTACTTGTTTCCCTTCGATGATGGAAACGGCCCCATAAAGTCGATGCCCCATACGTCAAAGATTTCACATTCTTGGATGAAATTTTGAGGCATCTCATCTTTATGTGTGATCTTGCCTTGCCTTTGGCAAGCATCACAATGTTTAACCATTTCATGTGCATCATGATAAATGGAGGGCCAATAGAATCCGGAGTCAAAAACTTTTTTAGCGGTGTAATTAGGACCAAAGTGACCACCGGTATGTCCTTTATGGCAAGCTTCAAGGATTTGTAAAGCCGCCAGCCCATCAACACATCGACGAATGATCAAATCCGCACATTGCTTGAAAAGATAAGGGTCGTCCCAATAGTACGTTTTAACGTCCTTGAAGAATTTTTTTCTTTTGTTGGGACGATAACCCTTCGATAAGAACACCACCCGCCAAATAGTTTGCAATGTCGGCAAACCATGGGGTATCATCAAAATTGGAATTAATAGACATTAAGGTCTCAAGGGGAAAGATCTCATTAATCTCTTGATTTGGAGATTCCCCTTGATAAGGATCCTCAAGTCTACTAAGGTGATCCGCGGCTAGGTTTTCCGCTCCTTTTTTATCACGAATTTCGATTTTAAATTCTTGTAGGAGCAAAACCCAACGAAGGAGTCTCGGTTTAGCATCTTGCTTGGCCAACAAGTATTTCAAGGCGGAATGGTCGGTGTAAACGATGGTGGTGAAAAGCACAAGATAGGGGCGGAATTTCTCAAAAGCATACACTACGGCTAAAAGCTCTTTTTCGGTAGTGGTATAATGCAATTGAGCCCCCGTCATTGTCTTACTAGCATAATGAATGGGTTGGAAATGTTTGTTAACCCGTTGACCTAAAACCGCTCATACCGCCAAATCACTAGCATCGCACATGAGCTCGAAAGGTAACTCCCAATTTGGAGAGACTAAGACCGGTGCCTTAGTTAATTTACCTTTAAGAAGTTCGAAAGAATCAAGACATTCTTGAGAGAAGATAAAAGGAGCATCCTTTTCTAAGAGATGAGTCATTGGACGAGCTATTTTCGAGAAATCTTGGATGAAACGTCGATAAAATCCGCATGGCCTAAAAAAATTCTAACTCCTTTGACGGTGGTAGGTGGAGGTAACTTAGCAATGACGTCAACTTTAGCACGGTCGACTTCCATACCGGCTTTGGAAATTTTATGACCGAGGACGATGCCTTCTTTTACCATGAAATGGCATTTTTCCCAATTAAGAACGAGACGAGTGTCTTCAAACCGTTGGAGCATACGTTCTAAATTAGCAAGGCAAGAAGAGAAAGAATCACCATAGACCGAGAAATCGTCCATAAAGACTTCCATAGTTTCTTCAACCATGTCATGAAATATCGCCATCATACACCTTTGGAAAGTCCCGGGAGCATTGCATAAGCCGAAAGGCATTCTTTTGTAAGCAAATGTTCCATAGGGACAAGTGAATGTGGTTTTCTCTTGGTCTTTTGGATCTAGGGATTTGAAAATATCCGGAAAAGCCATCTAAGAAACAATAGAAATCATTACCCGCTAAACTCTCGAGCATTTGATCCATGAAAGGAAGAGGGAAATGATCCTTACGAGTGGCATCATTGAGCTTACAATAGTCGATGCAAACTCGCCAACCCGTTACAAGTCGAGTAGGAATCAACTCGTTGTTTTCGTTGGGAACAACGGTGATTCCGCCTTTCTTAGGCACACAATGGACGGGACTAACCCATGGTGAATCCGAGATAGGGTAAATCATTCCGGCATCGAGAAGTTTGATAACTTCTTTCTTAATGACTTCATGAATTTTTGGATTAACCCTTCTTTGATTTTGGATTGCGGGTTTAAAGTCATCTTCCATGAGAATTTTATGAGTACAAAAATTAGGATCAATTCCGCGAATGTCGCATATTTTCCAAGCAATTGCTTTCTTATGATTCTTAAGCACATCGATAAGTCGGGATTTTTCATCGTCTTTTAAGTCCTTAGCAATAATGACGGGCAACTTATTATCCTCCTCTAAGAAAACGTACTCTAGATGAGATGGAAAATCCTTAAGCTCTAAATCTGGCGGATTGGCAATGGAAGGCTTAGTCAAAGTAGGATCATCATTTGTAACTTCTTTAGGAGTAGGTGGAGAGATATTGTCCTCATTGAGAAGTCTTTCAATGGTACGAATGTCTTCATCCCAATTGGTGGGAGAATTATCATAGTTAATCTCGAGAGGACCTAAGCTAGCTTCAAAATCATCTAAGTCACTTTCTCCAAATTGAGTCAATGAAGGAGCAATAGAAGCTACGGTCTCAACATGAGGTAAAGGATAAATCCCGCTCTTACAAGCCTCGTGAAAATGTTCTTCGCATGCTTCGTCGAGCACATCGATGAAGTTCACGGATTCGGGCTCATCGGGAAGTTTGGAAAGTTTACCCATGTTAAAGACGATTTTGTCATCCCCGACCCTCATGATAAGTTCACCCGCGGCTACATCGATTAATGTATGCCCGGTTCTCAAGAAGGGTCGTCCCACAATTAAGGGAACTCGGGGATCCATTTCATAGTCGACGACGACGAAATCGGCGGGAAAAGTGAATTTGTCGACTCCTACGAAAACATCCTCGGCTATCCCCACCGGATAAGCAACCGTACGGTTAGCTAATTCCAATGTCATACGAGTGGGGACTAGCTCGGGTAAAGATAATTGTTTCCACACGGACAATGGCATAAGATTGATACTCGCTCTGAGATCCGCCAAGGCCATACAATTCTCAACACCCAGAAAATTACAAGGAATAAGGAATCCACCGGGATCTCCTAACTTAACCGGTAATTTTCTCAAAAGAACCGCGGAACAATTCTCATTCAATTGGGTATTGGCAATATCAAGCAACTTTTCCTTATCACTTAAAAGATCCTTAAACATCTTAGCGTACTTAGGCATGTGAGTGAGCGCCTCGGCAAAGGTGATATTAAAATTCAATTGTTTGAACATTTTTAGGAAGTTCGAAACTTGAATATCATCCTTATTCTTCAATTTCTCTTTCCGCAACCTTGAGGGATAAGGTATATTGGGTTGAGATGAAGGCTTTGGAGTGGATTGCTCACTCACATCCTTTGGAGGAGGAGGAGTAGAAACAGAAGGTGAAGGAACCGGTTTTGGAACCGAAGGTGTGGTAGAAAATTTGGGTATCGGTGGAACATAAGGTGTAGACGAATGCATAACGGGAGGTATGTCACAAGTGGAAGAAAAAGGAGGTTGTGTCGAAGAAGAAGGAATCTCGGGTCCTTGGTTAGGTGGGGAAGGTTCTACGTTGGTCTTACCGCTCCTAGTAGTGATAGCATTAACATTAGCCCTAGGATTGGTCACGGTGTTCGAGGGAAGGGCACGTTGGGGACGAAAGGTTTGAATCATAGTCAAAAACTTCTTATCGTTCGATTCTTGCATTTGTTGATTATGTTCTTGCATCTCTCTCATGATTCGTTCATGGTCGGATAATTTTTGTAAAACCAAGTCCATTTGAGGATTATGCATGTTCATTTGATTATAACCATGATTAGGAAAACCTTGGTTTTGATATTGATTAGAACCTTGATTAAATCCTTGATTTTGAAAACTTTGGTTATTATATCCTTGATTATTTAACCCTTGGTTTTGCCCTTGAAAATTCCCTTGATTTTGATTAAAACCCCGTTGATTAGTATTTCCTTGAAAATTACCCCGTTGAGGACCTTGGTTCCTATTTTGGGCGGGTGGTCTTTGTGGTGCTATAAAACCCGGGGGAGCCAAATAGTTATTAGACTTGTAAGACAAATGGTTAACATCAACATTTGGTTTGAATTGAATCCGATCAATTTCATTGTTATTATAAGCATAAACTTCTTGTTGATCATTGTAAACCTTGTCACAGTTAAAGTATGAATGTGGTCCACCACAAGTCTCACACGTTTCACTTTTTTCTTTCACGACATGCACATGTGTAGTGAGGGCGTCGGTTCTTAGAGCAAGGTTTTTCACAATTGAAGTAAGCTCCTTAATTTGATCATTCACCTCATTATTACTCGTACTAGCACTTGCCATATTAGCCCTAACACTTTTGGTTTGCACTTTTGCCTTGTTCTCAATAATGGCCCAAGCCTCGTTCATGGTTTTCACAAGAATATTGCCCCCCGCGGCACTATTAAGTGAGTCTTGGTCGTTTAGAGTTAAACCATTATAAAACGTGTTGATTTGATGAACTTTAGTAAAACCGTGTTGTGGACATTTTCTCAAAAGATCTTTAAAACGATCCCAAGACTCACTAAACGTTTCCCCATATTGTTGCTCAAAGTTGATTATTTCATTCCTTAAGGAAGTGGTCCGTGATGGTGGGAAAAAGTAGTTAATGAACTTGGTTTCTAAGTCGATCCATGTGGTAATACTTTGGGGTGGTTCCTTATCAAGCCAAATCCGGGCTTGTCCCTCGAGGGAAAAAGGAAAAAGTTGGAGGCGAACGGCCTCTTGGGGCACCCCATTGTATTTTACGGTATTAGCTAATTGGATGAAACGTTTGATATGAGCGTGTGGGTCATCATTAGTACGGCCTCAAAATGGTGTAGCGGAAACCATTTGAATAAAACCCGATTTAAGTTCAAAATGATTAGCTCCAATATTTGGCACCACAATCGCGTCATCGTTTCCTTCAACGTGAGATTGAAGAATCTCAATCATTGGTCGATTATCCGTTGCCATCGTATTGTTGAAAGCTCGATTCTCGGGGTCGGCTTTAATGACGGTCTTTTTGTTTTTCTTCTTCTTCTTTTTAGAAGAATTAGAAGTATTTGGTACACCAATCGGTATGTATGTATGCGCGCGAGTGCGCATACAATTAAAACTTTGGAAGGAGGTAGGTGACCTCGGTCGACTTTGAGAGGAAAAGGATTTTCCCTCTCGATGAGAAATATGAAAAAGCTACAAAAATATATACGTAAATACTAATTGAGTTGCCAAACCAATAATCGGTCGTCCCTCTTAATATACGCACAAGCGAGCGGGGAAACGAGGTGGCACAAAGCACTTAAAAACCTTTTTCCTTAGACGACATTTTATAGCGTGTCGCCTTATACCCACCTTATAGTTTGTATATGTCGAGTTCAAACGTCTTACTAGTATTTATCTATTTTGCCCTTTTTTCTTGTTATGGATGCGACTACAATAGTTAGGTGATTAAATCCCAACTAAGGCTTATTTGAAAAGTAGGTACTTTATTGTGCTACGTAATATATTATAGTAAAAGGAAATCTTTTTGTATTTTTTTTAGAAAAATATATATTCCCAAGAAAAATCGAAAGAAATCGAAATAAAAATTAACACTAATACGTAATATTTTTGGTGTAATACTTTTAGGAAAAACTATTACTTTTGATTTTTAAAAAAAATTTTGGTACAATTCTTAGGAAAGAATTTGCTTTTGTGATTTTTTAATTTTTTGTATTTTTAAGTTTTTGATTTTTTTTGTATTTTTGATTTTGTTTGCAAGAAAATTAACGTTCAAAAGAACGGATCCCAAAATCCAAACGTCTTCACGAAAAATCGTCAATCGTACGAGCGAAGCGGCAGCGACGCCAATTTGAAACTAGGATTTTTAGTCCAATGAATGCAATTAAGTTCGTTTTTCCTCGATTCGACTCGAATTTGATTCCCGGTTTAACGTATCGACTTAACTTTGTTTTTGGTAAAATCTATTTTTGGTGGTATTTTAAACTAATTTAAATCTATTTAATTGAAAGAAAACTATTTGAATTAACTATTTAAACTATTAACTGGAAAATAAAATTTAACTAATTAATAAAACTTAAAAACTTTTAATTAAAATCTACTTTTAAACAAAACTTAATAAATTGAAATCCAATTTTAAATCTAGAATTTAAATAAGAATTTAAAACTACTTTTAAATCTATAAAAAAACTATTTAAAATTATAAAAGAAATTTAAAACTAATGTAAATTTATAAAAGTAAATAAAATTAAAACGTTTTTTTTCCTTTTATATTTTTATAAAAACTTAATTAAATCAAAATTCTATTTAAATACTTTTTAAATAAACTATACTAAACTTAAAACTTAATTAAATAAAAAAAATAACTGCTATTAAAAACCATATCCTATATTAATCAAATGTAGCAAAACAATACTCAAAAAGAGGTCCAGAACAGATGGTTGGGTCGTTTAACTGTTATGCGAGAGGTCTGGGGGTCGAATCTCAGCCCAGACAGAATTTGATAATATATTTTTTTTTTACTTTATATTTTTTTTGAACTTTTATATTGGACAAATAAACAAAACTGAACAATTGGTTCAGTTTTTTTTTAGCAGTAAAATAAAATAAGGTCACACACCAAATAATAAGCTGAATCAGTGAAAACCAAATAAGCTATATTCGAAAACAAAAACCAAACTAACAGTTAAAACCTATTAAGCTGAATCTAATAAGCTGGCAAAACAAAATAGGCTAAAAACTTAATAAGATACTAAAAGCACAATAAAAACCACTCAAAACACAAACTTAGATATTAATAAGCAAATCCAAAAGCCTATGAAACTGAACAATAAGCGATATCTAAAAAAAAACAAATAAGCTGAAACAAAGATCTATTGAAACTAAGCAGGACAAACAGATAGCATTCGATAAGCCAAATAAGCCAGTTAAGTAGAGATAAACAATCCTACCAGTGAACAATTAGAGGATCTAAACTAAACAACAAAAAAAAATACAGATAATCAAAACTTCTTCAAACAGAAACAACTGAAAATCAAACTTAAGCAGATTCAAATATCCTAAAACCAGTCAGATACTAAAACCGAATATATCAAGCAGTCAAAGATTAAACATAAACTACACAAATAAAGTCCTAATGAGCAGATAAAATAAAAACCAAACTAACACTTAAAAGTCTAACACAAAGTAGATTCAAATTTAATAAAGCAAAAAGCAGATTATAACATTTATTAATAACATAAAATTAAAGGAGACGAAAACATGTTGAAGCAAACCTTTGGGAAGAAGGGTGAGCGCTGAGCTCCCTTTATACCGAAACCAAACAAATCAACAAACTCCACTGATTATCAACCAAAACTTATCAAAACCATCTTCAACATTCGGAACAGTGACACATGTATTTTTAATATTTCCCAGTAGGGGAAATATTGATATCAATTTCTTTATCCTTTTTTTTATCATTAATAATAAACTGACGAAAAGTTCCAAGCAGATTAAATATAAAAATTAAATAGACGAGAATTAAAAAGAGACAATAATACTTTAAATAAAACTTTTCATTAATTTTTAATTTAAATTACAAATACTGGAAGAGAAGAAATTACAAAATTAAACCTATTAATCTATTTTACTGAAAATTAAAAAATAAATAAAAGGCACTTGATTACATGATAGATGGGGGTTTTTATAGGGGAACCCCAACAAACCCTAATCTTAGCTTCTCTTGTAAGCATCCATTTTGATCCATTGATTTCTTCATTTGTCTTCTCTTTCTTCAAACTTCTTGATCCTACGGTTGAAAACTGCCCTTGTAGCCACGGATTGCCCTCGTGTCAGGATGTGTGCTTCTTGTGTTTGTTGATTGGTGATGTGGCTCAATTTTATTGGGGGGATTTGGGTATGGATGTGGCATAGCCAATCAAATGGCAAGATTAGGCCACGTCAGAAGGATTTGAGGACCACTCCTTGAGTGTTAGCCTCCGATTCTTTGGGGGTTTTATTTATTTTGATGTGAATTATCAATTAAGGGTAAAACCCCTAAATTTCATTGGTTAATTTTGGGTGAAGGTAATTAGGGTTTATGTAAAAAAAAGGGTGGCTGTGTATTTGTGATGGGAGAGAAAGATAAGCAGTGAAATATTTCACCTAGTTTGTAACGAATGTTATGGGGGTGGGTAAAATAATTTTAATGCGTGTGTAATGGGGTTGAGAGTGTGTAGGTGTCACGCGTGTGATGAAGTAAATATGTGGGGTAATTTGTTTAATATAAACGTGTGAGGTACACATATGGGGAAGGTTTGACCAGGGCAAATAATTACTCGTTCCATCTTAAATAGCCAAATGGGCTTTGGACAGCCCAAGTTTTTTTCCATGCGTTTTATTTTTAGCCATTTGGGCTTTGTGGCCCAAAACACTTTAATCCATCCGTCTCATTGTATTATATATCGGCTTGGGCCCAATCCGTTTATTTTGACAAGAGATAATGGTAATTGGGCTTTTAGGCCCAATACCAAATGTGGGACCCACTTAGCCGTTTAACTCCAAAAAATATTAAATCCGCTAAAAACGAGCTTGACTTCGTCTTTCTTATTCATTTCCTTCAAACTCGTGTCGGTTTAACCGGTTTTTCGTGATCATCGGCACAATTTTGATCTTTTGACTTTGTCTTCGTCTCTTTCTTGATTTTTCTTCGACATTTGACAGTGAAATCCCGTGTTTTCTCTTCTTTTGATCATTTGTACATATTTAACACACAAAACACAAAACCACCCTTAATTCCGACCTTTACGACATTAAACACATGATTAGGTCTTGTTTTTCCTTGATTTTAGTGGCAAAAGGATAAGTGTTTACACACTTATTACGGTGTAACCAAGACCATCATATCAATAACCCCTCCTAATAGACAACGATGTCAAAAAATTAAGTCAACAAGAAGGATCGATAAACAGGGTTTTATAACGGTTTTGAACATGAGACTTATTACCAAGACTTTTATACGCCCCCTAACGGAAGGGCCTTATTTTCTTTGGTTTACCTCCATCTTTTATTCAACTTCGCCATGAAGCTTTTATTATGACTTCAGTCTTGCCTTGCCTTTTATTATCCGCCTCATCAGTGGTTTTATTAGCCAAAGACGTATATCCTCACGCTAAGACGAATTTTGGATCTTTAAAGCTTCAAAGATTAAGGCTTGATTCACTTTCAATTTTGCATAGATTTTTCGGCCTTGTGGGGCTTCAAATTGTTTGCTTGATTTAGGTGAGCACTTGAAATCTTATTATTGGGTGAAGCTTTTGATTATTCGGGTGTCAATACTTTAAAACCGTGACGCTGGCGATACCTTAATGTCTTCCCAATTTAATTACACGGAAGCTACTAGAAAAGACTAGAAACCCAACAATCCCAACTAAACCGCTAAGTCAATATTTATTAAGCAAAAAATATTTACATGCGAAGGGAGAATAAGCAAACAACGAGAACACATGAGTTTTTGAAAGAATACGAGTACTCTACGTTTAGCATAGTAACTTATAGTTAACCCTATCATTTCTCGTCCTCATTTAAGTGACTTAGCCTAATGTAAAGTTAAGGAATCAAAGCTAAGTGCTCAACACGCACGGTCGAGTAAAAAATTACTTTTATTCTCGCCATCGGAAAATCTACATTCGTGTCTTCAAACACTTATAAAACATGAGAAAATTTTTAAAATTTGGCCATTTTTAGCCTTATTTTGCAACAAAACGATAAACAAAAGGATAAACTTTGGAAAGCGTGAAGGTTTGGCAAGGCAAGTATCTATTCACCCCCCCCCCCCCCATAATAAAGTTAAACATTGTCCTCAATGTTTCGAGTCTAGGGGTGAGAACACCCCCATACTAGAGACGTAGTCGAATGCTTAATCTAGCATGGAAAGGGTGTAACCGTTAAATTTAAAGTCGTTTATGAAGTGTGCTAAAAACCCAAGGTTAGAACATCAAAGGATATATCATTTGGATATTGAGAAAGTCTTCAAAGCAAATGATCGAGTGCTCCCATAAAACGAACACGAGAGGCTCCAATCGTGAAGATCATGATCTAAAAACCACAATTCACAAACAACCACAGAACAAAGGTTGGAAGGGCACAAATCTCCTCACATTAAACTAATTAGAAAGCAATAATATGTACATGGATAAGCATGGGTTTCCCCCACGAGGCACCTTGTTTTTGATAACCGAGTCAAAAGCTCGACTCGAATCCCCCATAAATGTGATCATTTAGGGATAATCATGGTATGGTCAATTTTTGGTGGGGCTTACATGATAAACAAGGCCAAAAAACAACCGGTATTAAGGACTAAGTCCTTTGATGGTGCAAAATACCGGGATCAAAGATGGCGTTCTCGTTTTCATTGGAAAAACAAATCAACGCCACTTCATCATGTGTCAACACAAACCCAAAGGGTTTAAAGAAAATAGATGAGAATAAATAGAAGGGTGGGACAATGGGTAAGTCACAAAAACCATGAGCTACTCGAGGTAGACTCGCACCAATCAAATAGAAAGATTTTCCATTTATTGCATCAGTGAAAGACCGAGATTTCCCTTTATAAGCAATTCCGGGATCAAATATCTCGTCCTCGGTGGAGAAAGGGGATGGAACATAAGGGGCTTCCCCCACACTAGGCCCACACAAAGCATCGTCAAAAGGAGAAGACGAGCTTGTAGGACTCAAAACACGAGGTAATGACGGAGTTAGCATTGTAGAAAAATCTTTTAAATCCAATTTAAAATATTTCCCTTTTTCCTCTTTTAAACTCTCCTTATGAAAACCCGACTTAATTATGTCAAAAATATTTGGTGTTTCTAAAGCAATGTTAGTCACACTAAAAATTCTCACATTTGAAAACCGTTTTGGTTTTGGTGGTGGTAAGTTCTCAAAACGTTTGTCAACAAAGAAAACTTCCCCATCGGGGTCAACATATTCATCATCCGAAGAATCATTCGTGATTGGAAACGTAGGCTTAACACTCTTAACCTCCACCGGCGGAGGGGACAGAAAATCGTTTTTATCATCAACTCCTAAAACTCTTTTTGAAATCCTTTTGCAAATGTTTTTGATGGGATTAACATTGTTCAAAGACATGATAGAATACACATGAGAAAGTGTGGAGTTTTGATTTGCATTTATAACGAGTTCTTCCTCATTGAAACGAAGAGTGATTTTCCTAGCATGCACATCAATAAGTGCTCTCGAAGTGTCCAAAAATGATCGACCTAAAATTAGAGGAACTTTAGGATCGATGGGAATGTCAACAACGATAAAATACAAGGGATAGTAGAACTTTCCAACTTTCACGAAGACGTCCTCGGCTACTCCACAAGCTAGAATCGTAGAATGATCGGCCATCTCGATTGACATTCTTGAAGGAGTGAGATTAGGAAGATTGAGCGACTTAAAAATCTCAAGAGGCATCAAATTTATACTAGCACCAAGACCGGCCAAGGCATAGCATTCCTCCATATCTTGTATTGCACATGGGATTAAAAATTTACCGGGATCACCGACTTTTTGAGGTATGCGGCTAAGAAAAACCGAAGAACAACTAGATGACTTTTGCATTTTTTCTTTGTTATTCAACATACTTTTAAAGTTTGCGGCAAATTGAGGCATCATGACCAAGGCGTCGGCAAAACTTATATTAAAATGCAAGTCACGAAACATTTTCATAAAAAGTTCAAATTGATAATTATTCCGTTCTTGTGCCTTTTCCTTGTTTCGTCTTGAAGGGTAAGGTAAGGGTGGTGTGGGTTGGGGCATAGGACACGGCCTTGGAATCTCGGGTTCTACTATTGGTATTGGTTCAACCGTAGGTGTGGTTTGAGCGGTACTTTGTGGGCTTGGAATTTGCTCCTTTTCTACCACCACCTCGGGTTCTTTCTCTTTTTCCTTCTCCGTAGAAGTACTTGGACGAGAAATGGGTTCTTTTAAAGTTTGACCATTACGAGTAGTAATAACCTTCAATTCTCCTTTCGGGTTTACGATGGTATCACTAGGAAGACCATCCGAAGAAGAAGGTTTACACATGATAGCTTCAAACATCTTTCCCATTCGGTCTTCAAACTTAGATTGCCTAGCATCCGCTTTTAACAACTCTTGCTTAATCTCATGTTGACCTTGCTCCATTTTTTGTTGGTTTTGTTGGAGACGTGGAACATTTCCTTCCATTTTATTTGCATGAGTCTTAAGTTCATTAGCAAGTTCGTTTTTAAGCTCGTTTTTCAACTCGGATCTTAAGCTAACCATTTCACGTTGCATATTATCAAACTTAGCATCGTTTGCTTTAGCATAATTCAAAAATTCTCCTTGAAGATTTTTGGTGTGATCATTTTGAAAACCTTGTGTGGTAGTTTGAAAATCACGGTTTTGGTTTTGGTTTGAAATTTGCCCATTTCCACTTTGATAATTACCCTTGTTGTAGTTATGTTGATTCCCTTGGTAAGCACCACTTTGATTGTTGTTTCGATAGTTGTTAGCATTTTAATTTTGTGGAGCTTGATTTTGGCGGGAACCTTGACCGTTTTGGTTATAAGTTCCCGTGGCTACATAAGCACTCAAAGTGTTACCATCCGCGATAATGCACTCGGAAAAATCATGAGCTCCACCACACGAAATACAACTCTTGGCAACCGCCTTAACCGATGCGGAATTCAAAGCATCTTGTGCTTTCCAATGAGTCATAAGAGTCGAAAACCTATCGAAAAACCGATTCTCCTCATTTGCTTCATCTTACAAGGCACTCATGTTACGAGACGACGATGACCCCATAGTGGCAACACTGGGTGTGTTACGAGGGCTATAAACTTTAGACCTATTCTCAATGATTTTCAAAGCCTCATCGGTCGTTTTGCACAAAAAATTACAACTCGCGGCGGCATTTAGGTAATATCGTTCATGATCATTAAGCCCATTGTAAAAAGTGTCAATTTGATGCAATTCGGAAAAATCATGGTGTGGACATTCATGTAACATTTCTTTAAACCTTTCCCAAGCCATATAAAAACTTTCATTAGAGCTTTGAGTAAATCGTGAAATCTCGTTTTTCAAATTTGTTGTTTTAGATGGTGGAAAAAATTGATTCACAAACTTAGAAATGAGATCACCCCACGTCAAAATCGAATTTGGGGGTTCTTTCTCGAGCCATATCTTGGCGGGTCCATCTAACGAGTATGGAAACAACATCATCTTAATGGCATCGTGTGGTACATCCTTAAACTTGCTTGTCGCGGTGAGACGATTAAATTGCCTAATGTGATAATGTGGGTTGTCTTTTTCGTGTCCATGAAACTTGTTGGCTTGAAGCATAGATATTAAACCCGTCTTGATCTCGATGTTCTCCGTAAGGATGGTGGGAATCACAATGGCCTCTCAAAAACCCTCGGTGGGTGCTTGAAGCAACTCCATCATAGTACGATTAGCCATGATATCTTCTTGTTTTACAATAGGTTCCTCACTTGGAGTCTCTTCACTAGAAAGATTAGGAGTAGGTGTTGACTCCTTTTTGTTTTTTTGTTTACGTGCATGGCTTGCCTGATTACGAGTAAGCAAAAACGTCACGTACAACGTGGGGATGAGCATAGAAGATTCTTTTTGGTGTTTTTAACTTTTTCAATTTTTTTTTTGGATTTTTGATTGTTTTACTTTTTTGGATTTTGGAATTGTATTAAGTAAACAAAAATATACAAATCTCCTCCTTAATCAAATCTCTTGATTAAAGAAGCCTCAAGGAATGAAAACGATCACGTGAAGTGAACGCCTTCGATGACATTAGAACGTTGGTGGAACACCAAAACGTTCAAGAGGGTTTAGTCAAATAAAACCAAGAAAGTATATATGATACTTAATAATACTTTGGGCGGCAAAACCCTCGATTAGCTCTCAAAATCAAATACTCACAAGCAAGCGGGGAAACGAGGCAGCGCGAAGCACTTAAGAGCCTTTTTCCTTAGGATATCTTTTATAATATCCGCCTTATACCCACCTTATAGTTTGTATTTTTCAAAATCGAGCTTCACGAAAGTATTTATCTATTTTTGCCTTTTTCTTTGGTTTGAGATTCGAATACAACGATTGGGTAATGACCTCCCAAGTCAAGGTCGTTATTTCTCACGTATTTGGAGTACTTGTGTATTTATTGTTCTACGTATACAATATAGTAATAGTATTCACAAAAAACGAAAAACCGATAATACGTATTAGTATAGTGCTACTAATACAAATACTATTATGGCTATATATAAAAACAACAATTGCCAAATCAAAACACAACACGCCTCCCCGGCAGCGGCGCCAAAATGATGTAGAGTTTTTACCCCTTTAGGAAAAGGAAGGAAAAAAAGTGGAAGCGTTAAGTGTCGGTTTTGGAAAACCAAGCACTAATGACCCAAAAATGGGGATCGTTCTCAAGGAGGCTTAATGTGTGTGTAATGAATTGATTATCTTTGTGAGAAAAGAGAAAGAAAAAGACGAATTACATTAAAAATAACCCTAGGACGTAAAAAACGCAAAAACGTAAAATTCGACAAAACGAAAAAGTATTCAAAAATTTACCAAAATTTTATCCTAATTAAAGAAAAATACAAGAATCGCTATTTTGAAAACCAAAGTTTCTAAAAACTATTTAATACTTTATTATTAATTTTTAAAGTAAAAGAAAAACATAAAAATTAAATAAAATCAAAAATTTGCTAAAATGAAAAGTTTAATAGATGTAAACCTGAAAATAAAAAATTAAAACCTAAAAATATTTTTTTATAAAATTTTAAAACTAATTTAACTATTTTTAAGATAATTAATAAAAACGGGTAATAAAAATAATGTGAAAAAATAATTAAATAAAGTGAAAAATCAAAACTTACGCCAGAAAAATCCTAAACTAGACTACAAACATGAGAAAAATACAAACTAACAAATTGGCTTATCTAATAAGCTGTTATGGGCTTAACTAGCTACGACTTTTAAAATAAGCACAAAACCAATAACCCCTTAAATAGAATGTGTTTTGAAAACCTTTTAGTAAAAGTACCAAGGGCGCATTGGTAAGGTCGTATGTGTGTGAGAGGAGTGGCGCAGGTTCGAGTCCTGGCCACTCCTTTTTGCTAACTTTATTTTTTTTTACTTTTCTTTTTTTTTTAAACTCAAACCTGGTGACCTTAGCTTAACACAAATCCAACTTAAACTTGAATTCAATGAGATTCAAACCAAAATTTAACAAAAACGTGTCCAGTTATACAAAAATGCTACAGTGGAGAAAAAGCAAAGAAATCTTATTTCTTCACTGATGAAGATTGATCCAATTGTGGTCGTTTTGTGTTTGTCACCTGGATTTGATGGACAATGGGGGAACCCCTACACTCAGTTGAGTGTAGGGAGTCAATGGAAGCAAGAAAAACACAGGCTAACACACAAAAAATTCAGACAACAAAGCAAAATCAGTCTCTGATATGTTTGGTGTTCTAATGCTCACTTTTCTAATGCAATTGGCTCTTAGATGAGATTCTACAATCACAATCTTGAAGCAAACCAAACCAAATCACACACAAACTAAACTCAATCCTGTATTACCCCTAATTTTAACGGATAACAAGGATCAATTGCAAGATTCAACTAAAAATCTAGGTAATTAAGGGCATACTAACATTTAACAGGTGTAAGCAAAGAAAAAGCATGCAAATCCTAACCAAACTCAAACCAAAGATAACAATGAGCTTATACACCAAGATCAAATGAAATATGGCAGATTTCAAGTAAAAAGATTAACAATTTTGCAGCTTAAATTCATAACCCAAACAGCCCTTAACTTTTTCAGAAATTGAAAAATCTTCAAACAATGCTTCCAAAACTTGATTAAACTGACTAGCCCTACTTAATCATGCATAATCTTTCAAATTAACAAATAGCCAATATTAATTTACCAGTCAATCCACAAGTTAACTAAATCAAATTTTAAAACCTAGATCCAAACACCCTTTTTACTTGCTGATTTCAAATTTTAACAAACAAAATGTCTACAAAACTCAACCAAATAGATTCTAACCTATCTAATCATGCATAAACACCCTAAACATGCTACACCAAACAAATAACATTCAACTCACAGCAGAATCATGCAAATTCATAAACCAAACAGATTTTCAATCCAAAATACAAAAATTGAAGGAGAAAGGAAGAAAGATCTATCACCTCCTCCTACTTGCTTCCTATGGGAGGCAACAATTCTCTCCTGAGCTTGACCAACAACTAGGTCAAGCCAGGAGTTCTTGACAGAGAGATGGGTTAAGTGAGGTTGCTGATTTAGTAAAAACACCACCAACTTTGGTAAAATGTGATGAGTTCACTTCTTCCCTGCACAATCACCACAAGACCAAAAGAAAAACTTCAAATATCAATTGTTACAAGATTTTGGCTTGTAGCTTTTGATATAGTGAGTATGAACCAAATGGGTCAAAATCAGCAACAAGGCTTTCACCTCACAATGCCTTTTACCCAAGCTTTATACCCACTGAATCTTGATATCTCCAAGATATCAGGGTTCAATGGTCATATAGAAGCCCAAATAAAACAGCTTATGCGGCCTAAGAACCTATTTACTAACCTAAAAATCGGGTTTCCAAAACTTGAGACTTCCCTTTTTGAAAACTCAAAATACTTAACAAATCAATGTGGAACTCAGCTTGTTTTTCTTGCACACACCAACTTTTAAAACAATAAAAAGGAATTACAGGTTTTAAACATTACCAACTTTCATTACTTTTTAAAAAGGAATTACAAAATACAGAAAAACAAAAACTTGAACAAAAGAAAATAAGGGCACAACACACCCCTATTTATACTACACTACTGAAGATTCTAGATTACATGAATAAAAAAATATAATAGCAAAACACTAGTTGCTGAATTTCCTTGAATGCCCCCTGATCCGAATTTGGTCAAGGATGGAGTCTTGTGACTTCTGAGATGAAACAGTTGTCTAGTATTGATCTTGAGCGTCCATTAATCCTTTGGGACCACGTTTTGAATCTTGGACGTTGATGTGGTCAAGTGACACGTGATGGGTGTAGCAGGGGAGGGGACAAAAGGTGGAGTAGTTGTTTTCTGGGTGTAAAGATGTGTTGGGAGTGGGGTTGGGATGAAAAACCCCAAGTTTGATTAGGGTTTAGTTAATGATGGTGGTTAATTAATCCTAGGGTTTTTAGGGTTCTTGGGGTAGGATTAGGGGTGATGATGGTGAATAGTGATTGTTTCCCTCGTTAATCTGTTTTAAAAACAGATTATTAATAAATCTGTTTATTAAGGAAGTGGGATGGGGACGTGGATGGTGGGCGTAATATGATTGGTTGAGGGGGAGTGGAGGGTGACGTGGCAGTGGGTGATTGGTGGTGGTATGTTTCTTGTCTGGTCACTTTTCCCCCTTGACTCTCTTCACTTCTTGAATTTGTAATTATCAGCCAACAACTCTTAAATCCTTAATATCAACTTTGCCAAAGTTGTCAAATATGGCACAAGCTTTTTCCAAACTTTGGATAAGGACTAATGGTGCAATAAATGCAATCTTCAAGGGCCAATAATGTAATATCTTGAAACTTTAGGACCAAACTTGTAATAATTTAGGTTTACAAGGGTCTAAAGTGACAAGTCTTCAATAAGTGAGGGACCAATCTTGCCAATCTTCAAATCTTCAAGGACTTCTTTGGAAATTCATGATTCGGGCCCGGTTCTTTGTGCGGCTTCGTTTCCCGTGTTCGTTTTTGATTGATTCTTGTGATCTTTTTGTCATTCCCTCAATATCCGTACCTAAAATACACAAGCAACAAACACAAGCATATGTATGGGTATTTTGATGATATTTTATGCATTTTAAGCCCTATTTGGACGATGAGACTATGCATAATTGCAGTCTCATCACTCCCCCACACTAAACCATTGTCGTGCCCTCACGCAATGCTAAAATAAAGTATCGTAGCACCTCCAAAATTCATTTTTATTCACTTTATTGAATGATAAACTAGCTACATTACTACTATTGCTACTACTTACGTTTTAGACATAATGTATGATTTTCATCGCAAAATGGGACGTTTAGGTTCATAGAATAAGAACACGTGAATGCTTCGTTAGAAATAACTTCATCGTCCTCGAATTTCACCCCAATTCCATGCCAAGCGTGCAACGAGATCATTATCATTATAGGTTAGTAATGCTAACACTACTCATATGCCCTAATTACGTACTTATCCTCCCATTTTCCTAAGTTGTATCTCTCATATTTTATTATGTCTTGAATGTTTCACGAGGATACATTGTTTGACTTATGCGATAATAGAGATTTAGGTCTAAAAATAGAGCCCTAACGGTGTAACCAAGACCATCAAATCAATAACCCCTCCTAATAGACAAAGATGTCAAAAAATTAAGTCAACAAGAAGGATCGATAAACACGGTTTTATAACGGTTTTGAACATGAGAGTTATTACCAAGACTTTTATACGCCCCCTAACGAAAGGGCCTTATTATCTTTGGTCTACCTCCATCTTTTATTCAACTTCGCCATGAAGCTTTTATTATGACTTCAGTCTTGCCTTGCCTTTTATTATCCGCCTCATCGGTGGTTTTATTAGCAAAAGACGTATATCCTCACGCTAAGGCGAATTTTTTATCTTTAAAGCTTCGAAGATTAAGGCTTGATTCACTTTCAATTTTGCATAGATTTTTCGGCCTTGTGGGGCTTCAAATTGTTTGCTTGATTTAGGTGAGCACTTGAAATCTTATTATTGGGTGAAGCTTTTGATTATTCAGGTGCCAGTACTTCAAAACCGTGACGCTGGCGATACCTTAATGTCTTCCCAATTTAATTACACAGAAGCTACTAGAAAAGACTAGAAACCCAACAATCCCAACTAAACCGCTAAGTCAATATTTATTAAGAAAAAAATATTTACAAGCGAAGGGAGAATAAGCAAACAACGAGAACACATGAGTTTTTGAAAGAATACGAGTACTCTATGTTTAGCATAGTAACTTATAATTAACCCTATCATTTCTCGTCCTAATTTAAGAGACTTAGCCTAATGTAAAGTTAAGGAATCAAAGCTAAGTGCTCAACACGCACGGTCGAGTAAAAAATTACTCTTATTCTCGCCATCGGAAAATCTACATTCGTGTCTTCAAACACTTATAAAACATGAGAAAAATTTTAAAATTTGGCCATTTTTAGCCTTATTTTGCAACAAAACGATAAACAAAAAGATAAACTTTGGAAAGCGTGAAGGTTTGGCAAGGCAAGTATCTATTCACCCCCCCCCCCCCCCCCATACTAAAGTTAAACATTGTCCTCAATGTTTCGAGTCTAGGGGTGAGAACACCCCCATACTAGAGACGTAGTCGAATGCCTAATCTAGCATGGAAAGGGTGTAACCGTTAAATTTAAAGTCGTTTATGAAGTGTGCTAAAAACCTAAGGTTAGAACATCAAAGGATATATCATTTGGATATTGAGAAAGTCTTCAAAGCAAACGATCGAGTGCTCCCATAAAACGAACACGAGAGGCTCCAATCGTGAAGATCATGATCTAAAAACCACAATTCACAAAAAACCACGGAACAAAGGTTGGAAGGGCACAAATCCCCTCACATTAAACTAATTAGAAAGCAATAATATGTACATGAATAAGCATAGGTTTCCCCCATGAGGCACCTTGTTTTTGATAACCGAGTCAAAAGCTCGACTCGAATCCCCCATAAATGTGATCATTTAGGGATAATCATGGTATGGTCAATTTTTGGTGGGGCTTACATGATAAACAAGGCCCAAAAACAACCGGTATTAAGGACTAAGTCCTTTGAGGGTGCAAAATACCGGGATCGAAGATGGCGTTCTCGTTTTCATTGGAAAAACAAATCAACGCCACTTCATCATGTGTCAACACAAACCCAAAGGGTTTAAAGTAAATAGATGAGAAGAAATAGAAGGGTGGGACAATGGGTAAGTCACAAAAACCATGAGCTACTCGAGGTAGACTCGCACCAATCAAATAGAAAGATTTTCCATTTATTGCATCAGTGAAAGACCGAGAGTTCCCTTTATAAGCAATTCGGGATCAAATATCTCGTCCTCGGTGGAGAAAGGGGATGGAACATAAGGGGCTTCCCCCACACTAGGCCCACACAAAGCATCATCAAAAGGAGAAGACGAGCTTGTAGGACTCAAAACACGAGGTAATGACGGAGTTAGCATTGTAGAAAAATCTTTTAAATCCAATTTAAAATATTTCCCTTTTTCCTCTTTTAAACACTCCTTATGAAAACCCGACTTAATTATGTCAAAAATATTTGGTGTTTCTAAAGCAATGTTAGTCACACTAAAAATTCTCACATTTGAAAACCGTTTTGGTTTTGGTGGTGGTAAGTTCTCAAAACGTTTGTCAAAAAGAAAACTTCCCCATCGGGGTCAACATATTCATCATCCGAAGAATCATTCGTGATTGGAAACGTAGGCTTAACACTCTTAACCTCCACCGGCGGAGGGGACGGAAAATCGTTTTTATCATCAACTCCTAAAACTCTTTTTGAAATCCTTTTGCAAATGTTTTTGATGGGATTAACATTGTTCAAAGACGTGATAGAATACACATGAGAAAGTGTGGAGTTTTGAGTTGCATTTATGACGAGTTCTTCCTCATTGAAACAAAGAGTGATTTTCCTAGCATGCACATCAATAAGTGCTCTCGAAGTGTCCAAAAATGATCGACCTAAAATTAGAGGAACTTTAGGATCGATGGGAATGTCAACAACGATAAAATCCACGGGATAGTAGAATTTTCTAACTTTCACGAAGACGTCCTCGGCTACTCCACAAGCTAGAATCGTAGAATGATCGGCCATCTCGATTGACATTCTTGAAGGAGTGAGATTAGGAAGATTGAGCGACTTAAAAATCTCAAGAGGCATCAAATTTATACTAGCACCAAGATCGGCCAAGGCGTAGCATTCCTCCATATCTTGTATTGCACATGGGAATAAAAATTTACCGGGATCACCGACTTTTTGAGGTATTCGGCTAAGAAAAACCGAAGAACAACTAGATGACTTTTGCAATTTTTCTTTGTTATTCAACATACATTTAAAGTTTGCGGCAAATCGAGGCATCATGACCAAGGCGTCGGCAAAACTTATATTAAAATGAAAGTCATGAAACATTTTCATAAAAAGTTCAAATTGATAATTATTCCGTTCTTGTGCCTTTTCCTTGTTTCGTCTTGAAGGGTAAGGTAAGGGTGGTGTGGGTTGGGGCATAGGCAACGGCCTTGGAATCTCGGGTTACACTATTGGTATTGGTTCAACCGTAGGTGTGGTTTGAGCGGTACTTCGTGGGCTTTGAATTTGCTCCTTTTCTACCACCACCTCGGGTTCTTTCTCTTTTTCCTTCTCCGTAGAAGTACTTGGACTAGAAATGGGTTCTTTGAAAGTTTTACCACTACGAGTAGTAATAACCTTCAATTCTCCTTTCGGGTTTACGATGGTATCACTAGGAAGACCACCCGAAGAAGAAGGTTTACACATGATAGCTTCAAACATCTTTCCCATTCGGTCTTCAAACTTAGATTGCCTAGCATCCGCTTTTAACAACTCTTGCTTAATCTCATGTTGACCTTGCTCTATCTTTTGTTGGTTTTGTTGGAGACGTTGAACATTTCCTTCCATTTTATTTGCATGAGTCTTAATTTCATTAGCAAGTTCGTTTTTAAGCTCGTTTTTCAACTCGGATCTTAAGCTAACCATTTCACGTTGCATATTATCAAACTTAGCATCGTTTGCTTTAGCATAATTCAAAAGTTCTCCTTGAAGATTTTTGGTGTGATCATTTTGAAAACCTTGTGTGGTAGTTTTAAAATCACGGTTTTGGTTTTGGTTTGAAATTTACCCATTTCCACTTTGATAATTACCCTTGTTGTAGTTACGTTGATTCCCTTGGTAAGCACCACTTTGATTGTTGTTTCGATAGTTGTTAGCATTTTGATTTTGTGGAGCTTGATTTTGGCGGGAACCTTGACCGTTTTGGTTATAAATTCCTGTGGCTACATAAGCAATCGAAGTGTTACCATCCGCGGTAATGCACTCGGAAAAATCATGAGCTCCACCACACGAAATACAAATCTTGGCAACCGCCTTAACCGATGCGGAATTCAAAGCATCTTGTGCTTTCCAATGAGTGATAAGAGTCGTAAACCTATCAAAAACCGATTCTCCTCATTTGCTTCATCTTTCAAGGCACTCATGTTACGAGACGACGATGACCCCATAGTGGCAACACTCAGTGTGTTACGAGGGCTATAAACTTTAGACCTATTCTCAATGATTTTCAAAGCCTCATCGGTTGTTTTGCACAAAAAATTACCACCCGCGGCGGCATTTAGGTAATCTCGTTCATGATCATTAAGCCCATTGTAAAAAGTGTCAATTTGATGCAATTCGGAAAAATCATGGTGTGGACATTCATGTAACATTTCTTTAAACCTTTCCCAAGCCATTGAAAAACTTTCATTAGACCTTTGAGTAAATCGTGAACTCTCGTTTTTCAAATGTGTTGTTTTAGATGGTGGAAAAAATTGATTCACAAACTTAGAAACGTGATCACCCCACGTCAAAATCGAATTTGGGGGTTCTTTCTCGAGCCATATCTTGGCGGGTCCATCTAACGAGTATGGAAACAACATCATCTTAATGGCATCGTGTGGTACATCCTTAAACTTGCTTGTCGCGGTGAGACGATTAAATTGCCTAATGTGATAATGTGGGTTGTCTTTTTCGTGTCCGTGAAACTTGTTGGCATGAAGCATAGACATTAAACCCGTCTTGATCTCGAAGTTCTCCGCAAGGATTGCGGGAATCACAATGGCGTCTCCAAAACCCTCGGTGGGTGCTTGAAGCAACTCCATCATAGTACGATTAGCCATGATAGCTTCTTGTTCTACAATAGGTTCCTCACTTGGAGTCTCTTCACTAGAAAGATTAGGAGTAGGTGTTGACTACTTTTTGTTTTTTCGTTTACGTGCACGTCTTGCCTGATTACGAGTAAGCATAAATGTCACGTACAACGTGGGGATGAGCAAAGAAGATTCTTTTTGGTGTTTTTAACTTTTTCAAAAAAAATTTAGATTTTTGATTGTTTTTACTTTTTTTGGATTTTGGAATTGTATTATGTAGACAAAAATCTACAAATCTCCTCCTTAATCAAATCTCTTGATTAAAGAAGCCTCAAGGAATGAAAACGATCACGTGAAGTGAACGCCTTCGATGACTTTAGAACGTTGGTGGAACACCAAAATGTTCAAGAGGGTTTAATCAAATAAAACCAAGAAAGTATATATGATACTTAATAATACTTTGGGCGGCAAAACCCTCGATTAGGTCTCAAAATCAAATACTCACAAGTAAGCGGGGAAACGAGGCGGCGCGAAGCACTTAAGAGACTTTTTCCTTAGATATATTTTATAATATCCACCTTATACCCACCTTATAGTTTGTATTTTTCAAAATCGAGCTTCACGAAAGTATTTATCTATTTATGCCTTTTTCTTTGGTTTGAGATTCGAATACAATGATTGGGTAATGACCTCCCAAGTCAAGGTTGTGATTTCTCACGTATTTGGGGTACTTGTGTATTTATTGTTCTACGTGTACAATATAGTAATAGTATTCACAAAAAACGAAAAACCGATAATACGTATTAGTAGAGTGCTACTAATACAAATACTATTATGGCTAAATATAAAAACAACAATTGCCAAATCAAAACACAACACGCCTCCCCGGCAGCGGCGCCAAAATGATGTATAGTTTTTACCCCTTTAGGAAAAGGAAGGCAAAATAGTGGAAGCGTTAAGTGTCGGTTTAGGAAAATGGGGATCGTTCTCAAGGAGGCTTAATATGTGTGTAATGAATTGATTATCTTCGTGAGAAAAGAGAAAGAAAAAGACGAATTACACTAAAAATAACCCTAGGACGTAAAAAATGTAAAAACGTAAAATTCGACAAAACGAAAAAGTATTCCAAAATTTACCAAAATTTTATCCTAATTAAAGAAAAATACAAGAATCACTAATTTAAAAACCAAAGTTTCTAAAAACTATTTAATAATTTAATATTAATTTTTAAAGTAAAAGAAAAACCTAAATATTAAATATAATCAAAAATTTGCTAAAATGAAAAGTTTAATAGATGTAAACCTCAAAATATAAATTTAAAACCTAAAAATATTTTTTATAAAATTTTAGAACTAATTTAACTATTTTTAAGCTAACTAATAAAAACGGGTAATAAAAATAATGTTAAAGAATAATTAAATAAAGTGAAAAATCAATACTTACGCCAGAAAAATCCTAAACTAGACTACAAACATGAGAAAAATATAAACTAACAAATTGGCTTATCTAATAAGCTGTTATGGGCTTAACTAGCTACGGCTTTTAAAATAAACACAAAACCAATAACCCCTTAAATAGAATGTGTTTTGAAAACCTTTCAGTAAAAGTCCCAAGGGCGCATTGGTAAGGTCGTATGTGTGTGAGAGGAGTGGCGCAAGTTCGAGTCCTGGCCACGTCCTTTTTGCTAACATTATTATTTTTTACTTTTCTTTTTTTTTAAACTCAAACCTGGTGACCGTAGCTTAACACAAATCCAACTTAAACTTGAATTCAATGATATTCAAACCAAAATTTAACAAAAACGTGTCCAGTTATACAAAAATGCTACAGTGGAGAAAAAGCAAAGAAATCTTATTTCTTCACTGATGAAGATTGATCCAATTATGGTCGTTTTGTGTTTATCAATTGGATTTGATGGACAATGAGGGCACCCCTACACTCAGTTGAGTGTAGGGAGTTAGGGAAGCAAGAAAAACACATGCTAACACACAAAAAATTCAGACAATAATGCAAAATCGGTCTCTGATATGTTGTGGTGTTCTAATGTTCACTTTTCTGATGCAATTGGCTCTTAGATGATATTCTACAATCACAATCTTGCAGCAAACCAAACCAAATCACACACAAACTAAACTCAATCCTGTATTACCCCTAATTCTAACAGATAACAAGGATCAAATGCAAGATTCAACTAAAAATCTAGGTAATTAAGGGCATACTAACATTTAACAGGTGTAAGCAAAGAAAAAGCATGCAAATCCTAACCAAACTCAAACCAAAGATAACAATGAGCTTATAAACCAAGATCAAATGAAATATGACAGATTTCAAGTCAAAAGATTAACAATTTTGCAGCTTAAGTTCTTAACCCAAACAGCCCTTAACTTTTTCATAAATTGAAAAATCTTCAAACAATGCTTCCAAAACTTGATTAAACTGACTAGCCCTACTTAATCATGCATAATCTTTCAAATTAACAAATAACCAATATTAAATTACCAGTCAATCCACAAGTTAACTAAATCAACTTTTAAAACCTAGATCCAAACACCCTTTTTACTTGCTAATTTCAAATTTTAACAAACAAAATGTCTACAAAACTCAACCAAATAGATTCTAACCTATCTAATCATGCATAAACACCCTAAACAAGCTACACCAAACAGATAACATTCAACTCACAGAAGAATCATGCAAATTCATATACCAAACAGATTTTCAATCCAAAATAAAAAAGTTGAAGGAGAAAGGAAGAAAAATATATCACCTCCTCCCACTTGCTTCCTATGGGAGACAGCAATGCTCTCCTGAGCTTGACCAACAACTAGGTCAAGCCAGGAGTTCTTGACAGAGAGATGGGTTAAGTGAGGTTGCTGATTTAGTAAAAACACCACCAACTTTGGTAAAATGTGATGAGCTCACTTCTTCCCTGCACAATCACCACAAGACCAAAAGAAAAACTTCAAATATTTTGATATAGTGAGTATGAACCAAATGGTTCAAAATCAGCAACAAGGCTTTCACCTCACAATGCCTTTTACCCAAGCTTTATACCCACTGAATCTTGATATCTCCAAGATATCAGGGTTCAATGGTCATATAGAAGCCAAAATAAAACAGCTTATGTGGCCTAAGAACCTATTTGCTAACCTAAAAATCGGGTTTCCAAAACTTGAGACTTCCCTTTTTGAAAACTCAAAATACTTAACAAATCAATGTGGAACTCAGCTTTTTTTCTTGCACACACCAACTTTTTAAAACAATAAAAAGGAATTACAGGTTTGAAACAATACCAATTTTCATTACTTTTTAAAAAGGAATTACAAAATGCAGAAAAACAAAAACTGGAACAAAAGAAAATAGGGGCACAACACACCCCTATTTATACTACACTACTGAAGATTCTAGATTACATGAATAAAAAAATATAATAGCAAAACCCTAGTTGCTGAATTTCCTTAATGCCCCTCTGATCAGAATTTGGTCAAGGATGGAGTCTTGTGACTTCTGAGATGAAACAGCTGTCTAGGATTGATCTTGAGCGTCCATTAATCCTTTGGGACCACGTTTTGAATCTTGGACGTTGATGTGGTCAAGTGACACGTGATGGGTGTAGCAGGGGAGGGGAAAAAAGGTGGAGTAGTCGTTTTCTGGGTGTAAGGATGTGTTGGGAGTGGGGTTGGGATGAAAACCCTCAAGTTTGATTAGGGTTTAGTTAATGATGGTGGTTAATTAATCATGGGGTTTTTAGGGTTCTTGGGGTAGGATTAGGGGTGATGATGGTGAATAGTGATTGTTTCCCTCGTTAATCTGTTTTAAAAACATATTATTAATAAATCTGTTTATTAAGGAAGTGGGATGGGGACGTGGATGGTGGGAGTAATATGATTGGTTGAGGGGGAGTGGAGGGTGATGTGGCAGTGGGTGATTCGTGGTGGTATGTTTCTTGTCTGGTCACTTTTTCCCCCTTGACTCTCTTCACTTCTTCAATTTGTAATTATCAGCCAAAAACTCTTAAATCCTTAATATCAACTTTGCCAAAGTTGTCAAATATGGCACAAGGTTTTTCCAAACTTTGGGTAAGGACTAATGGTGCAATAAATGCAATCTTCAAGGGCCAATAATGTAATATATTGAAACTTTTGGACAAAACTTGTAATAATTGAGGTTTACAAGGGTCTAAAGTGACAAGTCTTCAAAAAGTGAGGGACCTATCTTGCCAATCTTCAAATCTTCAAGGACTTCTTTCGAAATTCATGATTCGGGCCCAGTTCTTTGTGCGGCTTTGTTTCCCGTGTTCGTTTTTGATTGATTCTTGTGATCTTTTTGTCATTCCCTCAATATTCGCACCTAAAATACGTAAGAAACAAACACAAGCATATGTATGGGTATTTTGATGATATTTTATGCATTTTAAGCCCTATTTGGACGATGAGACTATGTATAATTGCAGTCTCATCAGCAGTCTTAAAGAGGAATATGGTGCTTTCTCCATTAATGGCTTCTGATCTAGCTGTTGTTGTACCCTTGCACTTCAAAAATCCAATAATCAAGTATGAGGAAGATTCTGTGGGATTCTAGAAGATCACCAGAATTGGTGATAAGGTACATAAATTTACTTCTTTGGATTCATTGTTTGCCAGTTTGGATAGAGAAGATGTGGAAACTCTGTGGAGTTTGATGAAGGAGGTATATGAGGTTGAAGCTCCTTCCTCTCTGAATGGAAAAAGATCTGGAAAACATTCAGAAGGATGTTTGTTCATGATGTTGCTGATCCAGTGTGGATGGATCTTGTTGACTTAAGTGAGTTGAAGTGGCACTTGTATTCAACTACTGGTGTTTACCATCTAAGGACTACAAAGTTTGTAGAATACTTGTTGATAGATCATGAATACCCTCTATCACAAGAATTATTGAAGAACATGGTCTGCACAAATCTGGAGGAATATTACACTAGTGATATTAGCATGTACTTTATGAGATTTGTATATTCTCAGATTAAGGAGTAGGTTTTGTTTGTAAGAATCCTCTTCATATTTTATTTTTATTCAGAAACTTGAATCTTAGTATAAGTATCAAGTTTAGGGGAGGATTGTTGGGAATAAAATTAGCAACATCACTATGCCGCTGACAAAGGGGTTTTGGACGCAGACAAGAGTTATTTAGGCATTGACAGATTGGACGCTGACAAGAAATATTGAACCGCTGACAAAGGAAATCTCAGTTATTATCAACTACTTAGTCAACAGGTTTGTATACTTAGGAAAAGATATGTTCTACATTGTATTCTTAATATTTATCTTTTCCAAGAATAGTTGATACATAGATTATTGTTCAAGACTCCTTATGTTATAAAAGGAGGTCTTAGGGTTTGGCATTCATATACATTCTGAATACTTTCATTGTACTTCATCTTTTATTAATACAAAGTGAAAGTTTGGTATACCTTGTCATGAACCGGCAACGACACCGGCAGCGGCGCCATTTAATATTTTATCTTTTCAAGTTCGTATTTCCCAACTCACGACAAATTGAAAGTCCAATTAATATCAAGTTTTTAATTGTTTTTGGTTTTAATAAAGGTTTTGGTATCTATGTCTAATACAACAAATCACGTAAAAAGGGTAAAAATAGTATAGCTACATAACCGTATTACTCTAAAAACAAGTTGCAATTACCAAAATTAAAGCAAAGAGTACAAGTTTTAAATGCACAATAGTAAAAATGCTCAAAATGTAAAGTAAGTAAAAGTTCAAGGACCAATATGTAAATTCAAAAAGTGAAGGGACTAGAAGTGAAAATATAACAAACTATAACTGCCACTTAACAACTTTCCAAAACTGCCAAACAGAATTGTAACAAACTCAAAATAAAAGGACTTAAAATTGCAGACCCTAAAAAGTTCAATTAACAAAGCTGATTATCAAAATCTGAAAGTCTAGGGACTGTTTTGCAATTAAACAAGAACTTTAACCAAAAACGGGTAACACACTTTCAATAAGCTCGTTTGAGCTTATTTCTTTACCAGCTCTGGTTTTTTGCAAAACAGTTAAAATTGAATTTAAGCTAGGTTTTTTAAAGGAGACAGGCTGAAATCAAGTAAATCTCAAGATAGCGTATCTTAATAAGCCCAAAATAAGCTATAAGCTGAACAAGACATCCACTCTTGGATTTCTTTTGACTGAAAATGATTAATCAAGCAACAAGAAGACTAGAATGTCAAAAAGTTTGGAAAATGATCCAGCCAATAAGCTAGAATCTCAAAATAAGCACAAGGAGCTGAACGTTGACTTTTGTTGACCAACTTTTCCAAAAGCTGAATTTCTCAAAAATGTCTTTAAACATGTTTGTACACAGGATTATGAAAGAAAATTGCTAAGTTTATGAAGTAGATTGGTGGGAAATGGTTAAGTAAATTAGTATTATCACAAGGAACTGAAAATGCTCAACATCTTATGTATAAGCTAATATCTTGCTCAAATCTAAAAATTGTATGGTTTCCTTAGTAATTCAGAAAGCTTATATGTTGAACTTGATATAGAAACAAAATTCAGCTAATATCATCCACTAACAAAGATTTGCCATAGGATTGAAATCTGCTTGTTTTTACTTGTTAAAACTGACCAAAACTTTTTCTATCCAGATTGCCTGTTTGACTTAAATTTTGACTACAAAACTTGGCAAAGTAACTTGTACTGGTCTGTCTAGTAAGTAAATGCACAAAACAACAGATTTCAAAAGCTAATTCAAGATATCTATGTAAATCCAAACACTAGTTAAAGACTGTGATGAAAATTTTACAAAGGCTTATTGGACAAAAGTTTATGAAATCATTTGAGACTTATCAAAACTTTTAAAGCAACACAAATGAAATAATATCAAGACAAAAACCAGCAAGATAACCCTATAGAACTCAGAATAGCAACTTACGTCAGTTAAAGCAATGAAAAGCCAAATTTTAAGCTAAGACTGATAAGAAACAAAGAAATCAACTAACAAACTATCAGATCATCACAATCACACCAAATGAACTCTAAATCACTCACAATCCGCAGTTAAACTATTATTCTAAGACTTTATCATAGCAAAACAATTTAGTGGAACAAAAATGAGCATATTGTTTCCTTTTAGCTATGAAGCCTCCTCTGATGGAGTAGTTAGGCGATGAGCCAACTAATATCAACAAAAACTTCAACTATCAACTAACAGTATCCATCAAATCATCATCATCATCATCTAGAACACATCACCTCTACATCATTCTGAACTTTTGGCAAAGAAATGAACTATAAAACGTCTAAAATCATCTACAAGCTTCCAAAACACATCAAACATGCTCTATTGATCCAATATGATCAATAGAACTAGTAGTAATAGTGAAGGTAGGAGAATGCAGTTATGATAAGAGATTTGAGATGAAAAGTGAAAACTGAAGCTTTATTAATGGCGAATGGTTGTTACAAAACTGTTACAGACTAACTAACTAACTCAAGTGGTTGTCAATCACTTGAGATTAGTTTCTAACTAATTCCGCTAACTAAAAAGGAGAGAAATGATTAAGTGTATGTTTTTTTACACTCTAAGTACAATACACAAATGAGATGAAAACATGGGTATTTATAGAAGAAATTTGAAGTCAATTGGGGATGAGTGTCTTGTGGGAACCAATCCCCAGCTTCCACGTGTCATAAATCTGCCAATTGGATTTTTTCAATGAAGAACACATTTGGGGTTTTTCTCTTGGGTGATTTTCAACTTAATTGGATGGTTGGAATGGATTCCTCATCTGATTTTAAGCAAGTTTTATGTTTTGACCTTCTTCTGAAACTCACTCCTTGTTGATCTCGATTCTGGGCTCGTTTGAATATTGAGAAGACACGTGTAATGTTGTAATTGGAAGAGAGGTTGAAACACGGATCATTATCTTCTATCTCAAATATGATTGGCTGAACAATAAGTAGTAGGATTGCACCGTTTGGATTTGGTTATAAATATGTGGCGGCTGTTAGTGGCCAACTGGCCATGACATGGCAATCCAAATGAAGGAAATGGGCTCTTCTCATTGGTTGAAGTGTATATACACAGATCAATAACCAAATATCTTTGAGAATTAACAGTTTTGGCCCCTCTTGTTTTTAGCTTATGAACTTGAGCTACAATCTTCACCAACTTGTCAATTTTGGTCCTTTTAGCTTCAAACTTGCACAATAATGATCCCTTGACTTATTCAATCTATAGTTGACCATGTTTGACTTGATTCTTGACTTTTCCATATTTACACTTTTAGTTCTTCAACTTTGAAAGTTGTCAAGAAAGGTCCTTTGACTTTGATTGGCTTGTCACTTTTCATCCTCCTTTTGTCTTTTCTTCATCAATAAAGACATGATTCACTTGTTTGCTTCATAATTGTATCTTATTACTTACACAAGCACAAACAACAAAACATACCCATAATACTGCTTTTTATGAATCAAAATTAGGTATTTTGCTTTGTGTTTTAGGGTGATTTGTGATATAATTGATATGAGATTTCACTCATATCAAATACCCTACACTTGATCATAGCCATGACCTCATACAATGCCATATTATAAAGCACCAATTTACACTTTTCTCATAATTAATCCACCTTGGCCAATATGGAATGCTTTTACATGACACTACACTATAAGATGCATGATTTTGATTTAATACAATGCAATGCAAAAGAAAACAATTCTATTTATATATTTTTGGATTTTATTGAAATGGTTTTAATGGAAATAACTCATAAAGAAATCAAAGACTTTAATTAGGGCTTTGGTACCATGAACACTTATCATCCTTAGGTTTCACTTTCCCAAAACCAAGCTTAAAAACAAGACCATTGTTATCCATAAGTGAAAGTGCATCAACTCATTCATAAAGATTAATTGTGTTACCATTATACCCCCACTTATTATGCCTCTAAAACCGGTTATTAATTGAGCAAATTGCTTGAGGGCAAATTTGTCACTATTTAAACGTGAAATATAAGAAATGTAAAATCTCAAAATAAGGAAGCACATTTTTAATCCTATGTAACCATCTTATCCTTTACTCGAAAAACCGCCCACAATTGATATACGTCCGACCTAAAATAACAAGTCATTCTCCTTATGTGTAAGATCCTTATGTCATGCATTAATAAGTAGCTACACAGTCGCTAAGGAAAGAAAAATAAAACTCACGCAATAATTTATATCCACCGCCGTTTTGAGACCTTGGATCTTCAATCCCACAACCCGTCAAGGTAATATTGGATTGGAGCAACTATCAAATCCCCGCAACCCTTGTGAGAGTAATATTGGAATTCAATAGTTACTATAATTAGCACTTCACTGCCCCTCTTAGGAGTCTTGTATAATTCTTTTTTTTTTCTTTTTTTTTCTAGCCACTCAGTTTTTTTCATAAGCCGCTCTTATTTTTCTTTATTCATCACAAAGAAAGTTGAAAAGAATAAAAGGAAAAACACCCGCTAAGTATTAAGCATGACATAAGTCTAGTACACATAAAACGTTCTAACTTAGAATCTTAAGACGTACTTATACCAACCATGAATGACTAGTCAAAAATGCATAAGAGACTACAAACCGATTAAAACTGTTCTTGATTATTTATTAACATATATACAAATGTTGACAAGAAAGTAAAGGTTATGAAAGGGGATATAAAAGCCACAATTAATTAATATGAGGTTTATCTAGCCCTTTACCCTTACTTCAAACTCTATCATATCTTGTTCTCCACAGTTTAAAATCTCAAATAATGAGACTAGTGGATGCTTAGCCTAATATACCAAAAAAGGTCTACATGGTTAAGGATACTAGCTAGAGAATACTTAGATAAGCAAACTCGGGTTAAGTCAAAGTATCCAAGGCGGACCTAATACGTCAAAGAAGTCTAAATTTGTTAAACCACGTCCATTGTTATATTTTTTCCTTTTTATATGTTTTGATGAAAAGTAATAGAAGAAATATATACAATGCAAATGTGTTATGCAAATGAAAAATGTTTAATGCAAAAATTATGAATGCATATTTTTTGTGGCCAAAGTAGATCAAAAATTTGAAAAATGTTTGAAAAATTAATTTCCAAGTTATCATGAAGTCAATAGCAAAGTTCTAAGTAAGGTCACTTCGAAAGAAGACCCCCTACACTTAAGATAAACATTGTTCTAAATGTTTAAGAGTATTGGAGTAAACTCCCCTACACTTATGACATTGATAACTTTGCTTAACTAGAGCTAAGGAAAGGTCTACTATAGTGAATTCATTTTAAGCATAATATGGTTTGAAAATCACAATTGTAACAAAGTGAACCTGATACAAGGGCCTCCTCCATTAGCTCCAATGCATGCAATGAGAGAGAGCAACCCTACAAACATTACGAAGACAAAAGAGAGGCATCCCCCTACACTTCTTCTCAACTATATACCCTTATTCCTATCCTACCACACTCTAGTATAAAAGATCTAAGCCTAGTTATTCAAGCTTGATTTATAGAGTCTCTAGCTTGACTCATCCCACACTTAAAAGTGTCTATGGAAAACCTATCATGGAGAATAAAAGATTTACCCTTTTTAAGAAAAATCTCCATGATAAGGTAAAGCATGTTTTCAAGTATACAAAACTCCATAAATATCCACCCAGATCAAATACATATTTACCATCCCACTTATAACACAATCCAACAAGTAACATTCCAAGCAATGGTGAAGTAGGTGAGGTGTTCTTGTCCATAAGTGTTGCCCATATTTTCTCCAAAGGATGATGAGGATATACTCTAAAATCTCCCATAAGTTTTCCTTTTATTGCATTAGGCGGATACTGAGTTGGCTTATAATTTTCTATACCAGGATTAAAGATCCTTTCCTTGATTGGAAAACAACTAGTGGTGGTAACCTTAGAAGATTCCCCCTTATAGGTCACATCTTGAGAGAAAGGTTGTGGGACAATGGGTATCAACAAACTCTTGGAAGAAACCATCATGACTTGATTTTCTTTGTCACTTTGAAAGGGTAAGGTGGAAAGGAGATAAGGTAAGGTATCTTCATGCAATAAAGAATCTAGAAAGAGTATGTCTTCTTCCTTGTCAAAATATCCAAGAATATACTCCAAAAGGTGTATCAACCTCAAGAAACTCATCACTCTCATCAATGATAGAACCCTCCTCATCACCATAATCATCATAAATTAGTATGTCAAAGATTGGTGACTCAACATTTAACTCCTCAAAACCCAAGGAAGTGTGATCATCAAAGAATGGAGGCTCAAAAATTGAGAACTCATCATCACTATATTCATCATAAATTGGTGTATCAAAAAGAGGAGGTTCATCATCACTAATATCCTCATTGGTTTCTTCATCATGGTGGAAAAGTGGGTTATCAAATGATGTTTCAAAAAGAGGATTGGAATGAATCACAAAATCACCAAAGTTAAGCTCTTGAGGTTCATGAATATCCAATGATGAGGTAATTGTTGGAGCATAATTTGGCTGGCCGGTTCGACGACTCTCCTGGGCCGTTAATCGTCTTCCCGGTTGCTGAGTAATGCTGCAAACAAAGGTTAACCGGTTAGACGTGGACCCGAGGCCGGAGCCCCGGGGTCCACCTCTCACGGTCAAGTTAGTATCGGTACGATATATTGTAAAAGTGGTGTAGTTGTGAGAGAAAACCTGATGTAGAATGAGACCCATAGCCTTGTTTATATAGTGCTTGGGTTTCTTGAAGGATAAGTTAGGTATGTGTGTGCCGCGGGCCTGTCGAGCCGGGCCGACTGCAGACTATACGTCGACATGTCCCCCAGTCTAGTTTGATATGGTCCATGATCATGTTATGCTAGACTTATTCATGTATCACGCTTACTAAACAACCGCGTGCGGCTTGTTGCTAGGACATCCTCGTGGGTCATCCGTAACATATTGCTCCACTCATAATGGGATTCCTTTAGCAAAAAGATGATGGGCTGGGATTGCGAATAGTGAGCATAGCCACTATACGCCATCATGTCCCTCTAGTCTAGTATGCGAGGTTGTCACCGAGGTTACTAGACTTTACACCATATCCGCTACCGGTAAGCATATCCACGTCGAAAGAAATGGGAAAACACGTATACGTAAGACGGGTGCTTGTGATCGAATGCTTGGTTTTCCATTACTTGACGGTAAAGACCCCGTAAGAAGAAAACGTGTTCTATAGCCGGGGTAACACTGGAATTTGGCAAGGTTTAATTCTTATTCATCACTAACGTGAGGATGACAATAAGGTTTTATGAAGGTGGAAGTGGAACCCGTATGTTGCATTCTGAATATTTTGAAGGCGTACTTCTTGTACCCACTGATGATGCAACATAATGCGAATACTGCATTCGTCTTAAGGCCAACATAATTCGTACTTCTGTGGCAAAGTGATGCGGATATTACATCCGTCTTATGGCCACGACATTTGATAACGACTTCCAAAATTTGTAACGGTTTTTCTTGGATTAAACGTAGTTGATCAGGCTGCATCTAATTAAGTATAAACGATAAAAATTTTGGAAATTCACTCTTAGCCGGGCCAAGTAATTCGTCGCGGAAGACGTACTTTCGCAACCAAGAAATGTGCCAACGGAAGACGTACTTTCGCGGCGAAGATAATGAGTGCGCGGAAGAATTACTTCCGCGACCAAGGTAACGAGTGCGCGGAAGAATTACTTCCGCGACCAAGATAATGAACCCGTGGAAGGATTCTTCCACGGCGAAAGATAATGAGATCGTGGTAGGATTCTTCCACGGCGAAAGCAATGAGCTCGTGGAAGGATTCTTCCACGGCGAAAGTAATGAGCTCCTGGAAGGATTCTTCCACGGCGAAAGAAATCCGCCAGTGGAAGGAATACTTTCACGGCGAAGATAATGAGCCCGTAGAAGAGTACTTCCCCGGTAAAAATAAGGAGCACGTGGAAGAGATACTTCCACGGGAAAAATAATGAGCACGTGGAAGCGATACTTCCACGGCGAAGATAATAAGCACGTGGAAGAGATACTTCCACAGCGAAAATAATTAGCACGTGGAAGAGATACTTCCACGACGAAGATAATAAGCACGTGGAAGAGATACTTCCACGGCGAAGATAATAAGCACATAGAAGAGATACTTCCACGGCGAAAATAATGAGCACGTGGAAGAGATACTTCTACGGAAAATGATAATGAGCACGTGGAAGAATACTTCCAAGGAGAAAGATAACGAGCACATGGAAGAATAATTCCACGACGCATGAATAATCCAACGGAAGAGATACTTCTGTGGCAAAGGCATAAGACAATGGAAGAAATACTTCCATGGTGCAGAAACATGCGTGCGGAAGGAGTACTTCCGCGTAGAAGGAATAAGCCAATGGAAGAGATACTTCCATTGCACAGAAATAAGCGCGTGGAAGGAGTACTTCCGCGTTGAAGTAATAAGCCAATGGAAGAGATACTTCCATGGCGCAGAAACAAGCGCGCGGAAGGAGTACTTCCGCGGCGAAGGAATAAGCCAATGGAAGAGATACTTCCATGGTGCAGAAACAAGCGCGCGGAAGGAGTACTTCCGCGGAAAAGGAATAAGCCAATGGAAGAGATACTTCTATGGCGAAGGAATAAGCGTACGGAAGGAGTACTTCCGCTGCAAAGGAATAAGCCAATGGAAGAGATACTTCCATGGCAAAGAAACAAGCCCGCGGAAGGATTACTTCCGCGGCGAAGGAATAAGCCAATGGAAGAGATACTTCCATGGCGCAGAAACAAGCGCGCAGAAGGAGTACTTCCGCGGCAAAGGAATAAGCCAATGGAAGAGATACTTCCATGGCGCAGAAACAAGCGCGCGGAAGGAGTACTTCCGCGTAGAAGGAATAAGCCAATGGAAGAGATACTTCCATTGCGAAGAAATAAGTGCGCGAAAGGAGTACTTCCGTGGCGAAGGAATAAGACAATGGAAGAGATACTTCCATGGTGCAGAAACAAGCGCACGGAAGGAGTACTTCCGTGTAGAAGGAATAAGCCAATGGAAGAGATAATTCCATTGCGTAGAAAAGCGTGCGGAAGGAGTACTTCTGTGGTGAAGGAATAAGCCAATGGAAGAGATACTTCCATGGCGCAGAAACAAGCGCGCGGAAGGAGTACTTCCGCGGTGAAGGAATAAGCCAATGGAAAATATACTTCCATGGCGCAGAAACAAGCGCGCGGAAGGAGTATTTCCGCTGCGAAGGAATAAGCCAACGGAAGAGATACTTCCATGGCGCAGAAACAAGCGTGCGGAAGGAGTACTTCCACGGCGAAGGAATAAGCCAATGGAAGAGATACTTCCATGGCGCAGAAACAATCACGCGGAAGGAGTACTTCCGCGTAGAAGGAATAAGCCAATGGAAGAGATACTTCCATTGCGCAGAAACAAGCGTGCGGAAGGAGTACTTCCGCGTAGAAGGAATAAGCCAATGGAAGAGATACTTCCATTGCCAAGAAACAAGCGCGTGGAAGGAGTACTTCCGCGGCAAAGGAATAAGCCAATGGAAGAGATACTTCCATGGCACAGAAACAAGCGCGCGGAAGGAGTACTTCTGCGTTGAAGGAATAAGTGAATGGAAGAGATACTTCCATGGCAAAGGAATAAACCGACAGAAGGCGGACTTCTGTGGCAAAAGAATATATCCAAAGATATTTGTGTGACGTGCACATAAATAGTGGTATTATTATACCCTAGTAGCCCCCCAAGTTTAATGGTGCTACACTCGATTAGTAGTATTAAACTTAATCAAGTATTCAAAAAATTACGATCACGTAGACCAGCGCGAATGGACATACCCTAGCCGCGTATGAAAGATAGAAATTGGGTTCGAACGTGCGAAGCAACGCGGATGGGTCTTGCCATAACCGTGAATTTACCCATAGTATAAGACATATCTTAAGTAACTTATGGGATGAGGTATTACGTGTGGCATACTACTACTACCATAAGGACGGTCAAAGTTTTGACAAAATGTTGTTAGACGTGCACAGTGTGTCTTTTGCAAGTCCATCATGAGTCATGTGGTTTGCGTAACTTACTACAACGTCTTGATAGCAAGGTGTCTAACAAGGATACATGATTCGTGGCCGTTGGGTTTGCAACCCTCTTACACGACAAGTTGAATTATTATGTTCACTTAATCCTCTTATTTCGCTTGGGAACGATGTGTACATGTACGCCCGTAGACTAAAAGATGTCTGAGCGTACAGACTAGCGCGAATGATCGTATCATGACCGCGGATGACAAATAAAATATATTATTTAAAGAAAATATATGTAATATATCTTACCGATTTAAAAGATATATATAATATCTTTTATAAATAAATAATATCAGAATATATCCTAACCAAATTTAAAAGATAAATAATATCTTGTAGTAATTTAAATGATATGTGTAATATCCTTTGTTAATAGAAACAATATATCCGAACGTACGGATTACACAGAATGACGGAACTGTAACCGCGACACCAAAAAGCAAAATATTAGCCGAAAGTGAGAAATACCGCAGAAGGGCGAGCGAAAAAGCGCGGCTGATCATGTCATGACCGCGGATAAAAGACTAAATTATAACGAATATGGAATTTCACAAATCCATCGTATCAAATATTCCAAAGTATAGTAAATATTTGTAACATAATAAACATATATCGAACATAAACGAACGATATATTTAGATATATCTTTAGATAGTTAGCATAGAGAAGTATAAGCAGATACATCATTAGCATCGAATACAAATCAACTTAAAAGTTATATGTGTCAAATATTCGAATTTATTCACCTCTCACGTTGAGTATGGGTTAATCTTAAACCCAATTATTATGCTAACTTTCATATGATAGTATCTATACATGATGTACGTAAAGGTAACACTTGGATCCGTTGAAAAGAAAAAACTGTTGACACTTATCACCAAGGTATTTTGGTAAAATATTTGTTATATAGGACTGTGAATATGTTTGATAGTGAGAACCGAATTCATAAATCAAGTATCTTTATGAGTAATATCTTATTCATATTTTAAATAAGGTTTATACCCATAAGCAATAACATGGCTAAGCAAACACAGTGCGGAATCCTCGCATAACTATTGTCACCGACTACCAAAAACAAAAAAGAATGATGTTTTGACCTCACATGCATGATTCATGCACTACTAAAAGCATGAGTGTTTTTTCTATATTATTTTCTCCAAACAAATATATTTAAAATCTTTGACATGTTATACGTTCATGTGTGAAAGGAAAAAGTGGATAAACATGTAATGAGATGTATAGTGAATGAAAAGTATGATAGTTTTAGGGTTACCCATTTTCATCATGGATCGTTGCTTTTCGGTAGTATAAGAACACGACACATGGTTTAGTCAGGTCCCACGGATGGCGCCAACTTGTTGAAGCATAATTAGGCTGGCCGGTTCGACGACTCTCATGGGCCGTTAATCGTCTTCTCGGGTACTGAGTAATGCTGCAAACAAAGGTTAACCGGTTAGACGTGGACCCGAGGCCGGAGCCCTGGGGTCTACCTCCGACGGTCAAGTTAGTATCGGTACGATATATTGTAAAAGTGGTGTAGTTGTGAGAGAAAACCTGATGTAGAATGAGACCCCTAGCATTGTTTATATAGTGCTTGAGTTTCTTGAAGGATAAGTTAGGTATGTGTGGGCCGTGGGCCTGTCGGGCTGGGCCGAGTACAGACTATACGTCGACATGTCCCCCAGTCTAGTATGATATGGTCCATGATCATGTTATGCTAGACTTATTCATGTATCACGCTTACCAAACAACCGTTGCGGCTTGTTGCTAAGACATCCTCGTGGGTCATCCGTAACATATTGCTCCACTCGTAATGGGCTTCCTTTAGCAAAAAGATGATGTGCTGGGATTGAGAATAGTGAGCATAGCCACTATACGCCATCAGTAATGGAGGCTATAGTCTCAACATAGGGGGGATCATAATTTCCACTTGTGCAAGCTTCATGAAAATATTCTGTCATCACCCATGCATCATTCTAAACTTTTGGCTAAGAAATGAACTAGAAAACGTCTGAAATCAACTACAAGCTTCCAAAACACATCAAACAAGCTCTATTGATCCAATATGATCAATAGAACTAGTAGTAACAGTGAAGGTAGGAGAATGCAGTTATGAGAAGATATTTGAGATGAAAAGTGAAAACTGAAGCTTTATTAATGGCGAATGGTTGTTACAAAACTGTTACAGACTAACTAACTAACTCAAGTGGTTGTCGATCACTTTTGATTAGTTGCTAACTAATTCTGCTAACAGAAAAGGGGAGAAATGATTAAGTATGTGTTTTTTCACACACTAAGTACAATACACAAATGAGATGAAAACATGGGTATTAATAGAAGAAATTTGAAGTCAGTTGGGGATGAGTGACATGTAGGAACCAATCCCCAGCTTCCACATGTCATAAATCTGCCAATTGGATTTTTTCAAAGAAGAACACATTTGGGGTCTTTCTCTTGGGTGATTTTCAGCTTAATTGGATGGTTGGAATGGATTCCTCATCCAATTTTAAGCAAGTTTGATGTTTTGACCTTCTTCTGAAACTCACTTCTTGTTGATCTCGATTCTGGGCTCATTTGAATACTGAGAAGACACGTGTAATGTTGTAATTGGTAGACAGGTTGAAACATGGATCATTATCTTCTATCTCAAATATGATTGTCTGAACAATAAGTAGTGGGATTGCACTGTTTGGATTTGGTTATAAATGTATGGTGGCTGTTAGTGGCCAGCTGGCCATTACATGGCAATCCAAATGAAGGAAATGGGCTCTTCTCATTGGTTGAAGTGTATATACACGGTTCAATAACCTAATATCTTTGAGAGTTGACAGTTTTAGCCCCTCTTGTTTTCAGCTTATGAACTTGAGCTACAATCTTCACCAACTTGCCAATTTTGGTCCTTTTAGCTTCAAACTTGCACAATAATGATCCCTTGACTTATTGACTTGATAGTTGACCATGTTTGACTTGATTCTTGACTTTTCCATATTTACAATTTTTGTCCTTCAACTTTGAAAGTTGTCAAGAAAGGTCCTTTGACTTTTATTGGCTTGTCACTTTTCATCCTCCTTTTGTCTTTTCTTCATCAATAAAGACTTGATTCACTTGTTTGCTTCATAATTGTATCTTATTACCTACACAAGTACAAACAACAAAACATACCCATAATACTGCTAATTATGAATCAAAATTAGGTATTTTGCTTTGTGTACTAGGGTGATTTGTGATATAATTGATATGAGATTTCACTCATATCATCCGCATAACACTTAGATTGTTATAAACAAAAAGTTTCTTTACGTGTTATACTTGATTCAATCTTGATAACACAAAACTAAATCGATCTAAGTTTGGGATCAACAATAATCATATAAAATGGTTTTTCTAAGCTAAAGTTGTAATAAAACCCTAGATTTGTAAATTGATGTTACTCTAATTACACAGGTTATTTCCTTGTAAAACGGGAGTAAAACGGTTAAATAATCATCAAATGTGCCTCGTATATGTGTGCTTTGTCGTTTGTGTGTGTGTAAGTACGAATAACAAGGAAATCATAAGAAACGAAGCCAAAGAGCTAAAACGGAAACGAGCAATGGAAAGAGTGAGAAAAATCGATTCCGATGGTGCTTTTATATTTTATTGGGCCGACCTGACACCATTTATATGGATCGAACAAACCCAATAGTGATCAGATGGACTTGTTATTAACTAAAGTCAGCAGCCCAGTTCTTTTACTATTTGGCCTATTTAACTCCTCCAAGTCGAAAATTGGAAATAAAGAAAGAATGTAAAGTGGCCCAAGATATAAAAAAAGTTGATAGTCCAATTCTATCTTATCTACATGTTATATAGAGGAGATTTCATTAGATCTATTTAAAGTTAAACAAGTTAACTAATATACATCTCAGATTAGTTCACATATACCAAAGATCATAAAAGATCGTGAGTGTTTGAACATTTCTCCTCATCGATCTGTCAAGAGAAATACCTCTCGATCGAGTTCTTGTTCATAATCATTATGTATTTTTTATAGAAAAATATTGTAATGAATCTTCATGTTGTCCTATGGGGGAAGATTGTTGGAAATCCACTTTATGTGACGACATTCTGGAATTCCCATATGTTATCATAGTCACACACGCAAGGACTAGACTAGGAAACTATGTATAGTTTAGGTTTATGTGTGACTATACATACCCCTCCAAGGCTTCCAAAGAGGAGTTGAGTTGTTTGTTTTTCTATCATCATTTATCAAATTGTCTTTCTCTCTCTAGAAACACACATTCCATTTACTCTCTCCCTAACAATGGTTGTCATATTCTTTCACCACCCTAGACCACCAGATATTATATTATAGCAAACCCTCAATGTTATTTATATATCAAAATATAAATTGATATAAAAAATATCGGTTGGGTTAATATGTAAAACCTGTAGTCTTTAGGTTTTGACTATGACATCATTGTACACGTCACCTCATGATATATATATATATATATATATATATATATATATATATATATATATATATATATATATATATATATATATATATATATATATATATATATATATATATATATATATATATATATATATATATATATATATATATATATATATATATATATATATATATATATATATATATATATATATATATATATATATATATATATATATATATATATATATATATATATATATATATATATATATATATATATATATATATATATATATATATATATATATATATAGAGAGAGAGAGAGAGAGAGAGATGGGATCGATAGAAAACTTAATCTCGGTGGAAAACCTAAAAAACCTCATTTCAACCGTTGGATCAAAAGCTCCTCACCCCATTTTTTTTCAAAAACTACAGGGACCGTTTTGTAACTTTCCAGTTTTTTCAAGGTTTGTTTTGTAAACCAATTATATCTTATCATATATAATCTCTTTTTTTCTCATTCTTTTTTTCTTTTTTCTGTTCTCTGTTGTCGTGTAGAAAGAAGAAACCATTTTGTACAACTTCGCCATCATATCCACCCGTCCTCGCCACCGTTAACCACCATTCTATGTCGTTCACCATCGTTATCCACCATCACGCTCACATTATATAGTCAGATTCATCACATAAGTTTAAAAGTAAGGTTCGTTTAATAATTTATATTGTTATCCTAAATGACCATTGATTGTATTTTGATTAATTTGTTTGTTTTTTGTGTTATTTTTAATCTAAATATGAAATGAAATTGAAAGTGGAGAAAAAATGGATACAAAGCGTGTTTAACAAGGCAGCACACAAGATGTTTGATAAAATGTGCCAATGAAACTAATTTAATAGTGATTGCTAACTACTGTTATCATGTTACAGTTATTGTTTGTGATAGGATAGAAGTTTTACATGTTAAGTTTTAGATTATGTGGTTGTGTGCGTTTGGATAGAAATCTGATTAAGTGGTTAGGGGACTGGACTGAATCGGTTAAAGGTGTAGTGATGCGTAAGTTTGTAAATAATATAGATTTGTTAAGTGGTTTCCTGTGTGAAGCTGTTAGAAGCTTTACTAAATCATAGAAGTACAAACCCTTTGTGAGCAAGTGCACTATCCTCGGAGATCTTAATATAGGGAGTGTTAGAGAGGTGAATGTCAAGTCAGGGCTTCCAAAAACTACAAGCACAGAGAGGTCGGAATGTATCTATAAGAAATAACAACACATCTGTCGCGTTAAAGTTTTCGGTGGCGACCATAGGCTAAAGGTAGTTACGTTGTCCCGTTGTGTATTTGACTTTGGTTATTACATATTAGTTTTCTGATGAATGTTAAGTCTTGATGATAAACATAGTCCCATTTCTTTGTCCCCTCATAAGTAAATAACACTATCTTATACTTCATAGATTGGAGGTTGGCGTAAAAATTGATGCCCATGATTTAACTTAATTAGAATGGTTAGATTTGTTAAATTATTGAATGTTTCTTATCCATATATAAGAACTATTCTTCAGTTCCTACCGTCCATTCAGAGGTAAACGAATGAAGATCAGGGACATTTAGTCATAGAGTCATAAAGAATTTAGAAAACAGATTGGTCAAACCGTGAAACTACCATTAAACAATTTTGTAATATTTGATATGTTAGTTCAATGTTGTGCTTTTGTATTTCAACTTTTTAATGAATGTGATTTTAGTGTTCCATAGAGAATAAAAGCAACAGGCCAACAACTGTCGAAAGCCAAAGAACAGCTTTATGATTGCAAGTTGGTCTCTGGAAAGTTGATAAGTATACTTCAATCACTAGATGAGCAAAGATAGAGTGGGTATTGTGAGTTCTTGTGAAAAATAAGCACGTAAGAGTGCACCATATGTTGCTAAAGTTGGACCACAAAAGCTTGAGCTTGTAATGGATGATCTCGGTGCGGCTCCTATCATTTCCATTGTAAACCCATTAGGTACCTGCTCCATGCAGCTCCTATCTTTTCAAAGGATTCGATAATAAGGTCCTTATCATTCATGTATGTTATTTGATGAAATATAACAGATAGTAATTGTTTGTTGTATTATTCAATGTTGTGTTTAAATATATCATATCTAATCAGGGCATGAAAGACATGCGGTTGAACCACAGTGGTTTGGACCTTTGAAAACAACAAAACAATGGATTTTTTGCTCGAGTCTAACATGCTACGTGTACGCCATCTTGTTTACTTTATATATGCTTTTGCCATGTTTATGTGTTACTTTTCATGTCTTGATATATGTACCCGATAGACATATAGACTTTTTAAAATTAGTAAAAGAGTGAACTATGCATTCCCAACCTATTGCAAAATAGAGCGTATATTTTTTCAAATGAGTATAAGTGTTACTTTCCGATAGGAACTTCTCACTTTACCGATTTATTTAGAGGTAATAACTGTGACCCGTTTACTAACCAAAGTTCTATATTTTTTCCTGCAGTTGTTTATGAAGCTTTTGTGAAAGTTTGTTTTCGTGAGATATGCACTCTAAAGTTAACTGCTGGAACTAGTGAAGGTGCTATTGTTTTTAGAATCGAATACAAAAAACAACCAGTCTACCTTGCGTAGTCGCCCCAACTTCACAAGAAGATGGCAATCTGTGTATATGCCATATCTTCATTCATTTGTTCCAACCGCTAGCACCCGCTATGCGCTTGCTTCCTGGGTCTAAAAATAATAAACTGATGGAAAAAGTTTGTTATGCCTGGTACATCAGAGGTGATTAAGCATAAAACATTTATATCTTACTCAGAAAGTTTACATTAATGATGATTAGTAGTGAATTATAATCTCTTGTTTTCCTCTTAGGTTTTATAACAGGTGACTGGATATGAGGTGGTCTAAAAAGGGTTAAGATATCGTACTGTCTAAGACGATAGGCATGAGGTGTCTCAAACTCTCAGTTACAGCCCCACAAGTTGTATTTTCTTCTTAACAAATTCTTGTATAATAGTTGGTAGATTGATGTAATGCCAAGAGTGGCCGAACAATGTTTTCACTTTGTATTTGTATTGTTCTAAGACTTATATTGTAGTGTTATTTATTGGACAAACAAACAGGGCCGGTTGGTTTTGGAGTTTTATGTGAAAAGATTAGATGATGATTTGTACGTGTATTATACTTAAGATGGATTGATACATTGTGTGGGTTCCCTAAGAGGTATTTTGAGTGAGTTCACTTTCTAATGGTCATGTTGCTGATGAAAAATCGTCACATTGATCAACTTTAGAGCATTGCTCAATCATACAAACCGATGCTATAACAATATAACTTCTGATTCCTTAACCATACGAATAGATGCCGTAAAAACTCATGTGATTCCCTAATCATAACATATGCTATAACAATAAGCCAACTACAGTAATAACTTTTACAACTCACTTGAGAATAGCTAGATACAGTAATAGCATGCTCATCACTATGGAACGGTCCTTTAGTTGACCATATTAGGATTGTTAGATGGTCAACTAATTACCAAAGTAACGCGGTTTCCTAAATATTGATTCTAAGAGATAGAAATATTTATTTGCTACTATAAATCATACTAATAATTTATAACTAGTTTGATGTTGTGTTCTCTTATATGCATGTATGTCTTAAAGCAAGCTTCTGCAAAGAAATAATGTCTCTTAAGCATACATCATGTTCAATATCTCACTTTGCATTACACATGCCACTTACGTATATGAAGAAGAAGATAACCGAAATTACCCACATGCCTATACATTTATATAAGGTTCTCGTCACGTACCTAGGTTTTCACAAATATAAACTGAATCCATTATACTGATATGAAACTAGTCAACTACAATATATCTACCTTCTTGGTTAGCAAGTGTAATCAAGAATTTCAAAGACAAAGTGTTTACTGTTTAAGGTAACTTCATTTTTATTTTTCTTTGAACTTGAGCTTTAATACAGGTTACTGGAACAAAACAATAGCATATATCGTAAGTCAATAGCTAAATACAATGGGTAATCCTATCTGAACAAGAGCTCTACCAAGTTAATTACTTTTACAAAACTCTATCATGAAGAAAGGCTTCCATTACTAAAACCCATTTCTGGCATCAAGATCTGAATGCAAGGCAGCGTAATCACCAATGTTTTATAGAATTTCTCCACCAAAAGGTTCCGTTTCTCCTCAATTGAAATTGTAGGCCATAAAGATTAATATAAATTCGTGAGACCCAGGATCGGTTGCACTTCAGGCAGCAAATCTACAAAAGAAGAAGCTATAATATTCTCTATAGAAGCCTCTTCCAAAGAGACCGTATTATTTCACTTATGTCCATGTCAGCTCCATACAAAATTTCACAACGGTTTGGTGACACCATAAAGTATCTCTCGGCCTGGAGTACCTGAATTTAATTGAATTTCCATGTACATTGCAATCATCATCCAGCTCTCATGGTTACAACTCTACGAAAAAATATCAACAATTCAACATATGTAATGAAAAATCACAGAATTTGCTTTATGGTTGTATAAAAACTTGAGCAATTGTACTACCATATATAACAGATGCCTAAAATTGGTTTAACTATTGCACGAGATTTGAGTCATGGGATGTTCAATTTTTGTTCTCAATGATTAGTGTGGCAGATATGACTAAAGGATAGTTTACTTCAGCAACTTTTTTTTGAATAAACTAAATAGATGAGACCAAAGTTAACGTGAAAGTTAAATGCAAATTATCTTATAAACTATGATCATAACAATAAATATATGTTTATAAATTTTCAAATATGAAATATATAAAGTTAATAATTTGACACCATGCGTTCGAAATTGTAAACTGCCTATTCATGTCCTGATAACGCGACTTGCATCAGCAAGACAATACATTTTATATAGCTATTTTAAACCCGTAAACTGGTCGTAGAAAGTTACATGTAATTGTTGGATGATTATCCGCATTAGATACTAGAATAGATTAAGAGAACTGTCATTGTTCTTGAAAGAGAAACACAAGAGTTATCAAGATGTTAGTGCATACCTGCAAGTGCGCGACACAAGATTGAACTGCAACAAAAGCTTGTTTAACAGATTGCCTCTTTTTATAAGGGAATAAGCGCTATCATTTCCCTAGATATTACAAGATGCATCACAAGTCAGATACCGATGCCTCTTATTCCTAAAAGAAGAAGCACTATCATCTCCCTAGATATAAACAAGATGCATTAAAATGAACAAATAGATGCTATAAATTAACAAGCAGATTCCACTTCTGTTTAACAACTAAATATTGTAAATAATCATATATTAAGTGTATGGTTAATAAATACACGTGTACAACGAAGGGTTGTAATCATATAAGCAAACCTCCTGGTGGTTAGGAGGCGTTGGTTTCGGCATACATAGCCGGCTTAAGGCTTATTTTCACTTTGGGCTTATGTTTCATACTCTCACTTTTGTGACTTATTTAATGAACCTATATAAGCAGAAAAGCTTCAAAATAAGCCATAAAAAAGTGAGCTTATGAAATATAAGCCCAAAACCAAAATCGGACATAGACCGGCTATAAAGCCAAAACAAACATCCCCTAAGTCCAAAGGCCGACAAAAAACTTATATTCAATCTAGTTCTCACTTGTCGTCTAACTTTTGAATCACGATATTAAAATGTCGATCTAATTGCAGAAGGTGTACTTTTATAAAACAACCGAGTCAAAGCAAGAATAAAGAACTCATATATAAGCATTATCGCTTAATGGGTCAAATAGGCTAAATAAGAGATTTCAGATAAAAACTGCACAAATAATACTTCATTGATGCACTAACAATACTCAATTGATGCCCTAATAATACACATTGATGCCCTAACACTATCATTGATGCCCTAATATGATAACCTTTGTGAGTATCCTTTACGAAGAGCATATATATGTTGCTTCAAGGTGTTAATTCAACTATGATGTTCTAGTCCATGTAACACTCTCCTAGATGGTTAGATGCCTACTTTTAGCAGATAAGTAGTTTTGAGTTATTGGATGTGTTTATTTTAGTAGATAATCACCTTAAGAGTGCATTTGGGTGCTTATATGCCTTCTTTTATAAGATAATTGTATTCAGTGCTTAGGTGAGTTTATTTTAGTTAGATACGCACTTAAAAAATTAAGGTTTTAAAGAAAATAAACAGTTTCAAGTAATATCCAAACATGACAAAAAATATGGCAATTTTATATTCTAGGAAATATATATTACTGAACTTATACAAGTAAAGGTTTATATATGAGTGGAGCATGTACCATTGGGATTATTTTTGGGTAAGCTGTGAACATTATGGCGCGGTTACATGATGCATACACCCCCACTATCATCATAACAGCAAGGACACGTGCACATATGGTGCGGTTACATGATGCATACACAATCCCTGGTGCCTTCAACTTTAGCAAGTATTTAAACAAGTTAGTATGCATGCCTGGTCTGTTGTGATCTGCATATAGATATACGAAAACTTTAGTAATAAGTTGGAATACGATGATAGGTAGTTATTATTTTCCAATCACTTGCCAGCAAATCTGACTTTAGTAGCCTACAAATATCCGACATTATCAGACATGTGTATGTGCCTAGATACAGATCTATGTGAAACTGTGAGTATATATGGACAAAGAGTGTTTCATGTCAGCCCAACCTGACCCTTCTTGTTTTGATTCGTCCTAACATTACCAGTCACCTTTTTACTAGAATAACAACAATCACAACCTTAAGAAAACTAACTGGTTTTGAGCCCTTTTCTACTTATAATGTTCCAACACAAAGCTTGAAACAAGACTACATAGACAGCAAGCAAATAGACTACATATCCTAAGTCACAAAAAACTAATAGTACACTAGGTTGCAGCTTATTCCAAACAACCAAGTAAACAAAAGTGCACTCGGATAGGCATCAACAAATTGTCACAATACCTATAACAATGTTATGCTCACTGATGACGGGC